>JBBMOL010000119.1:1380000-1980000 GCA_037954665.1 Laguncularia racemosa | reverse complement strand
TAACATGATGTTTTCTACCTGCCAAATGATTCAACTGCCTTCTGAAATCTAGCACAATAAATTTTAATTTCAAAAAATAAAAAAGCCCACATACTAACGTGTTTACATGATCGTTGTTGGGTAGCTTACAAACCTTATCATGCCTCACATACATAGGCTTAGATCCACACATACTCATGCATTTTTTGCATGCCCATGCTTAGATAGCCTACAGGAGAAGCCCATGCATGCTCATGCTTGCATGTCAAGCCCACTTACCATACCTTGCCTATGAACTCATTTAGCTATGAGCACTGTCACACCACATTGGATTTTGTAGTTTTTTTTTTCTTCCCTTTATTTTTCCTTTTCTATTGATCTGGCATATCCATGCCAATTCAAAAAATAGTCTTGCTAGGTTGGATCCAATGGCCTAACCTCTACCTTCTTGAATGTATTAGTAAAGAGAAAAGTAGAATGTATCATTTCCTTCTCTGTTTGCATTGAACCCAGTAAAGCATATGATACTACATTTCGACCCCGTAATATTAATCTATAAATAAATTTAGCTCACATGATTTCATGCTAAGTGTTCATTGATGTTTAGGGTCAAGTAAGGTCATTAACTAACAATAGGTGGCCATTAATAGGTTGGTAAAATTAGAGAGAAGCTATTGCATGAGAAGTTAGTTGCCTTGATAGAATCTGAATCTATCAACTACTAGTGATTAATGCAAACTAAAAAATTAAAATGATATGAATAGTTCTTTATTGACACCAAAGGTAACCGCTTGAATTAGTGCCCCATGGACTATGATTAGGAAATTAGAATGATGCTCTTACTGGTCATTTAATGTAGGCCTAGATGGATGGACAAAAGATCAAGTGCTAATAGTTACATAAAATTGGAGGGATTAGAATGAGAGGATCAATGATTAGTAACAAGGTTTATAAACCACTCAAACTAGGTGCAA
Source organism: Laguncularia racemosa (assembly GCA_037954665.1). Lineage (NCBI taxonomy): Eukaryota > Viridiplantae > Streptophyta > Magnoliopsida > Myrtales > Combretaceae > Laguncularia > Laguncularia racemosa. The sequence continues at coordinate 1,979,047 of JBBMOL010000119.1, read as the reverse complement.
GGAAAATGCAATTTATAACTAAAACAAAAAACTAAAACCAAACAATATTTTTCTACTTCAAAACAATTCAATGATTCAAGTCGTATTTATTATAGCTAGACTAGGAGGAAGTATACCTAAACAAGGGGGAAAGCCTAAACCAAACTTTGATAAGACTCTTACCCCACTATTAGAAAGCATGAAGGGCTAGTGTTTTTTATTTTTCTTTTTCCTTTTGATATCTATCTTATATATTTATTTTGATACCTCTTATCTTTACTTGAATTAAAATTAAATTTTACTTCTTAATAATCCTCTAGTCTACTATGAATGGATGTAAAGTATTTTTTTCTTTCAAAATATGATTTTGTCTCCCTATAACTATTGAAAATATGTATTCACTTCTCTAATGTTACTAAAGTTTTCAAAACTATCTCTAAAACACTCATGAATAACAAAGTTTTACAACTTTAACAATGGTTGGGAAACTAATAGCTCATTAGGTTCGTTGAATAGAATAAGGGGAGAATGGAACTGGTATTATTGAGAAATGGAATAGAGTTGTAATAGAATTGAAATGTGTATCACAACATTCACTTTGGGTCATAGTATAAACATGATAGTGTTTAGTTGAAAGAATTATGAAAAGATAAATGTAGAATACCCAATGAAAAGACGAAAATGCCCCTACACCTAGCTTAGTAAAATATTTCCCACAAGAACAACATGTGCTTATACTTACGCCCAAATCAGAGAGACAAACATGGAAGAAGTCAAAGGTAAAGCTTAACCCAAAATTGGAAGGATGATGCAAACAGACGAAACTCAAAATCAATGACACAAACTGAGCATTAACCATACAACCCAGATGTAAACCCTAACCCCAAGCTAGTATGGCATCGTTTATAATGATAGCCTCTATATCATAAAAACTAAGAAACATCACTACTAAATTTCATTTTCCATGGTTTCAATCCTACTTCTTGTTGCATTCCACCTTTATTCTTTATCTATCTTCTTAAGACCATGGACAAAAATGGCAAGTTCCACCCAAACATTTTTTCTTGTCCACTAGGAAGAAAAAAGAAAAAAAAAACACCAACTCGTCATCCCTCCAAACTGCACAAACTGCAAGTACAGTAGCATAAACACACAACTCATACAGTCACATAGCTTACATAGGGGCAACACACCATCCTCGCCATTCTAAGAGCATGTACACAACCACATGGACCTCACACATAGCATACAATTGAGATGAGGACACCAAGCTTTTGGCACAGACACACACAACAGTATACACTAGACATAGGATCGTATATACATAAACTCCTACACAAAGCTCAACGGTAGAATATCATACACAAAGAAGGCACAGTCACAAGAGTTAGAATAGTTATACATATAATGAAACAGATAACAAAACGGAAGCTCGGAAGGAGACCTGCTTCAAAGCGACGTCCAGTGGCCGGATTGCACAACAATCCCCTGCTTGCCAAGCGCTCCTTACAAGACCAACCAACTTCGCCGATTGTGGCTTAAACAACAACAAAGAGAGGACGACGTTGCTCAAATTTGGGGTTTCCAAGTTTTAATAATACATTCCATTGTTGATCTTCCCTTTTTTCCATTTTGATCTAATAAGGGCAATCTCTATCCTTTCCTTGTTTTGATAGGGACAAGTTAGGGGAAAAAATTTTCACTTTTCTTTTGAATTACAATTTAGTATATGGATTGAAGAATTTCAATTCTATATTTTACATAATAGGCATTTCACATTGAGTTGCTATTCGAAGGTAAAAAAGCAAGTAAATAAAGTACTAGCAATTCCACTTGAAATAAAGTTGTAATGAGAATTCCATTACAGCCAAATGAACTAAGTGTATATTTTTAAGATTATGGTGAGATAAAAATATACATTAAGAGTTTAAGGAATTCTTATACACCTAACCAACAGTTTTGGAGTGTATATGCATCTTGGCCTAAAATCAAGAATATAGAAGCTTTTAGTAATGTAATTTTGTTAAATACAAGATGGTTCTATAAAAGGCTAAATTAAACCATAAATTGGATGGCATTGTAAAAGAAATGCATTTTGTAATGTCTCTACATCAAGTTGACTAAACAAAATAGTGACGTATATGTCGTTTATAAACTGTTAATGCTTAATTGTTAATCAAATTTCAAGGAATTGAGAATTTGGATTTTAAGATTCTAAGAATGAATTCTTAACAACACTAATCATGTTATTAGGATTCCTATGCTCAAAATAATGGTAGCTCTTATAAAAAATTTACACCATATCTCTCTCTTATTATTAATCAAATTCCAAGGAATTGAATTTTAGAATTTGATCATAGGATTCTAAGAGCGAAAACCTAGCAACATTAGCCATATTAGGAAAATTACAAATTAGAATGTGAATATTAAGGATCAGGTTCAAATAAATGCCAAAACCTTTAAATATGTTCAAATAAAAGATGAATATTATTAAAATGATATAAATAAAAAATGAGCATTATTAAAACATTACAAATAAAAAATAACATTACATTTAAATAGATGATACAAATTACATACAAGAGAATAAATGTTTTGTGTATTTACCATGTCACATTATCAAGATTTAATTACATTATACTGAAGTTATAGTGTCTTTAGGTATTTGAAACTTTATCCTTTATTTGAACTTCACTCAAAATCTTTTAATATATAATTTTCTCTATTTATATTATTAGAAGCCATATATATATATATCTTAAAATAAGGGATATTATCAACATTACAATCTGAACTAATGATGTCTTTTTTTGTCAATCTCACGTACATTTAAAGTTTTAATTCATTAAATATTATGCTCAATAAATTTTTTATTTTTCAAATTTACAAGCTTACCTATTGTTAATAGAGCATTTTGGACTTTGATGAGGACATGTAGCTAACACGGGTTGATATCGGGCGTGTCTATTACAAGTACGACCGTGTGATATACCAAGATAATTCCCAGAAACGTACACGGCCTCATACACCGTCAGGAGGCACAGCCGTGTGTTACGTCAGGATCTCTCCCAGAAACATGTACGGTCTTCATGCACGGCCAGGGGGCACGACCGTGTGTTATGTCAGGAGTACGCCCAGAAGCTTACACGGCCTTCATGCACGGCTGTGTATAAGACAGATGACGGACATGTATACTAATATTTATTTCCACGTTTACATATATATTTCCTTTTTTACTTGTTTTTCTGAGGAGTATATATAGTTGTTAGGTCATTTTTAGGGTGAGCTTTTATCCTTTATTCAATATACACTTTTAGAGAAAAATTTCTATGCTTTCTCGATTGTGCGCAATTGAGATTTATCAAGGAATAAACTCAGATTATTCTTTGTTTATTCGTGAGGTCCAATCCTAGAATTGGTCTCGTGTTTTACGCTTTCCTTGCTGCGTCAGTTGGTATCAAAGCAAAGCAAATTCCTGCGAAGATGTCGGCTAACGATGGTGTTAACAATGGTCACGTTCTTGACCTTGATCGAGATGCGGAAGTCCAAGGAGTCAATCAGTGGGCTCCAAGGATGGTGGTCGAAGCCATAGAATAGAGACTTGGGCGCGTAGAGCAGCGTTTGGAAGTCCTGGTTGCGCGTTTCGACGCTATGGTGATAGGCCACAACGGAAATAGGGGTGTTGTTGGGAATCGACCAGGAGTAGCAATCGTTCGTGGCGGTCCTATTAATGAACCTACTGCTGCGAATCAGTGGAACCGAAGGCTAGATGAAAGTTCCTCTGAGGAAGAGGGTGAATTTCTGCAGAGGAGGGGACAACCATCGAGAAGGGGCGGCGTTGGTGGTGGCAGGTACTGCGGGGTCGATGATCGAATTGACCAGGAATATGGTGGCGGATATCGAAGAAACCACCAGGGCTATAATCATACAGATGGCGATGACTTCTGTCTCAAGGTAGATATTCCATCCTTTAATGGTAATCTCAATATAAAAGATTTCTTGGATTGACTTGCAGAAGTTAATAGGTTTTTCAACTATATGGAGGTACTTGAGGATAGGAGAGTAAGGTTGGTTGCTTGTAGGCTAAAAGGAGGGGCTTCAGCATGGTGGGGTCGTTTGCAGAACGGAGGCAAAGAGAGGGGAAGCAACCTATAAGGACATGGTACCGCATGAAGAATCTGTTGTAGAGGGATTTTCTACCACCTAACTATGAGCAAATCCTTTTCTAGCAGTACCAACGATGCCGTCAAGGGCAGGGGACGGTGCATGAATACACCGCCGAGTTTATGAGGCTGGCGGAAAGGAATGATCTGAGGGAGATTGAGGGTCAGCGGGTGGTGCGATTTGTGGACGGATTGAAGCCTCATATTAGGGACAAAATAGGGGTAACGGTGTTCTGAATCGTCAATGAAGCAAAGAATTTGGCCCTTAAAGCGAAGATGATGATTCAAGAACAGAGTACAAGGTTAGGTGGGGGCAAGAGAAATTATGCGTATGATAGTCTCAGCAGTAGCAGCAGGGTGGTTGGTGAAAGGGCTAGAGGAATAGTTGAGAAACCAGCTGGAAGTATGGAGAAGAAAGAAGACAAGGCTGAGGGAAAGAGGCCTCTTGAGAGCAAAGAGACCCCAAGACAAAATAATCCGTATGCTAAACCAATTTTGGGAAAGTACTATAGGTGTAATCAACCGGGACACCGATCCAACGAATGCCCAAATCGACGAACTATAAACATTATCGAAAGGGAAGAAGAGGAGGAAGTGTGCTGTGAACCGGATGATGAGGATGAATACTATGATGAGACTGATGATGCAGTGGAACCGAACTGCGTGATCAGAAGGATGATGTTAGCACCGAAACAGGAGGGTAGTTCACAACGACACTAGCTGTTCCGCACTAGGTGTACAATTGGTGGGAGAGTGTTTGACTTGATTGTTGATAGTGGGAGCTATCAGAACATAATCGGAAGAGAGGTTGTGAAACGACTCTAGCTACAAATAGAGAAGCATTTGAACCTTTACACCATAGGGTGGATTAAGGCAGCGGAACGAATTGAGGTGAAGGAGAGGTGTCGGGTTCCATTCTTGATAGGCAAATATCGAGATGAAGTCTATTGCGACATTGTCGATATGGATGCCTGCCACTTGCTATTTGGACGACCTTGGCAATTTAACGTGGATGCCCAACATGCTGGGAAAGAAAACAAGTATAGATTGGAGAAAGGGGGCATGAAATATACGTTGCTGCCATTAACGGATAAGTGACCTAAGACCCAAAGGGCGAAAGGAAAGTCTTTTCTGATGATCACTCAGTCAGAAAAGGAAATGACCGAGGACATTAAAGAATCTCGATTGATGCATGCTCTTGTGGTGAAGAATGCGGGAGAGGACGTGGATAGTGTAGAGGCTCCGGAGGAAGTAAAAGGGGTTTTAGAAGAGTTCAAAGAGGTAGTGCTAGAAGACTTACCAAAAGGGTTGCCTCCATTGCGAGACATCCAACACTATATTGACTTGGTGTCTAGGGCTGGCCTTCCTAATCTCCCTCACTATTGGATGAGCCCTAAAGAGATGGAGGTCCTATAGGAGAAGGTCCAGGAGTTACTGGATAAAGGATTCATCAGGGATAGCATGAGTCCATGTGCCGTTCCAGCGCTATTGACGCCTAAGAAAGATGGGAGTTGGAGGATATGTGTGGACAGTCATGCGATCAACAAGATCACAATTGGGTATAAATTCCCAATTCCTTACATTGAAGACATGTTAGATAGGCTGAGTGGAGCGGAAATCTTTTCGAAAGTGGATCTTAGAAGTGGGTATCATTAGATTCGGGTTAGACTTAGAGATGAATGGAAGATCGCTTTCAAGACAAAGGAAGGGTTGTACGAATGGTTAGTTATGCCATTTGACCTCAGCAACGCACCTAGTACCTTCATGCACGTGATGAATCAGGTACTTAAACCATTCATAGGTCGGTTCGTAGTAGTATACTTTAATGATATCCTAATATATAGCAAAACTAAGGATAAGCACTTAGTGCATTTGAAGAACATATTGACTGTGCTGAAAGAGAATAAGCTTTACGCCAACCTCAAGAAGTGTATATTCATGTCATAAAAACTGTTGTTCTTGGGTTTTATAGTAAGCGGTGAGGGTATCACAGTAGATGAGGACAAGGTAAGGGCCATTAGAGATTGGCCCACTCCCAACACCATCACCGAGTTGAGAAGCTTTCTAGGGTTGGTAGGGTTCTGTAGACGTTTCATACGGCATTTTAGTACGGTTGCTGCCCCATTGACTGAGTGCCTGAAGAAAGGGAAGTTTCATTAGGATGGGGAAGCTAAGTTTGGATTTGCTGTGCTCAAAGAAAGGTTGTGTAGTACGCCAGTGTTGGCCTTACCAGACTTTGACAAACTATTCGAAGTCAACGGTGATGCCAGTGGCGTGGGCATTGGCGCTGTGTTATCTCAGGAGAAGAGACTCGTGACCTTCCATAGTGAGAAGCTCTGTGAAGCTAGGAGAAACTGGTCCACTTATGATAAAGATTTCTATTATGTGGTCAGAGCTCTGAGGATGTGGGAGCACTACTTGGTCGGAAAAGAGTTTATCCTTTACTCGGATTGTGTCGCTTTGAAACACCTGAGTAATCAGACCCGCATCTGTAAAGATATGCATGCTAGATGGATACAATTTCTGCAAAAGTTTCCATTCCGCCTGATGCACAAATCCGGGGTCCAAAATAAGGTGGCAGACGCATTAAGTAGAAGGGCAGATTTATTGGTCATTATGAGGGCTGAAGTGGTAGGCTTCGAGCAACTGAAGGAATTGTATGAAGAAAATGCAGATTTCGGAACTATATGGAGAAAATGTACCAATCAGGAACCCAATGACAGTTACTACATCTGAAGGGTTACTTAATTAGGGGTAACCAACTCTGTATTCTCGAATCATCCTTAAGGGAGAAATTGATTAGGGACCTACATGGAGGGGGACTAGCCGGACATCTGGGGCGTGACAAGGCACTAGCGGCAGTGGATGCAAGATATCATTAGCCTCAACTGAGAAGAGATGTAGGGAGAATCGTGCAAAGGTGTTATATCTGCTAGACATCTAAAGGACATTCTCAAAATACTGGGCTGTACATTCTGTTACCAGTATCTGAGAATTTCTGGGAGGATCTATCTATGGACTTCGTGTTAGGTTTTCCTCGTACCCAACGAGGTGCTGACTCTGTTTTTGTAATTGTAGACAGGTTCTCCAAGATGACTCACTTCATCCCTTGTAGGAAGACGACTGATGCACAGGGCGTTGCCAAGTTATTCTTTAAGGAGGTGGTCAGGTTGCACGGGGTTCCCAAGTCAATTACTTATGATAGAGATACCCGATTTCTTAGCCACTTTTGGAGGACGCTATGGTACATGTTTAATTCTTCCCTCAATTTTAGTAGCATAGCCCACCCTCAAATCGATGGGCAGACAGAGGTGACGAACAGGACCCTTGGGAATTTGATACGAAGCATCTATGGGAAGAAGCCAAAACAATGGGATTTGGCACTTTCTCAAGCCGAGCTACAACAGTTCCATCCATAGAACTACTGGGAAATCGCCTTTTTCAATGGTCTATACCAAAGCACCATCTCACGCCTTGGATTTAGCTTCTCTGCCCAAGGGTGTAGAAACCAATGTTGCTACTAAACACCTGGCGGAACAATATCACACGGTGGCATTTGACGTGAAAGAGAGAATCAAGAGGGTTGACGAGCAGTATAAGAAAGTCGCAAACAAGCATCGAAGGAAGAAATTGTTTGAGGTGGGAGATCAAGTGATGGTATTCTTAAGGAAGGAATGTTTTCCCGTGGGCACTTATAGCAAATGGCAACTAAAGAAATATGACCCTTACAAGATTGTCGCCAAGATCAATGATAATGCCTATGTGGTCGGGCTCTCGGAAAGTATGAAAATCTCAAAAACCTTCAATGTAGCTGACTTATCCCCATTCTACGCGGATGACGAACCCCTATATCCAGAAGAGAACTCAAGGTCGAGTTCTTCATTGGTGGGAGAGAATGATGAGAACATCGTAGTTGACACGGGTTGATATCGGGCTGATATTGGGCGTGTCTATTACAAGCACGACCGTGTGATATACCAGGATAATTCCCATAAATGTACACGACCTCATACACGGCCAGGAGGCACGATTGTGTGTTACGTCAAGATCTCTCCCAAAAACATGTACGGTCTTCATGCACGGCTAGGGGGCACGACCGTGTGTTATATCAGGAGTACGCCCAGAAGCTTACACGGCCTTCATGCACGACCGTGTATAAGACATATGACAGACGTGTATACTAATATTTATTTCCACGTGTACATATATATTTCCTTTTTTACTTGTTTTTTTGAGGAGTATATATAGTTGCTAGGTCATTTTTAGGGTGAGCTTTTATCCTTTATTCAATATACACTTTTAGAGAAGAGCTTCTTGCTTTCTCGATTGTGCGCAATTGAGATTTATCAAGGAATAAACTCAGATTATTTTTTGTTTATTCGTGAGGTCCAATCCTAGAATTGATCTCGTGTTTTACGCTTTCTTCACTGCGTCAGACTTAGACCCCCAAGGCTTATTCCAACCTACTTAAACTCTTGTTTGAGCTCCACTCGCCCATGCCAACCTGATTCAACACAGAATTGCTCGAGTTTGGTTTTATGTCTAAAATTCCCAACCCCCTCCAACTCAAATTTCTGCACTTTTTTCCACAATGAAGAAGTATGAAACAAATTATATAAATAGGGGAAGAGGTTAATCAAAGATTTACTCCCACTATATTAAGAGAAGATTTCAAGAATTAATGTACTTCTCAATTTGAGATGATTCATAACCCCTATAAATAGACTATAAAGATTGTCGAATAAAGGATTTTTAAATCTCTGATACTTTTGATACTCTTATATCCTCTTCATTCTTCGATTGTATTGACTTAGGCATTGGAGTGGCTACATTGGAATGAATTCTAGCTCCCCTATAGCCTAATTTGTTTCCATTTCGTAGGCGATCTAACCACCTTCCAAAAATCCAACACAACATTTGACATCGTCTTGGTGATCTTACTAACGACAAAATACATGGCACCTCACTCCAAAACAACAAAATCCAAGGAAACCATGGATGCTTTGGCGGTGGATCAAACCATCCAAGCAACAATGTCCTACAATAACCTTAAACTGCAAACACAAGCTCCCAACAAATTGATGCTGAGCTTTTTCTAGATTTGGAAAACCTTTGCAAAACGCTAGCAACCCAAAATGAGCTGATACGTAACAATAATGTAAAGCTCAAAGCTTAAGTGGTGGAATTGGAGCAACTCAATAATATGCCGAAATTGGAGACTGTATCCATACATTCTCCATAACCAGCACACAACAATATTGCACCACTACTACTGGCACCAATTCAATAGGTAGCTCAACAAGCTAGGTCTATGGAAAATTGCAACCTTGCTCTTGTTGATCTAATCTTACCTACAACATCTTAAGGAAGAGTATGTTCCCATATTGCCCTACCGGCTACATCATGCAACCATGATGGCAATCTTGCTTGAAACAACGCCCTTAAGCCATCATATGCCTATATATGGGCTAATAGATACATCGATGATATGGACATTAACCAAATCGATGATTACATCAAGAGACTCTCTAACCTAAAAGAGAGCAAGATGGTTGATCTATTTGCTCAATTTTCAATAAATCGAACCCCATTTATTTAAGCAATCTAAGATGGGGCCTCACTTTTAAACATTCACCTTCAATAACTTGATACATATGATGGGACCACAAACCTAGATGATCACTTATGCCATTTTAGAACAATGATGAGCTTACACGACTTAGTGATGCAATCGCTTGCAAAGTTTTTCCAATCACCCTATGTAAGATTGCTTATACATGGTATCAGAATTTACCACACCACTCTATTTCTTCGTTCAATGAATTGGCTAGCCAATTTTAGCAACACTTTTTGACCAACAAACTCCCTATAAAGGATTAGGGGTGGGAGTGTAAGCCAAACGGGTTAGCCCACCCCATCTCGCATTGGCTTACGGGTCAAAGTAGGCCCACCTATGATGACCTACACATTAGGTGAGCCAACTTGCCAACCCACCCAACTACAGAGTACAAACCATAGGATCTTCTGCCATACCCTCCGTTACTTTAACCATGACATCCATAGCAATGGATATGCCTCCATCATTGAACACGAATCATAAGTCACTCGCTACTTGTGGCTAAGTTGCTGAACACAAATCACAAGTCTAGTCCACAGAATAACGAAAATGCATTATATTTACCTATAAACTATGAAGAAAGTAACTATATTTAATCAAAATACATCTAAAGTTTCAAAGCTCATAGCATGTTGGCTAAAAAAAAAACACGCAATTGCAATGCATTAGATGTTCCATAACTTAGACTCACCACGCATGACTGGAAGAAGATAACGGTTGATGATGATGATAGGAGGACAACGACGACGACTAACGGTGCTAAAGATGATGACGACTAGTGGTCAATGGATCAATAGTCTTCAATGGAGTGAGAATGAGAGAGATCAAAGATGAAAGAACACAAGAAAGTTAAAATTAAAAAATTCAAAGGAGAGAGTGAGAGATCAATTATGTATTTCTGTTTCGTAAAAAACAAAAAGTGATGACTATGACTTAACAATGACAAACAGAGCAGCTGTTTATTGTTGTAGCTTAGCCTGCAGTGCTGTTTCTATTTTCTTCTTCTCTCTCTCTCTCTCTCTTTTTTTTTTTTTTTTTTTTTTTGCTACCTAAGCGAGCCAACCCACACCTTCAATGAGTTAGCTTGTGCCAAAACAACTCGCACATCCTGTAGGCTAAAATTTTTTGGCCTAACCCGTCAGGCCCGCCTCGCATGCTCAGTTCCATGGAAGACTCATCAACCTTGAATCTAATTAAGCAAGGTCATGGTGAATTGATGAAAGACTACCTTGCTTAGTTCAATGCTATGATATTAGAGATCCCTAACATCGATAAGAGTGTTGCCTTTAATGCTGTAATTTAAGGTGTTAAGCTTGCTAGAGATTTCTTCAAATCCTTGGTGAAGAACAAGCCTAATAGCTTTGAAGAGTTCAGGGAAAAAGCGAAGTATATCCAGCAAGAGGACCTTATCTTCACTAGGAAGCAATCCAACTAGAGTAGATTGGACGAGCAAAAGGATAATAAGGGGTCCATTAAGGATCGCTTGGGCCTAAAGTGGGGGTAAAGGGTTCTTACAGGATAATGATGCAAGAGACAAGAAATCAGCATCTCAAGCTTCATAACATACACTCTACTAAATTGACTAGTGGGGGATATTTTCATGGAGGTTTGCAACATGAGCATCTTACCCAAACCAATAAGATTATAAGATAATCTGAATAGGAAAACTCTAATAAATAACCCTAACAATTTCATTGAGCAACCCACTCAAAGATGGCAGGAAGAGTAAGGTCGCAATGAGTCAGAAGAGGGAAATAATAACAACCTCTCCAATGGAGCTCCCTAATGGTGCCATTAACACCATTGTTGAGTGCCCCCAAAGAGGAAGTCGGCTGAGCTTAGCTAATACCTTAACCAACTGGTAGGTGATAACCTTATACAACAAGAAGCTGATATTAGATGCATCGTTCTTAGATGAAGACCTTAAGGGGGTTCTAACCCCCCATGACGATGCCCTGGTGATCAGTGCAAGGATCACCAAATTTGATGTAAAGGAGGTCTTGGTCGACACAAGCAACTTTATAGACATAATCTTTAAACACGCTTTTAACTAGATGCAATCTAAGCTCAAGACCAATATGAAACCATAGATTATGATTTCTATGGGTTCAATAATCAATCCATAGGTTTTCACTATAGAAGTTGAACTTGAGGAAAAGTTAGGTTCCAGCGGAGAACTAATCAAGGAGACAAAAGAAATTAAGCTCAGTAGTAGTGCCGAGCAAACCACATACGTAAGAACATCAATTCCCACATAACTTAAATATTAGCTCATTGACTTCCTTACGTCTAATAACGATGTGTTTGCCTAATCCCCTTCGGACATGCTAGGCATTTCCCTTAAAGTGACGATGCACCATCTCATCATCGATAACAATGACAAAGTCGTTAAGTAGGAGAAAAAAAAAAGACACTTTGCACCAGAGCAATAGGCTACTATCGAGGAAGAGGTATAAAATCTATTAAAAGTAGGATTCATTAAGGAGGAACGTTACCCAACTTAACTAACCAATTGTGTATTAGTCAGGAAGTCCAATAGGACGTTGCAGATGTATATAGACTACAAAAACCTCAACAGAGCCTACCCAAAGGCTTGTTTTCCCTTTCTTTAAATTGACTAACTTGTAAATCTATCTCTTACCATGCCTTCCTTAGTTTCATGGATGCCTTTGTTGGATACAACTAGATTAAGATGGAGCTAGAGAATAAAATACACATTTTGTTTGTTACCAATTACAACACTTACTACTATAAAGTTATACCCTTTAACTTAAAAAATGCCAAGGTTACGTACCAAAGGTTGGTGACGAAAATGTTTGATAGGCAAATAGACCGAAATATTAAAGTATACGTTGATGATATGATCATCAAGAGTATAAGGCCCAAAGACCATTTCCCAAACTTATAAGAAACATTTAACACTTTAAAGCAATATAATATGAAGCTAAACCCCCCAAAGTGTGTCTTTTGGGTTGCTTTAGGTAAGTTCTTTGGATACAATGTCATATAGCATGGCATCAAGGCTAACCTATAGTAGATATGAACTGTACTCAATATGTAAGCCCCGGGTTAATAAAAGAAGTACAACGACTCATAGGACAAGTTGTTAGCTGAATAAGTTGGTTTCCAAAAGCAGAGATAAGCCTCCAAATTTTCAATTAATTGAATAATGTTAGACTACATTTATGAAGTTGAAGCAGTTCTTGATGGGTCCACCTGTATTCTCAAAATTGATACTTGGCGAGGACTTATTCTTAGACTTCTCAATCAATAATTGAGCTCTCTCCTCTATATTAGTATGAGCTAAAGGAGGAGAGTATAAGTTTGTCTACTACGTGAGTCATATCTTCCAAGGGCTTGAAACGATATACTTAAAGGTGGAGAAATTCACCTTCGTAGTGGTGATCTCGATTAAAAGACTATGACCTTATTTTGAAGCACATTAAGTTATAGTCTTAATTGATCAACCACTGTAGAATATATTGCATAAGTCGGACACATAAAGATTGAATGATGAAGTATGCTCTTGAGCTAAGTGCTTTCAAGGTACAATATCAACCAAGAGAAGTAATAAAAGATACATAAAAAATGATGTCATGATAGGTAATAACGACAAAATACTGTGATTACTTTATGTTGGTGGCTTGTCTACATAGGGGGCAGGGGTAGATGGAGTTGACCTCGTGCTGTAGAGACCTTACAGGGCGAAGGTGTCTTATGCTCTTAAATTTAAGTTTCCAGCAAGTAATAGTGAAGCAGAATATGAAACACTCATTGTGGGCCTCGAGTTGACAAAGGAGATAGGTGCTAAGAAGATAGAGATATATTTAGACTTCCAACTTGTCGTTTAACAAGTGAATGGAGAATACATTACTAAAGATGCAATGATGAGCAACTACCTCCAGGTCATCAAGGATCTCACATTGGAATTTTCATGTGGCCCATAATTTAAATCAACGACTTTAATTACATCAGTGTGCATTTCCCTTCTACATCTCGGTTGATGAGGTGTTGATAGCTATGCAGTGCATTTAATGCATATGCATTTATGCACCAAATGACAAATCAAATCAATAGTTACTTGAAAGGGACCGTGACCCCTTAAATTTTGCGTTGTCAAATTGAGCTCCTCAATGGTTCCATTCCTCGAACTAACACTCATCACTTCAAGTCAACGCGAAAGACTTTTATGACCATTGACACTCCACAATGGGCAATCACTTTGGAGATGACTTAGCTCTCCTTGGCGCCTAGCTCGCCTACCACTATATTTAGTTCAATTCAAACTAGGTCGAATCACCTACTTGCTCAAATGCTCAACGATTTAACACAAGGAGATTTAGGTTGAGTCACTTGCTTGTTTGGCCACTCAACGATGCTTTTATCACTAAGAGGTTAAAACTCACGACATAGAGCTTGTCATGGGTAGTCCCTTGAAGTGCTTTGTCCTAGCTTCAAGACCTTAAGAACTCATGTAGCTATCAACTCTCTTTGCCAACCTATCACTAAAGAGGAAAGGGCATGTAAGCATTGCTAGAGTATTTTAAGCTTGGACCCCTAAGGCTTATTCTAACCCACTCAAACTCCCATTTGAACCGCACTTAACCATGTTAACCTAATTTAACATGGAATTACTTAAGTTTGGCTTTACATCTAAAGTTTTCAACCTTCTCTAGCTCAAATCTCCACATTTATCTCCATAATAGATAAGAACAAAAGAATAATACAGATAAGGAAAACGATTGCTCAAAGATATGTCTTTGTTATATTAGGAGAAGATATCAAGAATTAATATAATTCCCAAATTAAAATAATCCATTACCCTTATAAATAAAAGATAAAGATTATCAATTAAAGGACTTTTGAATCTTTGATACTTTTGATACTCTTATATCCTTTTTTGAATCTTTGATACTTTTGATACTCTTATATCCTTTTCATTCTTCAATTGTACCTATTTAAGCATCGAAGTGACCCAACAAATTCTGATTTCCCCTTTAGCCTAATTTATTTCTATTTGACAGCTAATCAAATCACCTTTCAAAAATCCAATACAACACCTATAAACATACTTTTTAACTAATAATTACATCACATTTTCTATTTAAAGTAGTATAATATTTAATAACTTCAATCTTCAAGTAAAATTGACAAATAAAAATTATATTTGATAAATTTAAACTTTTAAATGTAAAATTTAAAGTACACACTTTAAGTAGTGATTGTCATCCCCTCAACGCAGTGCTTAACTCTTCGAAAGAATTTACAACAACTTATCCTCCCCCTCTCTTTCTCTCTCTTACTTAAAATCCAAAGTATAAATTAACACAACTAACAAAATAATGGGATTCCATTTCCATTATTTACAAATTACCAATCAACGGATTGTTAGTCAAATTGTAAGGAGTTGATTATAAAAAACATATTTCAAGAATCAAAACTAAAGGAAGCCAGTTCTAGGAATTGAATGCATTAACCTTTGTTTATTTTACATTAATAGAAATCCAACGCCTAAAATCCAATCCTATAGTTCAATTTCTTGGAACTTCTTAATTATCAATCTATTATTTTGTAAGTTCAAAGAATGGAAATGTAAATACCATTATTTTATTTGATTAACTTAACGTACAGTAGAGAAAAAGAAATACCCATAAAAGTACCTTAAGTCAATAAAATAAAATAATATTAAAGAACGGAAATCCTCATAGAATCTGATTCATTATCAACAAACCAACACAATTTTCAAGATAACTGAAAGCGACCTCCTTCATGGACCGTCACAGTTGCATTTCCCACACGTTCAAAACCACAAAAAGCAACATACAATTCAGGATATTAACAAGACCACCACAATGTACAAGAAACAACTCCTATCAGGAGCCAAGTCACATTTATTCTAGAGAGTTAATAGCAACACCGGTTTTCATCAGTGGCAGTGCCAGATGCGACATTTCAGGCGGCTTGACTTTCTTCAGGTTTCTGTAAAAAAGGAAGAGAAATGAATAAGATACTCCGGAAGCAATAACAAAGAAAGAATTGTTCCAAGCTAAACTAAACTTACTTTCAGTTTCACAAGATGCATTGATCTGATGGGAACGGACACTAGAAAGGGATACATTATGATGGAGCTTGAACGACTGATTGCCAAAAGGTGTAAAAAGGAAAAACTTACAGCTATCTGTTGAGCGCACATGACCATCATTTCATGCTTAATCAATGCTTATGTATTCAGAATTATGCAAGTTAGTACAGCCTTATAGAATGGCATGTTATCGCCCCCAGGAGTGAAATTGAAAGTCTGAAGTTCGATTCTGGTATTGAGACATGATTTCTGTAATTATTTCGTTTTGATATTTAAATTTTAGCTATTCGGTCCGCTCTTTATTCTATCAGTCATACGTGCTACAACAAGCCAGCACAAATTGCTTCTAACTCTGAAAAGCCTATAAGGAAACTGACTTAGACGTGTTTTTTTTTTTGGATAAGTACTGACTTAGACGTGTTAATCTAACCATTAGTGACTAAATTGATCAAACCAGACAAAAAATTGCAGTCACCATCTCAAACCGTCAATAGGAACTCCAGAAGCAACCCGTTTTAAAAGAATAGGATAAAAGAACTGAGACTTCCAGTAATCTTTTGCACTTTGACATGTAATCCAGCATTTCCAGCGCAATCACCCTTTTTCTTGTGCCAGCAATAAGCATATTTATGTGTGATAACTCTTTAACATTACATATTACTGCAGTTTAATGTGGTATTCCCCATCCCTGCAACTACCAATCAAGTCTATGTACACCATAATTAACTTAGCAGGCATGGAGTCTTTAAATTTACACGAAGAAAGACATTTAGTTGAACCTGAGCAGTTAAAAAATAAGCTACTAGGAGACGTCTTTACTGCCTGCGGATAGTGGCATTTCTGTCCCAATGAGCAACAAATTGTTATTGTAGACAACTTCAACTTAGAATGCCCTCATATAAACAAAATCCACCTTAGGTTTTATATGCACTGATTTAAGAGTCTCTCCTTAAAATTTCATTCCATTGGTTCAAAAGGATGTATCAAATCAAGCCTATGCAACCATTTTATGTTGGGAATGGATCAACAGACATGCACACTTAAAACTCATCCACATGATCTCTTGCAGGATACTAAAATATATTATCCAGGCCAACACTGTCATGGGCCAGGATTGACATCTCTTTTTAAGATGCACAGTCAAAATGAGCAAAAAGATTTCCTGAAAGATCTGTTTTTTGGGGTCTCATATAATCGCTATGAGGGAAGAAGAAGAAGAAGAAGAAGCAGCAGCATCTAGGAACAAATGAATAGAAGTATTCCAACAATTATTTCCTTCTAATTTGTCTATACACACCAAGCAGCATTTAATTACCAGTGCAGCATAGCGTAATCTCTTGTATCGCATTTGATTTGTACCTTTTTAGAAAATAATTATTATACAGGATTTCTAGACAATTTTTGTTTGTCATGTGACAAGAATTTTATACCATCGAATTAGTTTTTTGTTCGGTATCATACTCATTTGTCAACTAAACATGATAATAGATATTTTGTTAGTCCGGTCTAACGAAACTATGCAGACTAAATGCTAACCAAGTGATAATATTTTCAAGTCCTCTTATGATGCTAAACATAGTATTTAACAATCAAGGATTGAACGAATCAAAAGACCATCAATAGTGAAACAATGAAACCAAACCAGAAATACATGGAACCCATATATGAAAGAGAAGCACATAATGCGAGAAAGATAATAAATATGTTATCCTTACCTTTTCACCACCCTGCTTTTCTCCCTCGGCCTTTTCTTTTTCAGCTTTTTTCTTCATTTTCTCCATCTTCTCCCTCTCCATTTTCTACACAATCAATAACCAAAGCAAAGGGTTAGCAGAGCCCAATCAAGAGATGACTCGAGAACTGGCAAGAGAGAGTGTAATAAGGACAAAAGGCCCATGTTTAAAAGGTCCTAGGTAGTGAATACTACCTTACACGATCTTTTCCTATTTATTACGTAGAACGCTTAAGTGAATTATGTCCGTTTCAACTCATAGAAATCAAATCTTTATCTGATCCTATTTCTTTCTTTCATTTTTTTTTTTTGGTTAATTTTTAGTCGATTATTGGAAGTCCCAATAAACATCTACCCTCGCTGCATGACGAGTTCTTATTTCAATGTTGAAGTGAAAGTACTGTGCTATATTGTAGTCCCACCAGTTACACACTATGATACGGTTCAGAAAAGGAGGGCCTGTATGAAGCATTCACTGTCCTTGACAATATGTGATTGACAAGAAATGGAAAGAACTGAAAGTTTCAATGCATCCCAAAACACTAATTACTACACTGAGAACAATAATCGAACTGATCGAAATACATAATCATTAAAACCTAAGATGGCCGGTGGAAAATATTACTTTTCCTGCAATTCTTTAATGCAATTTTAGCAGAAAATACAACAGATTACTATCCAATTTTGTTATTGGTCAGGAGCAGATACACGGACACCCGCTTCACCTCCCATAACTTTTCAAAAATATGTATATAGCAATCAGAAACCGGACAAATAACCGGGGGTTTGGGTGGTTTACAGCACAGTCGATTGCATATAATCATGGGGAAAACAGTGTCAAATAAGGATAATCACAAATATTGGTCAATCAAGGATCAAATTGAGTTTAAGTTTTGAAAATATGCGTAAACCGAATCTTTGCCAGTACCCAAGAGTTGCAAGATTTAGCGACTAAAGCCATACTACTTGAATCGGGAAGGAAAAGGGAGACCTGGATGTATACGCTCTCAGCAGCACGTTCTTCTTCACTGAGAACTCTGCTTTTGTCGCTAAAGAAGCGAGTGGCGCCCCGAGTTGAGTCCATGAACCGAGTCAAACTCCCCCCTCCCACTCTCACTGTGGATCTCATGCTCATCATTTTCTCCAAAATCCAGGCCCTTCTCTTATACCTTTTTCTATGTGATATGATTGTATCGCTTGCCTTTACGGAAGCTTTGAGATTGATCGGCGTTTCGCGTTTATATATAGAGGAGACCAAGTCGGGTAGCTTAGGGATTGTGTCACACGTGGAATGACGTTCGAGTCTGTGTCCGTGTCTAGGGTCAGCAAACACAATTTGCCCTAGTCTTTAGATAAGGTTATTATATATTATATATATATACACAAAGTATATAATTAATATATATACAAAGTATATAATTAATATATAAAACTAAAAAGTTTCTTATTCTAATCCCTAATAAATACTTTTTTGGGGTTATTATAAAATCAAAAGAATTAAATCCAGACCATTTTACTAAAAGATACCAATTGCTAAATTATAAAAGACTTGATTCTAATCAATATTTTCAATTTCCTATTAACATAATCTAAAATTACTATTACGATTTTCTATTCAATATTTGCCCAAATTTAATTTCATTGTACTCGTGTCGACTGCCGGATTAGAATTTAGAAGTATTTCATTCAATTTGCTTTGCTGTTCTAATTAATTCAAAACTGAACTATGGCTTCATTATATATATATGTTTATATTTTTATTCGAGCTAAGATGTATTTTAAAGAATAAGGAGACTAATCTTAACAGGTTTTAAATTGCCTAATAATCATTTCAAATTTAGCTGAAGCAAAGAAGATCTAGTTCAGCTTTTACTTTTCACTTTCCAAATCCAAATTCGATTTGAGATTGTATCACTTCGCTTCTTTTTGCTCCATTATTGGGAATTTTTTTTTTGACAAAATGGGTTAAATTTTGGAACAGATATATATCCAATTAAATCTATAACATTTAAGAAAAGATAACATATAGACCCATCTTTTATGGTAAAAATCTGTAATTTTCCATGTATAATAAAGAACGAATCAAAAGATGTAGAAAGCTGCTTTTTCCTCCTCCGTTAGACCCCTCATATTAACTAACTTGAAAATTAATAACCTACAAAAACAACGGGATTAAGTTCTTGATCCAAACCGAATCAGTCAGCTATTAAGCAAGAGATTCTTATCATTTACGAGACGGGAACAACATGAAACTGATAGCCAAAGTTCAAATTGACTTAAATATTAGATAGATATATACTAAGAGAAACATTTTGGTCAAACCACTACCCGACAACAGGATAGGATGAGAAGATCTTATCCATTGCATTGTAGATAAAAGTTAGAACTGCGTCTCGTTCGTGGATAATGGAGGCTCGTCTGGGTGAAGAGAAACTAGGGGCTTCTCTTTCAGGCCTCTATGAGATCAGGTTACTCGGAAAGCGACCCCTTCATTGCCGTGACACAAGATGCGTGGCTTTGACGTTTTTAAGTTCCTTTGGACCATAATGCGTATTCTAAAGCAAACTGTGTGTAGAGTAAGCCACATTAGAAAAATCCATCTTACACTAGATTTAATTGTATAAGCAAACCCAAATCAGAAAAAGCAGCAGCTGCAAAATGGGCCTAATTCTAGTGGCTCGGATGCTTAAAAGTAACAGCATACTTCAAGTTATTGATTGGATATAGCCATCAGTTTCATCTGTCTGCCGTATGGAATCGCACCCTGAAATTCATATGATATATTCGTACACTAGATCTATCAGAATTTATCAATTCAGGGACGATTTCAGGATGAGCTCCGGGCAACCTGACAGTAGAATCGAACCCCATATGAAAATTAAGCATACTGAAGTTGAGAAAAAATGTCGTGACAACTTAATATCGATTGACAGCCTTCTTCCACATGAATGATAAATATGGCACTCCACTACTGTAGTTCTTTGCTTGTCCATTGATGTTCCATTTCCTCATGCCTGTCTGCAACTATTCTTGCAAATCAAACAATGCCTTGAAGTTTGGAATCATAATAAAGGGACTCGGAAACATGCATTTCGGACCTATGGTCATTTATTGGCACCACATGGTGTTGCATTGCCTCCCCGAGCACCCATTTTATTCATCTTGTGATAGAATATAGAACAAAGCAATATATTTACAACTCATAACCCTTTCCTTATACACAAAATTCATATATAATGACATGGTGCAGCACTCAAAATACATATGAAGGCAGGATACCAAAAAAGAAAATAATAATAAAAAAGGTGAAGTTACATAAGTATTAATAGGTCATTCTCCAGAGGCAGTGAATAAATATGAAGGCAGCAACAGAATGAAGTTACAAAGATAAAAGTAGGTATATTCTTCAGAGACAGAGTGATATACTTTGATGGATCCCATAAAATCTCCATATACATGAAAAAGAAGCACGGTATATGTACAAGTAAAGAAGCACCAGTGAGTTATTCTAGATTGTACTCAACTTACACCAATCAACACCTGAAACCTCCACAGATGAAGAGCCACATCAAGATGACAATAATAAGAATTGCTCCACCAACAATCAGCTTCATCCGAAGATTCTGCAGCCACATTCTTCTACGCAGTTGCCTGCCTTGCCTATGGAAGCTGTCAGCCTGATCACAACACAATGCCCACCTAACACAAAACTCCTCCAAGCAAGAATTAATTAATTTCTACATATAAGATATAGAATATACCTGGAACTGTAGATTATCTGTCTTATCAACTAGAAGTTCAATTTTCTCCCCACGATCCAAAACCTACAATACACCAAAATCCACTAAAAAGACAACACCATATACTGAGAGCTGTACAATATGAAAGTCGTTTTAATATCTATTAAACCATCATCATTCACAAATGCAATCTGTGCACATCAAAACATTTATCCACAGCCACTTGCCTTGTGCAAACTTAATAGTAGAAGGAAAAACTTTTGGCAACCAAATATAGATAGCTAAAAGGTGGTTAGAAAAATATGTTCTAGCAATAGCATGTGCTATATAGGCACTCCAGTTTAAGCACATTTCCTAGCTAGATTTGTAACGCATATGACCCATAGCAACAGCAGCTCCATAGATGCAGAGGTTTGGATCTGCCTCGAATCCTTGCAACAGACCTGAATATAAGCATCTATATTCACTCTATAGCATTTCTCTCCCCTCTGAATTTCATACACACTGAATTTTGAACATTGAATTCAGATACACATACAGATAAATAAAACCAAACAGCATTAATGCACCTTTGCCGACCTAAATTCCAAGATAAGGCAGGTATCAAGCAAAGCACTCAATACTCATCCCAATAGAGTAAAACTTGAAACAAACAAGCAGCTATCAACATGTTACTTAGAAGGATAGGAATTGAGGCCAGCACACAAGAGGCCCTACTGCTATAAAATTTAACGCGAATTCTAATCCATTGCCAAAAATAATGGGCACATAACTCCCAAGTATGGTAGGATTCAGCTTGTAGATATAAGCTGTATTAGCTGATTCTTTCCAGGTCCACATATAAGGTAACGCAATTCTTAGGAATTTAGCTGGAGTATATTGGGATGGGACAGTAAAATCCAAAAATGGAAGTTTTTCTTCTCTTTTTTTTTTTTTTGGATGTCTCTTCAGAGGCATCTGATAAAATTGGAATGTCCAGAAATGAAAGCTATTTTTTTTTTGGATAATTGAAATGAAAAGCTATTCTCTTTCAATTATTTAAGATTTCATCAAAGATAAAGATTTCTACAGCTCTAAGTTTAGTAAAGCTATTGAATGACAATCAATATAATGGGTAGAAGAGAATATCAATATATGATGCATGGGCAATAATTTTATGGTGCGCAACATAGATAATTTACAAATCAGTACACTGGCAGACTTTTCCACACTGATCATACGACACAGAAATTTATTTTACATATCAGTGCATGATCATACTTTCCAAACTAATCATACAATAGACAAAACTTTGTTTATCTAGCTCTCAAACAGAAACTTCACCCAAGTTCAAATTACTACATAAGACAGAAGGAGACTGAATAAAGTTATACAAGAAGAGAAAATTCAACCAACTATAAAATCTTAGCTTTGTCAATGCAGTGATGTTCCAGAAACGATAAAAACATCTTTCCTTAACAAGAGAAGTAACACATTTCCACCATTACTTTAAAGATCTAATTGCAGGACTACTACAATTTTATCTCTAGCTAAACAGTAATAGGTATGCACGAAGTACCTTTTCAATGTTGTCCATCATAATCCCCTTGACCTCTGTTATTTGAGCCTTTAATTTTGATAACTTACTCATTTCCTCTGGATGGCTCATGCAGTACTGCATATGCTCCTTAAGTCTCGGCCTGAGAAAAATTGGGCCATTAACTTTATAGTTGGAAATAGAATTGAGAAGCAAATCTTTAAAAAAGGAGTAATGCTCACCCAAATTCCCTATCAAGGTTGTATGCAATGCTAAATCGGTCTTCAAACAAATCATCATCATCGTCATCGTCAGCAAGTGGGTGCTGACTCTGGTTAGCAATACTTGCACCATAGCGCTGTTTAAAATCATCCTTCACTCGATCAAGGAATACAAAGGGTACACTCCTTCCGGCCAATTCATCCGCAACAACAAGAAAAACTGCATCCAAATAAAAAGGATTACATAACTAATGCCTAACAGTGAAAATTCCAGTAGAGAGCCATGTCATTTGATTGTGGCAGTTGCGGGACCCTACCAAACCCATTGTCTGTTAGGAAATTAAATGTGTATCCATCACATGAGTATGTGTACTTGCTACTAGTGGAAGGCAGCTTCTGCAAGCACTGAACAGCAATGGTACTGAAATTCCCGGTATATGGTGTGTGCTCTGCCAGAACAACATTTCCTTTTGCGACAAAACAATAAATTAAGCCTCTCTGACTCATTTCTTGGTTAAAACTGTTGCAACCAAGAATGTAAAAGAAGTTTCAACAGGTTTGCCACAAAAGGGTTTACCGTCCCAGTCAAAGCCTGCAAAAATGAAATTACAGTCAACTATATCAACAACTTTCAGACTTTCCATTCAAAAACAAATTGAAAACCAGTATCAATTACTTCCATTAGGTCAAAATAATAGAAAACCTTTATTTGTCAATCATAAAACCAGCTCCCATAAGTTCACTATCTTTCTTCTTTTAAGCTGCAACCATCTTTTTTATTATTTGCATAGACCTTATTTACATCTTTTTAAAAAGTTACTCCATCGACCCTCTAATCTATATCCTAGGGTGTAACTGTTTCATGAGAAATGTTTTTAGGACTTTATTGACATTTGTCATAGTTATTATGTCTCAATGGTCAAATATTATCGTAAAAATCTCAAAAGTTTGAAGACGCCAATTGCTACCAATAAGTGGCGATAGCATCTAGCCTTCAATAGTGACTGTTAACCACTACCAGGAATTTCTCTTCGTTTTTCTTTGTAGGTAAATAACAACCACAAAAATTAATGATGGACAATGAGTAAAATAATTTTTTCTTCAAAAATGGAAATCATTTTCTTAATTTTGCATCACATTTTCATGACCATTAACCACCACCACTAGCATCAGCTGTTCGTTTCCAATGATCACTTGCCACTTAAAGATATAAGTAACCGCAACCTCTTAACTCTGCTAGACTACTATTTGAAAACTCTAAAGATTTTCTATCATAATAAATGTTGAAAAAAGTCCCAAAAACTTTTTCCATGGAACTAACACACCTATTAGTATTTTATATAAATCAGATAAGCGCAAAGTTTGTGCTGGGCAACAATAAGACAGCAAAGTAACCGATCCAAGCACACCAAAAAATTGCCCAAAAGATATGAATTCAGAACATTAAGATTCAAATAAGCTGAAGAAATATAATAGCTTAAAACAATTTCTAGCTCATTGAACACTTACACTGACGTCTCAAGAACCATAGACTCATATATTTACAGGTCAAGACGCTTTTTTTTTTTTTTTTTCAAATTTCAAACTGCTTGAAATCCAACTAAACCCAACAGGTGCGATAAATAATACAGAAAAAGGTCAATCGCGAAGGATTCATAACCAATTCAGATCGAAATTAGAAAAAGAAAATAAAGTCATGCATGCTATTTGACATTATTAAAGGAAACGGATCATGCTAAGAAAGATTTAGCAGATAACGAACTAGGGCTTAATAAATAATCATAGTGTGAGGAACTGCTATACTTACTGAAATCATCAACAAACAGGAGAGAGAGAGAGGATATGGAGGTAGAGAGAGGAACGAACCAGAAGAAGGAGAGAGATAGCGTGCGTTTGCGTCGACGACCACCAAGTTACAGCGACGGGCTGATGCTGGAGATGGAACCCGAAGGGAACTTACTTTTACTTGTTTGCTAATGATATAATAGAATAGTGGTCCCTATGCATCCTCGTCCATTTTAAACTTAAGCATTATCTTTTTTTTTTTCCTAATTCAATCTTTACCATTTATAAAAACGTATAAGCTAATCATTTATTACTGTACCGTTAATTTATCTATTAATATTAAAACGCACCGTCTTTTCATTCGTCCAAATAATTTCATTAAATAAATAAAGTAATAAAAAATTAGAAATAATCTAAAAAATAATAAAGAAATAGGAAAATAAGTAAGAAAAAAAAAAATGCATTATTATTTAACTTAATAATTTATATGTGTGTATATGTATATATATAATTTAATTTTTAATATAAAATATATATTAATTTAATAAAAAAAATTCAACCATCTCCTAACCTTGGTAGGTGGAATTATTTTTTATTTTAATTTTTTTTCTATTTTATCTTTTTTATCTTTTTTTATTATTTTCCATATTTTTACTTTTTTAATTATTTTATCTATTTTTAAATATTTTTTATATTATTTATTTAATAAAATTACATTGATAAATGAGAAAGTGATAATGTTAACACTAATGAAAAAACTAATGATATATTAACAATGATTCGTTTGTATGTTTTTTCAAAAATAAGAACTCAAATAAAAAAAATATTTAAGTAAAAAAAAAGACGACAAACTTTGAAAATTAAATATATTCTTTTCTCATTTTCTTTTTCAATTATTCATATTGCGTTTGGACAAAAAGAAAATAACACATTTTAGTATTTTATTCGAGCTTATAATTAGCTTGAATTTACTTCTTCTTTTTCTTCTTTTTTTTCATTTTGATTCTGTGGAACTGTAATTATTTTCCGACATTAGTGCAATGAGTTTTAAATCATTGTATAGTTTTTCCATAATAAGTATAAGCAAAAGAATATCTTAAAAATTAATGGTTTCAATGGTTTGATATATATATATAGTATTTTGCACACATATATATTAATTGAGCTTCAAACAATTTTATTTTATTTGAAATAAAATATGAGTAAAACTATTAGATACGTGAACGAATTAATTCAAAATATGAATAAATCCATGAATTGATAAACCGTGGACGAAAATTTACTGTTTCAATAATGTTATAATTATATTGTGTAAAATTTAATTTAAGAATAAAGATATGTAAAAAAAAAAATGGAAAATTGATTGTAAAAGATTGCATGCAATATAGCATATTTTAACAGGTTAATACAATATAATTACAATATTTTTGACGCAACAAATTTTTGTCCATAAACTGTGTACGAGTTGTTTCATAAATAAAATCATAAACAAATGGATTCAATGTATATAAATGTGAAGTTGTTCAATAGGTCTCGACACCACGCTTAAGAATAAGCAAAAAAAGAACTATCTCAATAATATTAGTAATTTAATTTATCTTTAGTTTAAAATAGTTTATGAGATAGGAGAGTTATTTCTAATAAGTCAATAATCACTTTATGTCTCTCATCTCTCTAAGTCTCTAAGTTAGTTACATCATCCGTCTCTTACAATCATCTCTCTCTTGTAGTCAGAATCCGGTGACCCACGCAGCAAACAACACAAGCTCTCAGCTCTCTCTTGTCTCAACACGTTGGTTGGACTTGGAAATTGGTTGTGCTTTTTAAACGTATGATATGAATGTTTTTGTGAAGTCAAAATAAAAAGGAGGGGAAAAAACAGAGCAATTGACAAGCACATAATGGGTTGGGCATGGATTTTAAATGAGTTTGAAAAAACCTTACGATCATGGATTTTGGTAATAGGGCAAAAGCCTTATAGGGTTTTGAGATGATTTTGGGATTTCTCATAAGGTATCGAGTCAGGTTGGGATTCTAGAACCATCCAAGTGACATCACTATTTGTTGGTATTGGAATACAATTTGACTTAATATGTGAAGGGAATCTAAGGAGTATGTAAACTAAGGTTGCAATTTAAATTATTTGATGGGGTATTTTAAGTTTGATTAACCCAAATGATATATCAATCAATTGAATCAAATGACATTAAAAGATTAATTATTGCATTAAGTGCTAGTACAACTAATTGAACTCTTAATCAACTAAATTTGTATTCAATTTATGATCAATTATTAAGATGCATTTCTTATATATATATATATAACACTTGTTTTGGAAATATATGGTAATAAGAAAATTTTATTTAAGGCTAAAAGTCATGACATGACAACCACTTGTTGCTTTCCACCATTAAGTAAATGTATCAATTGCGTACTTAGTTAATGCATCATTGTTAACCAACCTTTCAGACACGTAGTTATTTGTTATTGAAAAATCATTAACATTGCGAAGGCTCTTCTTAACCAGTGCAATCGCAATCGGCTTCGTTGTGTCTTTCACGCAACCATTGTAGCTTTCAGTCATGCTCGTCTGCACCTATTCAAACTAAACTCTCTCGTCATATGTCCAATGTCCGAGTCCGTTGTTGCATATCTAGGTCTCCTAAATAAGTAATGACATCAACTTTTATCCCTGTAACCACTTAAAAATACTTTTGACACTCACGAAATTACATTTTTAGATGCTTTTTGGCCCATTTATTGAAGTTACCTGCACTATGGTTAGTGTAAAAGCACCATAACCAATATTTCGTGCAAGTTTAAGCTAGACATGGGATTCAGTTTAATCTGACCTTGAATTAGTTTGAATTCACCAGTTTTCAGATTCAAAATATATAAATCAAAAACTTTTTTTCTTATATTTTACCAATTCATCATATGAATCCATTAAACCGGTAGATTTGTGATAAACATGGTTGTACTGAGTTACTAGATCAACCCACTCCTTTATCTATGTCTAGTTTAACCTCTCTGCTATAGATTCGATCCCAACTTAACAGATGATAATTAAACAAATACTTTCCAAGCATTATAAAATCTATCACCCAAATATATGTATTCTCTCATCCATCAGTATCAATGCTAGTGGGACAATATACTTGAGCCGTATCTAGTTCATCATAATTGGATCAAAATTTAAAGTTACATTCAACCGAATACTTACGAACCAACTTAACATGGTGAGTTTTAATATTAATTTAAAGACCCTTGCAAATCCTACTAATAAATAATCACTTGTAATTTTTCACTGGTCGAAACCACAACCATCTTAGTCGAATCCTTCATAATACTTCTCGTTATTGTCAATGACAATATTTTTATACGCAAAACAAACTATTCTACCTTTATTGGGGAATGTCATTCATAAAATACACTTAATCGGCTAGACAGATGCCACAATGCTACTATAGTGCAAACTGCAGACTTAAAGTCTAGAGGACAAAAATTCATCAAGGCATTGTAATTGGTAAACTCCATACACCAACACTAAGCGATCTAGTATTCAACTTCTGCATGTAAAAAATTGCATAAAACAATGAATAAGAACAAAGATTCGCAAAATAATTTGATAAAAAATCATTAGAAATTTAAAAAGAACTTGTCAAAATTAAAATGCACAATAGGGAGGAATCTTTGTTGTTGATAATAATAATAAAAGTTATGAACTTATGATGATGTGGGTGTTGGGTTCGATATTCCTCAACTATTGATTTTGTTGGTTTTCATTTGATTTTAAAAGTGTTAGGGCTGATGCATAATAACGAAATAAAGTCAAAAGAGGGAGAAAAATAAAAACATAAGATTTTATCCTACTTCACTCATTAATTAAGGCTACATCCAATAGAAGATTTTACTATATTAGCACATCGCGTCTCTCGTTATATTTATCAATTACAAGCGAAAAAGAGAATATATAGTAACAATTATTCTTGAACTCAAGCCCAAACCTTTAATGAACAAATATGGGCTTAAATGTTAAAAGACCTCTGATGTCCAAAGGGCATTACCTCTTTGAGACTCCCGCTGTGGCGGCTTTATCTCTTTTAAAATGAAAATGAAGAAGAAAACATGAGATACAAGTGAAAGATATGATTATGACATAATAGTGACAACTATTTTAGGGCAATTTATGCTAGAAAATAATAAATGGTTAGAAAAATTATTAGAAAAGTTGGTTGAAAATTATATATTTAATAAAAATTAGATTATTTATTCTTACACTTTAGATGATAAATATTATTGGTTCATTCTAAATTTTCAATAATTTTTCTCACCATGGATGTCTAAGAAACATATTTTAGGATTTTTTTTCTTTTAAATTTTATTATATATATTTACTTATTTATTTATTAGATAAATTGTAAATACACACCCTATTATTTATTTCATGTGAGCTTATCCTCATTTTTAAAATCATGCCTCTCCCTAAATATTAAAAAAAAAGGTGTACTTAAACCAGTCAATTCAATCTTTTTTTTTTGTTAATATTAAGAATGAAGAATAACAACTAAAATAATTTTTTTGATAAATAATTAAATAATTAAAAATTTAGAATTTAAATTTTATTATGAGATAATTAATATTTAAATAGTTAAAGGCTAGAAATTTATAATATGTGTTTTATACCTTTTTAATCTAGCTCAAAATACTATAGTTTTTATATTTGTATGATATGAATATTGCTTTTTATATAGATTCGAAGAAATATCTTTTCCAATCTTTATAAAAATATGGTTGGAAAAATATTTAAATAAAAAGTAAATAAAATCAAACCGACAAAATGATATAATTAATCATATAAAAATAGAAAAATACATACGAAGCTTTTATTTTACCATCAATATATGACTATGTATTGATATTTATTTATTTACCGAAACTTTTGAGAGTAGGTTGACATCGTTCTCTACTTTTACTCATTGCCATTGTTTGCCATGTTTGTAGAAGACTGGCACATCAAATCTCTAGCTATTACTCCATCGTCCCATAAGCATAAACTAAAGAAAACTTGGAATTAGTAACAATTTAAATAATTAAAAAGAAGGATAGACAAAAGTACAATAATGGCTAGATTAATAAAACACTTAGGCTTTCATAATATTAATGTTCTCGGTAACGGTACTAAAAACTTGATATATATAAAGCTGCTCTCTACTTTAAAACAAAGTATATTAATACTAGCAAGCTCACTAGGTCGTCTCTGCAACATATATTGGTGAGATAAAGTCAAACTCACAAAGACAATTTAATTACTAGTACTCTCCTTTCCCTTTTATTATCTAACCTTCAAAATAAAGTTCATAAAGTGAAAATTAATAACTAAACTGAATTTAAATAAATTAATTAAACTATACTAACAATTAACATTAACTAAAACATATAAAATTATAACAAAACCATAATCAGACATTGATTTCCCTAGGATAGCTATTAATCTATTCCATCATTCTCATCCCAATTTTATTAGACTATAAGAATTTTTGAATTAAATTAATAACTTTTTTGAGTTTATTATATCATAATTCTTGATTAATTAATCAGAATTTCTTCTTAATTAAAACCCCTCAAGTTGCATTATCATTTTATGAATTCTCCTATTTGGTTTAACTCTAATTTATAAGATTTACGTCGTCTTATATATGGGATTGTATGTAATTTCTTTCAATTATGCAGATTTATTCATATGTAGGGTCTTTCAATCTCCATATATGAAATCGGATAATATAAATTAGCACATCAAATATATTAATTTATAGAAAATAAAGCATACATAATTGGATCACAATGAACTAATAATCATAAAACTAAATAAAGAAACAAGAATTTAATCTCATAATTCCTAGGATTTTTAATGTCTAACAACCAAAATAACTAATAATAAAATTCATGTAAAAAGTCCTTTATTAGATTTCTAGATCTTCACTTCCTTTTACTCTTGGCTACTACTCAAAACCTTAATTTGTCCTCCTAGAGAATGCCAAAAGTCCCATCTTTCTTGTCTTTAAATTCTTTAGATAGTAAAGTGGAAATCGCAACTAATTGGCATGGTCATGGCCGTGAACACGATAGTGAAGTAGACTATGATCCCTTTGACTTTGAAACATGTATTTTATTGATCTTTGCATATTCATAGGCAGGATTATGGTCGTGATTCTGGCTTTGAGCCTCTCATTTTCTTTTATTCTTCCTTTGTAAAATCATGGTTAAGTTCATGAGCGATGATCTTGGGCATCATCATCTTTCAAGCTTTATAACTTCTTCATTTTAGCTTTGAATTACACGAAACTTGGCCAAATTTCTTCCTTTTTTATTTTTTAGATTATCTCTTCCACCCCTAAAAATCAAAATTTAATTCAATCAAGCATCAAAATTGATTAAAACACTCATTTATCTCATTAAAACGTTATAAAAATTACTTAATAAAATAGGTATAATTAAGCTTTATCAACAAGCTTAAGTATTGAAGTGCGTAGTTTAACATAGTGCTCTTGACAACTTGTAGAATTGCATGATGATTAGGTTCTGTGAATTACATTTTTTCAAATGCTTGACTTAGGATTTGAGTTACTGTTAGTGATTCTCTAGGGTGTTTTCAATACATTACATGACCATCGGGTTTATTGAAAATACTTGAATTCTCTCTCTTTATTTAGTTATAAATATGGGTTATAAGGTTGATCAAGTGATTAACCTAGATTTATAACTATAGTATTTAGTCAACGATAGGGGCTAAATACTGAGATGGTCGTATAGGAAAGCTTGCCATAACTAGGTGTCTTCACTATATAATAAATATCATCTATTCAACTAAGGTGATGGATTCAAGTGAATTTTGTTAAACTCCACTTGAAAACCTTGCTATATATCCACTTTAACATTGCATATCAATGAACCCAAAGGATTAGTCATCACAAATCTACACCTTTTATGCATTGAGTTCTTCTAGTAGTGTTAATAGTGTTTGTTAATCTCTCCTGTTCAATTGTTTGAAAGCTACTATTTGGTAAATCTAGATTAGAGTAGATAGCAATCAACTTAGTACACAATCAACTCTTTCCCTATGGATACGTCCTTGACTTATTGTGCTATAATACAATCACAACCTAGTGCACTTGCTGGTTAAACTCACTCATAGATTGATTTTATAAAATTGTGAATTATAGCATTAATTTACAAGTGTTTAAAAGTAAAGTGAGTCACTGAGGTTGAGGTTGAGAGCGGAGTTGATAGTTGATGAGAAGATTGCAAGCAAAGAAGTCTTAGAAAACCCCAGTGTTGAAATTATTGAAGCTAATCTTGTGATTGAGAGCCAAATCGCTATTGTTAAGAAGATCGGTTTCCTTTCTTCTTTTTTTTTTTGTTCTCTTTTTTTATTTTATATGATTTAATAATAGAAGAACCACTAGCACATGTCATAAATAGGGTATAGAGAGATAAGCTACTATAAATGTAAGAAAACCATCCAGTTTCAATGAGTTTGATTGACCAGGTAAGTGATGGATTGATAGAGTTTGATTTATTGGTGGAGTTGGGTGTTTAGTTATATTACAATTACAATCATGAGCTTGGTTTTTGTAAGTTGGTTCTTAATTTAAGAAGACATGTCCAACACTTCAATTTTTATATTTAAGGATGAATGCTTATGTAGAGGGGTTATAACAAGAATCTTGAGTTGAAATATTATTATTCCAATAGCTAGAAGGAAGAAGGAGAAAAGCTAACTCAAGTCCAGCTGCTATAGATTTGAAAAAGACCAATATAGTCTATGCCATTTGAGTTGCTTAAAATGCCATTCAAATGAGAACCTTGTTATGTAGTGCTATTGGAATTGGAATGGCTCCACTTGCCATTCAAGTACCTTCTTAATTAAGAAAGTCATGCCACTTGAACAACACATTTTGCCATTCAAACAGTAACCTTGTTATGATAACTTTTTATTATGATTCTTGTATTATTCTAATTTATTTTCTATTTTGTTCTTATAACTGGATAAAGTTTTATTTTAGCCTATTAATAGGCATCACATATAGTAGAATAGATACGAAGACTTTAATAAACTTTTTTTTTAAATGAATATGGATTTTAAAGAGATGGATTTCTTCTATTATCTTTGAGTTCTTATCAATTCATATCAATTGTGACAAACTGCCTATTCATAGAATCTCTTTAAGATTGTAGCAATCATCTATTCATTAAGATTTGTATAATATGTCAAATTCTCTTTTAACATGATTCTCTCACAAATTGTGAGATATAATCTATCTTAGTTTGTTTTGAGATTAGTGCATATTTTATAATCTTAATTTGTCTATATTCCTTTTATTTTTGTTCTTATAAATACCAAAATATCATAAGAATACCATATTTTATGTTAAATCCCTAAATTTGTATGGTAAACATATGATTAAGTTTCATAGCTATGAGATTCACATTAAGGCTTTTTTGGAACTTCTTTATTTTCTTATAGTTTAACATCTGTCAAATTTGTACTTTCAATCTCGATTATTTTTATTAAAGCCTCCAAAATATTACATTTCTCACATTTAACCCCAATCTTTCGTGTACTCCTAACACTGCTACACTTGAGTTTCCTTGAATCTACTCTATCCATCTTTACTATCACTATAGTCTTCTCATTGTCAATCTTGAAGTTAAAGATAATGGTTTTTATAACTTTTGGCATTGAAATTAGATGGTCTGGTTTCTGATTCTAAGTTACTAGTTCACTAATTATACTTCCCTATATAGTCTCTCTCTACTCTGGTTATGAATAATCATGTTAACTAAGTTCAAACTAAAATTGTAGACCCTTATCAAGCTAATAGGAAATGGTAGTATCATAATTCAATAAAAATTGCAAAAAAAAACACAATTCGAGAGAAAAAGACTAATTTCGTTCAAATGACTTGTCAAGTTGTCCGAACAAAGTGAGTTAGTTTGAATGTCACTATTAGTCCATTCATACAAGCTTGGATAGAGCTTTAGGAGGACCACTTCATTTGAGTGCCTTGAGAGCATGTTCAAATGAAGTGGCTTAATAACTAAGTTCCATTCCCTTGATGCACAAAATTCTTACTATCTCATGCCTTGAGAGTAGTTTTGATGAAGCTTAAACATCCCAATAAAGTGAAATATGGTGGATAACCCTTTAAATTAGTTAATGCTTTTGGCACAATTTTAACACTATGTTTGGAGTGAAGGAATGAATTGGGAGGGAAGGAAATAGAAGGAAAGTGTGTATTTTAAGAAAATTAGGAAAAAGAAAGAAATTGGGAAGGGGTGGATGTAAGAAGGAAAGTTTTTTCTAGAGCCCACACTTTCTTTCACCTCTCTAAATTGGAGCGACTTAGGAAAGAAAATTATTGAAATTTGAATTATAAAATTACCTTTTCGAATTCTTGTCATTTTTTGTAATACAATATGGCATTAAGTAGTTTAAACTATTTTTAAAAATTATTTTGAAAAGCATTCATTTCATATTCATTCCTTATTCTTTCCTCCAACTCAAGTAAAAAAAAAGCACTAATTCTCTCCTATTTTCTTTCTACTGTTTCTTTTTCCCTCTACTTTTGTTCCCTCCTAATTCCTTCCCCCTTCCCAAACATAGTGTAAGGATCTAGTTGACATGTTTTCAAGCTATACCTCTAGTGATTTGGACCAATGGGCACTAGATTTCTATCACCTCTATCTTTTTAAATTCTTTCATCTCTACTAAATGGTTAAGAGACAATGATTTTCCTTTCTCAAAAAGAGGTAAACACCTTTGTAATACCTAATAAATATTTTTTTTATCAAAATAATAATGGTTTTTAAATGTAAGGACATCTAGGAATTTTAAATTGGATGTCAGAAGTAAACTTGGCTTTCTAAATAGTTTTTTTTTTTTTAAGCTTGCAAAACCACTTTTTCTTTATTTCTTTCCTTTTCCTTTTCTTATTCTTACATTTTTCTCTAGCGGTTTCTCTCCTCTTGCCTCCTTATAGTGACTCTAATCTACAAGGTAAGCTTATTAACTAACATGTTTTCTCACACTTGCTATCGTGTATGTATCATCATATTGTGTTTTAAGGGTTTGTAAATTTGGAAAAGACACAAACCTTTGAGGAACAGTAGTGCGATTATTATATCACGAGCTTTTGATTAGGTAAGTCAAAGTATGTTTGTAAATATTTGTTGCTTTATGTTTTGGATCATCAATGTACATTTTGGAGTAAAATCTTAGTTTTTCATGTGTAAAAATATAATTAAGGGGTACATTGGGGGAAACATGCTTGTGTTGGTGCCTATTTTGTTAGTGAACATGGTCTAGGTAATGTACATGTTGTGTTGTTTTACAAGTAAAGTTTTTCTTCGTTGGCTAAGTTATACACGAGGAGTACACCTGTGTTTCCACTTGTATACTTGTACACGTCTACAAGCATGTTCCTTTGTTTTTCTAAAGAGATACACGAGGAACAACATGCTCATATTCTTACCTATGTACTCTATATCTTTCTTAAAAACGTGTTTTTCCAATGTTTTCCAATCATCTTGGTGAATTGAAAATAGTTTAGTTTAGCTTTATTAGGGCTTAAAGCAGTTGTTATTCCAATGTTTGATCAAATTTGAAATTTAGTAGAATAAAAAACATGTGAATAGTGTGATGCTAGGTACATGTTTACCGTAGTTACCACTTGTGCTTACTAGATTAGAAAAGAAAATGGATTTAATAAATATTTAACTAAATACTGTGTGCTACTTGTGCATGACTTAGTTTTGGGGTTGGAGGTGGCAGATCATTAGGGGGCACTTGTTGATCAAAATGTGGTGGTGTCCTATGTGAAGTTGCATATAACATGATTAGGGTAAATTTTAGGGGTATTAGGGCTGAAAGTGACAATTCCTAAGACCAATTTAGAAAGTTGGGCTATGAGTGACAGTTCTCAACCTAGATTATTATATATATATATTACAGAGTGTGATCAGGGTTATGAGAAATTTTATGTTAATTGATGGACTAAATTAAAGATAATTAAATTGATTGTGTATGTTTGTCTGTTGCATGAAATGTATGTTGTTTTAGATCTATTTAGCATGTGCATGTGTATGGGATATTCATGTATTAATCTCTAGCTCACCCCTTGTAGGACCATTCATTTTCAACTGTAGGTATGGGCAAGTTGTATGTTACAATGACTCAGGTTTTGATTAAGGGTAGAATGATGAGAATGTAGATTATTATTATTATTAAGATTATTAGCATCTATAAAGAGAAGAATAATGAATAGAAAATTTTTGTTGTTTTTTAGTGGTGTATGTTTTAGGAGATGAGATTTCAATGGTTCTGTTTTGATTGCCTATGGTTAAACATAAGAAGAGATATGTTGTAGCTATGTTAGGTTATTGGATCAATCT
The DNA here is from genome assembly GCA_037954665.1 of Laguncularia racemosa. Lineage (NCBI taxonomy): Eukaryota > Viridiplantae > Streptophyta > Magnoliopsida > Myrtales > Combretaceae > Laguncularia > Laguncularia racemosa. Next base: position 1,942,758 of record JBBMOL010000119.1, on the reverse strand, counting down.
TGTGGAAAAGGGTGAATGATGGATGATATGCCACTAGAAAATGTTGAAGTTTGATTAATATTTATGTGAATTTGATAGTATATACAAACATTTGTGGATTGTTAGAGAAGTTAGGAGTCTTTATGTATCATTAGCTAGAATTAACATGTGGTGGGTTGTTATGTCTTGGGTTCTAGAGCGTTATACCCTTCTAGATTGATTATGACCCTCTATATGCTTTAGACTATACCTAATTGTCTTTTTTTTACACATGATCATTTTTTCATGACCACTTTGGTTCACATCAAAGAATATTCCTACTAATATGGGTGAGTAATAGCCTTACATCTTGGGATTAATTATGCTTATTTATTAAAGAGACACATTAATGACACAATTAACATGCGATGTTCTCTTCTAATATGTACTATCACACCTATTTTATGATTTAAACCTCAGTATTTTTGGTCAAGTGTGAACAACCTAATCGATATAGGTATCGGTCTTGTATCTATGTTCTCTTTATATAAGGTAATTGACTAAGAACTTGTTTTAACCAATCTCGTATTCGAAATTTTCACTATGACTACCTTTTTTGATGGTCAATACTTTCTAATCGATCAATGAACTATTTTGTAACTAAAATTCAAACAAAAAAAAAGAATTAACAACATATATATTTTTTTTATTAATCAATTAATATTTACAAACGGAAAAATTACAAAAAAAAAAGCATTGTTTATGTTTTGGCATTTTTGTAAACTTATGATCTGTGCTTTGTCATTTGACAAAAAAGATAACCTTTGTTCTATTACAAGGTGTTAATATTAGTCAAGGGACATATGTTAGCTTTTGATTAATCCTTAATAATAAGTTCAATAAAATAGTATTTATCAGTAAATTTGATTAAAAAATGTAAAAAAATAATTATAAATGGTAGAAAATCAAAAGAAATCGACAAAGAAAAAAAAATGATCTATTGATAAGGGTGAGGGTCGAAACAAAGAAGCTATGGCACAACACTGAACTAGCTATTTTCAGTTGTGTAGCATCATAGACCATGAATATCATCATGCAAGTATTCATAGGTGACCTAAGTGCATAGTTGCAACCCTCTTCATAGTCAATACAACAATTGCTAGATTTAATTTTGGCCTTCTAGTAATCAAACTACAGTTTATACAACGCTTTAAAATGTTTTGACCATATTTGAAGCTTGATTAAGAGTATCCCTATTTTCTCCACCTTTATTACATCATCTTAAAGTTTACTTACTTTCAATGAAGTCCTTCGCAAGATTGGATTTGGTCTAATGAGCATACTCTCTATTAAATCAAAGATCAACAAAGCATCCATAATGCTCTATTTGGGGCATAGCATCTAACTTCTCCCTAATGCTGTGAAATAGAAGAGAATCTTCTCTAGTAAGCAACAAAGAGGTATTTGAAATTTAGATAAGGAAGTTCGAGATTAGTAAATTCAATTGGGAATGTTCTAAACTTGAATCAAAAGGAAAGTTTTTAGAGTAGTAAAAAGAAAAAAAAAAGGGGAAGGATATCATGACAGATAATTTTATATACATAGAATGTGATTATAAAAACCTATCAAGATTTTCCATAGTGAAAGACACAAAGTAGTAAATCAAAAAGATAATCCTTTTTTTTTTCTTTTGTAAATTTTCTACAATGCTTAATATTTTTTAATATATTATTTAATTAAATTTATTTAACAATACCATTTTATTAAATTAATTGATGTGGACAAATTAAAAGCTAATATGCATCTTCTAGTTAGCATTAAGACTGAGTAACAAAATACAAATTACATTTTTAAATGATAAAACATAGATCATGGTTACAAATATGCTAAATCATTAGTCATATTTTTATAATTTTCTCCTTACAAATACAATAATATGCATTCATACTAATAGCCACACCGTCAGTGTAAGTAACAAAGCTCTCACTTTGCCCCTGCTATATTATCACTTTTTGTCGGATGGATCAAGAAAGCGACTTTGCCAAAAATACATTGTTGGATTAGCAATCTTTTTACATTTGATTATCCACATTAAATTCCCTAAAACAAGTGTAAAAAAACTTCGAAAGTGGAGATATTAGGTTTATAGCATGACTAAAATATTGCTTTACGGCTTTAGCTACATATTCAATATCCCACGGCATTTATTTTATTTTATTTATATTTTATAGACATTGGAAGTGCCCAAAAACACCCGTGGAAGGCAAAGAACGCCTTCATTTTATGAAATCATCTTACATGAATAAATGTATGGAATGTAGGGAAGAGAAATACATGCAAGATCACAATCGAATATAAAGAAGACGAATGTCATATTTAGCTTGAGATTTTGCAAGAGTTGGCAAGTCTTCATCCAAATAGAAGATTTGTAATCCAAATAGTAAGTTTATTATGCGATTTCTTCTCTTGGGATTTGGCTAATGACAACTTCGGTAAAAGCTTTTACTTCCAAGAGGTCATTCAAAATGCTCCAATTCATCAAGCGTTTGAACCACTTTAACATCTACTCCATAGAGGGATTGCATGTTAATTACATACACTTCAGGGAAAAAACATAAAAAGTTTTTGAATAGTTCAAGGATGCCCTTGATTTGCATTGCTCATTTCAATATTTATTTTTGTCTGTGGACATGCTTCAGCACTAGGATTTAGGTTGCCCTCATCCATTGCGGGTTGCCCTCCACCTCCTCCATCAAGGGAAGAAATTGAATTGTCGGTTTGTGTTGAAAATGTGGATGGACTTGATGAACAAGTGCTAGTTGTTGTTGGATCAGCTAGTCCAATTTCATGAACATTCTCAACAAAGTCTCTCTCTTGAAATTTACTATGTCTGAAAGTATGGGAACCAGGGTCTCTTTGATTAAAGCGCATTCCTAGAGCGACAACCTTTTGCCACATTGAACTAGTAGAGTCGGTAACAACATGCCAGTGCTTTTGGAGGAAGCGCATGGTGAAAACAGTTAGAGCTGAAATAGCAGCAGATCCAGCGATGAGGAACAAACCCCAAAAACTTTCAAGGCTCAACCTGTTAGAGGACACAGATGCACCATAATCCGGACATGTCTCTATCTGCAAATTCCATTTCTTCTCGATTCGTGCCATTTGAGGTCCTTCAATCACTTTTAGGATTGCCCTTGAGAGGTCAGGCAAAAGAGGAGACCCTTGGGGAAGAACCTGCATAAAAAAATAAAGGAATATTAATTAAATCATATATTGTAATGAATACACCATGATTACATGGCACTTTTCTGTTACTGAGTCTATGCAAAGACATTTAGCTAGTGAGCTTACAAAGCCAAATCCAGGAGTCCTAAATTCTGGTACATTTGTTGAAATTATGGTGTATTTGTTGCAATAATGTTCAAGAAGAAGCTGTATATATGGAGCTTCATCGAATGCTGCAGCAATACCACCATTGACACTACCATTCTGCAAGAGCTCATGAAGTTCTTCTACAGATGAATATGCTCTTAGCTTCTTGTCATCAAAACCAATCTTTCTAAGAATCTCATAAACGAAAGAACCTTCCAGATACCCTACGATCTCTCCTCTCCTGATGAGTTCATTCAAATTGGTGAAGGATGGCTGAAGTTGTTGGACAGTTAAAAGAGAGGTTAAACTCGCCGTGTAGCTTTGAGTCAAGATAAGCACAACAAAAACCCACACGATCACCACAAATCTTGACAAATTGCTGTATATTTTCTCACCTGTATTGCAAATTAGGAAGTTGAGTATTGAGGAGACATTACATATGATCTACCTTTCTAATCCCTTGATAAATTACTAGAGAGTTCTTAATCAATTCAAACAATACGTCATGCATTATAAATGTAATGATAACAAATCTAGAAGTGGATCAGGGAAGTTACGTTGTGCGAAAACCAATGTTGAGAAGGAAAACCAAAAGCATGTGCCAACTTGATATGCAGGAGGTCCCCTAAAATCTTCATTAATCCGATGCTCTAGGATCCATATAACCCCAGCAATAAAAATGAAAAAACCGCCACTTGTTAACCAAAGATCCCAAGTTAGAGGTTTTAAGAACACCCAGGCATTCTTGCTCCCGTTATCTTTATAAGGTACAACCATGGACACTCCAGACTCACTATAAGGCATAGTGAAATCTATATATGAGGATCTGTTCGCTATGATTGTCGTATCGCCAACAACCGCATCATAGTTCTGTTCATAAATTTGTTGTCAGTTAAGTAATATTGAAGGAAACTAAAAGTAAGAAATCTTAAGAAATCATGAAATGACTAACCTGATAATATACTTGATCAATTAAATCGTTGTAGCTACCTGCACTAGTGCCATCGGCCTTAGCAAATGGGATGTAATCTGGAACAACTGCATATGGCAATGACCTTATCACCTCATGAAAAATGTCTATGCAATATCCATATACTTGGGTTTCATTAGTTATAGGGTCTTGGGTCACTGTTACAAATTCCTGAAAACCTTCTTTTACAGGAACTCCTATTCTCAACTTTTTACCACTAGTAGGGATATCCCAACCTTTTGGAGGAGAGATAGAATCTCCTGGCCATATAATCACTCGAAGATTAGTCCTTGAAGTAGAGTATTTGCTTCTATTTTCTAGACTAACATCTTTCAATAGCCCATCATTGGGTGTCCAAAATCCGACCACTCTAGCTGCATTGCCATTTATGTTTACTATTTGGAATGTAGACGATCTTTGTTGTCCATCAATAAGCGCAAAATCTCCAGCAATGCCATTAAATGTCGTACCATCCAATGCTTGGAGCAATTTTTCACCATTTTGTGATACACCAAGCCTATCAAGATCTGTTGAACTCGAAGAGGACGATGTCTTCTGATAGCTAAAGTTTGTTACACCCATTTCTTCAATTGCCAAGGCTAGTGCCCAAGTTGCATCATAGGCTAGTAAACCAAATGTATTCATTGTTGGATTTATGATGCTTGGATTCTCCTGTTGGAATTTCATCTTCCATCGAGTTGTAAAATTTAGCGACTTCTCTGTTTCAGGAACATAAGTCTTCACCCCAAGAACACCTTGCATTGAAGTAGCTATAGTCGAATCGTTCACTAAGTTCAAGAGATCAGTAATACCATTTGTCATAATCCAAACATAGCCATCGCTCATCATCCCTACCTCTTTTGCTTTGGCAAATACACGAGATCCTAGATTAGGCAACATATGCATAATAAAGACTCTTGTTTGCATTGTCATTAGCTTGTACAACTCTTGTAGGATTTGATCATCGGTGGCTGATGGAGAAATGACACTTCTATATGGGACTCCCGCATTGACGTCTCGTAGGGCATCAACAAGAGAAGGTATAACACTCTCTCCAAACTCGTTGTCTACGTATAGTAGCACTACTTCTTTCCATCCGTATGCTTGCACAATAGCACCAATAGCTTTTGCTTGAGATGAGTCGTTTTGAGTCGCTCGAATGAAAAAAGGATTTCGGATTGAGCTGAGGGAAGGACTTGTTGCAGAGAATGAGATTATGGGGACGTGAGCTTTGTTACCAAGTTCATTCATGAAGTTTGCTTGCATTGAATCTTGGGGTCCTATGATGGCTAGCACTTGTTCGTTTTTTATCAAATCAACAGCTGTACCAAAAAAATATTTTATTAAAATTGAAAACAAAAATTTAAGGTACTTTAGATATTTAGCTGCAAACTCTATTGGTAATGTGTCATACAAAAGAGTGGTCCCATTTTAGGACACGCATTAGGAAGCAATCTCCTATATGAAATACTGCTAAGGAAGTTGTTGAGATTAGTTGTCTTAACGAATACCTATCTTTTGTTTATGTCTTCGATGGTTAGGTAGGAAAGATGCATTTTCTTATTCTTCCTTTTTCGTTTGAATTTTTGTATTTCCTTTTATTACTTGCTAATGGGTGTGTTGAGAACTTAGAGTGTAAGTTTACATGCTTTTTTTTTTTTTTTTTGTAATAAAGTACAATCTATTGCTATTTTCTTATCATATACGATAGACAACTAGGAGCATAGTAAGTGTCATTTTTAAAGGTGGAATATATAATATACTTAAAAGAATAGGAGGACACAAATAGAAAAAAAGAAAGAAAAAGAAATGAAATGGAAAAGCAAAATATTACATAACTGTTATCTTTTGTTTATGTTGAAATTTAAGGGAAATATATGTGTAAATACAACTTGTTTGCAAAATTAATATTAGAGATTAGTCTAAATATTTGTTAATTTTCTAAACCTTGAAACAATTAATCATCCTATTTATTTATGATCTATAAAAATATGAAATAGCAATTTGATTTCCAATCCCATCTATCTCCATTTCCTTTTATTTTTTTCTTTTCACTGGTCGTTTATTTATCTCTCTTGTTCTTTCTCGAATATCTTTTTGCAACGTATAAACAATCTAAGGTTATAAGATCCCATCCAAATACAATATATGGATAGACAGAATTTTATTTTCTATATATAACCTCTAAAGTCTAATCTATTGAGACACTAAAGGGCAGCCCAGTAAGTGCATATCATAGCTCGTTAAGACAAAAACAAATAACTCGCGTAAACTCATTTTTCTTTGAATTTGGATCTTTTAATTTATCTTATTAAGATGTTATCATGTATAATACTTAATGATTGAAGTTATAAAAAAAGTTGATGATGTTACTTACAATTAGGTTATCGGGTTATTCAAATATTTAGACAATTTTAATTATTAATTTATAAATTTAAAAAGATTGAGGAGATTGAAAATTTTGGAAAAGCTATTTAATGTGAAGTACCTCTAATCTATGGTACATATACTCAAATGACAATGCTTCATGATAAAATCTTCCAAGGAACAAAGAGTTGTAACGGGGAGTGATGTGGCTTCAACCTCTCTTAAGCAATCAGATGATGGCGACCTACTTACTTAAAAAGTAAGCAAGGATTATTAAAATGGATGTGACGAGAAGAGATTAATGGTCCAATCCCCACAACTCATCTTCGACAATTTGACCGTTATGAGCTGTTGTTATTTGTATTCTTGGATTATACGTATTCATATGTGAATGGAATCGGTCAAACAAGACAAAAGAATCAACCTACCGATTCAATTGAATTTCTGTGAACACGTTGACTTTAGTGTTTTTTTTTTTTCTCTATCTATAATGTATTTAGTTTGATAAATGTACAAGGCTTTAGATTATTATTATTAGAAAATGTTGCAATGGTATGGAGGGTGCTTAAAATAATAGTAAATAATCACATAATCCACTATACTTGTCATACTCTTTCTTTATTTGTTGATTTATTTAAACAATATATTCTTTGAATTGTAAAAAGCATCAAATTATTTTTGAACTTCATCAATAGATGAATAAATCATTGATATCATATAAATTATAAAGATAATATGAAATTTAGAATAAACGGTTCGAGTCGTCTCTAATAACCAAATCTAATTTTTAGCCACTAACACCAGCCACTAAACAAGAGTTCAACCCTCAAAAGTCGGTCGTCCGAAATTTATTTTGGTCGCATCAACATCAAAAGCAAAATAATATAAGAAGAAAATGAAGAAAGACCAAGTCCAACATAGGAGGGAGAGAAATATATATATATATATATAAGTTTGAAGTAATAAATTGAATTTTTATTATTTAGATGGAGGAAAAAAAAATGCAAACCGTTGGCCAACTTGAAGTTAGGACGGCAAGAGCACTAAAAGAGAGTGGAAAATATTAGTTATATCATATATGTTATACATTAAAATTACTTGTAGTCTGATTAAACTTATACGTGGACGTTTCGGGGAAAATATTTTACACTTTTTATAGAAATAATGACCACTTTAGATTTGTTATGGCTATAAATATATATTATAAGCCATGGCAACGTAGGATATGTCAATTTCTACGTAGTCCAGTTATATCACGAAAGCCGCTAAGCCGAATGTTTCGAGAAAACCCATTCCAAAGATAAGCACATGACTTTGATAGGATGAATTAAAGGTCAAAGTCAACCAGAGGACAGTGCCATTCCAGCATATGTAATCATATAGTTTTAACCGAAAATGGCTATATACCCACAGTTGAAAAAAAAAAAAAAACTTAGTATTCATTTTTTGAGATAGTTCAATACGAAAGATTTTGTGTCATAACGTTGCTTTCTGGGATTTATCATTTGGCTGCAAAGCTTGTATGTGCATATAAAGGGCTTCTATTTCCTTGTATGTTTAACATATGCACCCTTAATTAACGAACGCGCGTACACACCTATATACGCATACATACCAATAAAAACATTCTAGGAGTATGCTAGTTTGTTATATATGCTTGCTCTAATTCAAACTTCTTTTTAACTTTCGAGAGTTGTCGAGATAATTAGCCTCGATCCTTCTAAAACGTGACACATCCAATCCAGTCATCACTACGCTCTAGATAGACTGAGTTTGGAAGAAGTAAAAAAAAAAGAACATACATACAATTCACGGTTAATATATACGAAGGATTATATATATGTTGGTCCAAAACTGATAAAAAAAGGTTATCCTAATAGCTAGTTTAATGAAAAACGCAACACACAAAGTAGAATGGTGAGAGAGAATGAGAACCTGCAGCAGCGGCAGCGATAACATCTGTTTTGGAGTCCCGAGCATCGAGAAGAAGCCTGGTACGATAGGAAGGATGAGATGCATAGAAATCAGAAAGAGACATGTTTATACAGCTCCATCCCAACTTCCCCACCCATGTCTCCATATCAAGTATTACTCCCACTTTTACTGCTAGCGTTGAGTTTTGCTGTCCCACTGCCACATTCCCCATGACGATGAGCACCGCAATCATACACCACGATGTCTCCTTCCACATCTCTTCTCTCTGGTAACTAGGCTATTGCAAGTTTTAACGTACGCTCAGCCCCAAAATAGAACACACTAATCTATATATAGACGAGTTTTAAAATGTCAACATCATCTCTCTTTCTCGCTCTCCCGGCCCCACTCCATGACGCTCATTTTTTGGCGGGGTTAAGTTAGTAATTGTAACTGGACAGAAAGAGAACGACAGACCCAAGAAGCTGGGCTGGACTGGACTGGATGTACCTTCCATAGGTATGTTTAATACAGCGGAGTAAGGAATGGCGGCAAAGTGATTTTATTAATGTTTTTGTATGATTAGTAGACTTTTTCAACCAGGGTTTGGTCGTATCGGATGCGTGTGTTGACTTCTGTGTTTATTACTTATAAGCAGTCTATGCCTTTAATTTGCCCAGCCAGATACGTAATAACAAATAACAATTTTTAGTAATGCTTGATTGGAATTTCTAAATTTACTCTAACACAGGGAAAAGAGTTAGAAGTGATCTATCTTTGTAACAAAAGTTAATCAAGTCCTTCATATTTTAATTAAATAATTTATTCCTTAACTTTACACCAAAATTCGTTGAAGTTTTTTATTTTTTATTATTGCACCAACTAAGCCATTTTTTTTTTAAGCTCCTATGATGTAATGACTATACAAAAAGATTGATTGAAATTTGGTAAATAAATATAAATAATTTAATTGAGTTTAGTATAAATATAGATGGTTTCAAATATACTTATCCTAAACTTTGAACATCAAATGACTTGAATTACTAAAATAGTAGTTAATTTACTATCTTTTGAGGATGTACGAATTCTATGAGTATTTATTTATTTTTTTTAAAAGGGAGTTATAAACTGCAGTAAAATTATGAATTGATTTTATAAATTCCGACCAAGAGGGATATAAGCATCGGCATGACCTTCATAGTAACACCGATGAATGAAGGTATCTTCGTTACGATTGGGAACATGGATAGGCCAGTTGTCTTGAGGATATTTTATAAACATTAGGAAATAATTATGAACAAATAGAAAATTTTCGAAGTTTCCATTGTTGTTATGAAGTGATTTCCTTAAAAAGTTAGTAAAAGCATCGATATGAAGAGCCTTTAGGCAAAATTATGATTTTACAACCATTTTATATGGTAGATGATTTTTACGAATAAGAAGTTAATTTACTTGTTTTGCAACCAAGTTATAAATAAGAGCAAGCTTACAAATTTGATCAAACTATGAACCTTTAGGTAAATTTATGAACTAATAAGGATGTTTAAAGTAGTATGAGAATTATCTCATTAGTTGCATAAATTCCCATAAGTCTGTAATCTTTATTTCAAATGCTTAATTTAACTAGATGGTTTCTAATTACTCATATTTATGACTTGTTTAATAAAGTAAATTACTTCATCATATAAAAATCCTAAACTTCGAAAAAAAACTGTAAAATCATAATTTCCTTATGTATTTATAATATAAACTTTTAGGAGTATACTCTTAAATATTGTTTTTTTAATTGCGAAATATTGTAACAATAAAAATTATTCTAAAAATAAATTTTAAAGGCACAGAGCAAGTGTACGCCTTTAGTTTTGGAAAAATTTGCAAAATTAAAGACATAGATGGGGTTTGTGCCCTCATGCAAATTGCTGAAGGTGTGAACAATATTTGCACCTTCAATTCTACAACCCCCGTAAATCATACTACTAATCCCACCGTCAAATTTTTTTTATATAACATCGACGGTCCATATCAGCACTGCAAAAAAGAAAAAAGCAAGTGATGGATACTATAGTATGTTAAATTAATAATACAAATGCAAAAACAAAGAAATTTATTTCATTTTACCTTCTGCAAACCTTATCTTTTTGTTTTTTCTTTCGTTTGCAAGAAGAAGAAGAAGTGTTTGTGTAGATAAAAAGGGCTGGATTTGATCAAATACAGTGAGATATATCATTTCCTTAATGAAAAGACTAGATTAATCTATATTGTGGTATGCATTTTTATAAAAAGTTGAAGTTTTTTTTGTTACTATGTTTGATATTAGTAATTAAGAAAAATTGTTGCTGTAATATTGTGTTTTGTAAAAAAATTACTACTTGTTGTTAGTTTGTAGTGTATTAGACATAATTTATGTAGATCCCGTAATATGTAACATGCTACAGTTAATTTTTATGTTAGTATGAGAATACATTATATTGATGGAAAATTTAATATTATTTGTAAATGTCAAATTCAAAATATTATATGTGTTGTTATAAGAAAATATTGTAATAAAAATTTGTAATTTTTTTGTAAAATAATTATTTGTAATTTTTTTTGTAAAACTTTTCCATCTTTTGTTGCGAAATTATGGAAAAAAATCAAAATAGAAATAGAAATTTGTGGGTTTTTTTTTACTAATTTTTACAACACTGTTATTTAAATTTATGATTTTTGCGAAATAGTTGATAATTTATATATATATTGTGAATAAGAAAACAATGAGTAATTACGTGAAACTAATGATTTACGTGTTTAAAAATATTCTAACTAGTAATTAGGGGTTGAAATATGACAGTGATCCAATCAAAAAGTTGAAAATGAAGAAAAATGTCAACTATACTAAATTCTTATATAGAATATGTCGGAGCATCAAGTTGATCCAATTGAAATGAGGGTTGAGATAATTCATAGGCAACTTATGTTTTATGGGGACAATATATGTTATGCCTTAATGGCAATTAGAGATGATGAAGATGTTGAAAATTTCATTAAACAACTGAATTGTTTGGAGATCGTGGCATACAATAGTTATACGTTAAAATTTCTAACGATTTGGGAGGCCTCTCCGAAAAACAGACATTCAAAGCAAATACGCAGCCACATTCCTTACATAACATGGAAGAAATGTAGCCTAAGCCATCGACATTTGAACCCTTAGTTCTAATCCCTTTGGAAGACAATGACAAAGATGAAGTATACAAAGTAGTTACTCTAGTATTACAATGATCGGACACATGTGATCCATATATGGTTCGTTTGGGAGTGGAAACTACAACGAACTTCAATGTAAGAATGGGTGTTGAGGAGGAGAGTATTGATTATGAGAAGAGTTTTAAGGAGGAAGACGAGGAAAGTGAAAAAGATGGAGATGAAGTACTTAAAAAGGACTCCCCAACCGTATCTGCGTACTTGACACATGCAATATATCGGTTAGAGTAAGTTGAACCACCAAGCATGGCAGTTAGAGATCATGTTCCCTACTACAATGTTGGTGGTGATGATAGTTATATTTATTTTGAGCAAGAGAAAAATGCCTTGTGCAACGATTCGAGCAGTAATGGCGATTTCTATAAGGGCATGAGATTCAGAACAAAGATAGATGTGATTTAAGCAGTGAAGACTTATCATGTGAAAAACCATTATAACTTTACTATTATAGAATCTAGTCCATTGCTTTGGTCTATTTATTGTTTGAGAAGAAATGACGGTTATAAATGAAGGCTTTGGGCTTGAAAGAATAAGTTGGAAGGCCTATTCGTAGTTACGAGATTTAAGAGTCTACACACATGCATTAACTTGGTAATTAGTCAAGATCACTCACAATTAGATTGTAATATTCTTGCTAGTTGATTTGTAAATCTTGTTAAGGGAAATCTTCATATAAAGGTTACGGAGCTTGCTTTTGTTATTGAAGGGAATTTAACTATAGGATAAGCAGGAGACGGGTTTGGAAGGGGAAGAAGCGGGCTATCGAGCATATGTACAGGAATTGAGAGAAGTCTTACAATGAACTCCTTAAACTTCTAAATGCCATAAAAATATAAATCTTGGAACATGAATTGATTAAGGGTGGTGCAAATCAACTATCCTCGAGGTGTCCACTCTTAAGTAGGTTTTCTAGGCATTCGAGTTGTGCATTACAATGTAGAAATCCCTTAAACCAGTTGTTACCATTGATGAAATTTTTTTGTATAGAAAGTACAGTCACAAGTTGTTAATTACTTGTAGCATTGATGGCAACAACCATATACTTTCGTCGACATTCACTCTCGTGAATCTAGAAATGGTTGAAACATGGGGTTAGTTTTTGAAGAAATTGAAGGAACATGTTGTTGGCGACCATGTAGGTCGTGAAACCATTTGCCTTATATCAAATAGACACATTGGCATAATTTTATAACAACTTAATTTTACAACTACTTCTAGAATAACATACAATGATATTACATTTATAATCAATACGGATTTTTTTACTAATTAAGTTTCTAATGGTTAATTAATGACTAATTCACGACTAATTAGTTAGTAATTAATGATTACTTTTACAAAAATTTTCACAACAACAAATGAAGACTTTTCATTTACAAAAAATACCAAATTTTTTACTAATCTATTTTCTAACATTAATTAATGATATATTGATGACTAATTAATGATTAATTAATAACTATTGGAATTTTAATAAAAATAGTAGAGTACAAATAATTGCATTTAATTTTTTTACGCATCATGAAAAGTAATATAATAGAAAAAAATAATTTTTTCTGGGGAAAAGCATACCAAAATATAGCTTTACTGAAGAAGTTAGCAAAATGTCTTATAGATATTTCTACATATATAGATGTATAAGCTAAACCTACGTAAAACAGAAATTAAAAAAAAAAAAGTTTGAAATTGTGAAAGAGAAGAAGACTAGAAGAAAAAATTAAAATGTCTAGTAATAAACACATGCATTGAGAATTCGTATTTATATTACAAACTGTCGATACAAAATTGTTTCCTATGCATTTGAGTGTACATGTTGTGATACTGTGCAAATTTGTAATATTACTTTGTAATAATTTTTATAAGTTTGCAATATTCCATTACATTATTAGAAAGTGAGGGATAATGTCAAAAATATTTCACACAGTAATGTATTGAAGGTGCAGACAACTCTATGCCTTCACAAATTGTATTGTGGGCATAAACCGGGTCCATACTTTTAGTTTTACAAAATTTCACAACACTAAAGGCATGTTCCTAATCCATGCCTTCAAAAATTATTTTTGGAATAATTTTTGTGGGTATAGGATTTTGTAAAATTAAAAAATATATATATATTTAAGAGTACACCCATAAACTTTTGAGATACCAAAAAAAAAAAGGTGATGACAAACAAGCTAGTAATAGCTCCTTATTTTCTTTATAAAAGGGATTGACTCCCTTCTTTAATATTCACTTTCACTTCTTTTAGAATAGGAAACCTAAAAGCTTTATATATATAGTTTCCCACCTTAGGTGCCAAAGTTTAAGTTCTTTCAAGGAGCTCTACGTCAAGCAATTTAGGATAAATGAGATCCATCTTTCTCTCAACTTCATTATTCTATGGTTTCATGATCTACATTTTGAGGACTTGCATAGGAGAAGTCCAAGAAAACCAATTGAAGTGATCTCTTTCACATATGTAGTGTGTATGGAGTATGTACACACATTGGATGCTTGAAGGGTGTGCCTATGGTATCTATAGAGGAGTTATTTCATTGCATCTCATAAAAAGGAAAGCAAGATTCAATCTCTCTCTCTCTCTCTCTTTTATGAAGAATCATATAAATAAGGATTTAATATGAAATCTTGTTATAATTGTGTTTTCAACAAGTTAGTTTTGATAAGGATCAATTTTAGGTGCTTCAATAGAAAAAGAAAAACCCTAATTTTTAGAAAAGGTTTAATTGAAGTATATTAGTAAATTTTCAACATTACATGGAGATTAAAATATATGTAATTGGTAGACATCTAACTAATTTCACATAAGGATGACCTTTGACAAAGAAAAAGTTAATTCTTTAGAGTTTTAGGTGGTCAATGATAGCTTCAAGCAATGGTTGGTGGAGCATTTCAAGTGCTAGTTAAATATCTTTCACCTAGGTAAGTTTTGCAGTGTCCTTAAAGAGGGCCAACTTATCCACTCGTGGGGTTAATCAATTGCTCAAAGCCTTAGTTGACTTGCTACCCTTACTAATGGATTATAGACCTTCATTTAGTTTGGTGCGCAATTCTAGAATGTCTCGATCAACCATGAAGCAATAGTGATCAATTGAGACCCCTTATGATTAGTTATTTATCTATATTTTAAAACCTAATTGATGTGTGATCCTTCCTTTTAGATGCTAGCTGATCCTTATCACTAATCTTTAATTCTAATTGTAATCTCTTTGATATTCAAGTCAACACATAATATAGCAAAGAGTTATGAGGGTGTTATCCTTAAGGATCACATAATAAGCATTGGAATCTTGTCAGTGCCTAATTTAGACTGTAGATGAAGGGATTTGATTGTAATAGTCATGTGCATACGATGTTAAGTCTCACGCTCTATGTGGCCTTAGAAGAGTAGTGTAGTAATGACATGTAGAGATGACTTGAAGAGATGGGCAAGGGAGGAAGGTAGGTAGTCTCAAGGTGCTTAAATGCACATGCGACAAGTGGAGGAGTTATAGAGCTTCAATCCCACTATTCTTAATGAGAGACAAATCTGTTCTTCATTTTGATGCAATCTCTTAGGATGATAGTTTGACAACATGTTAGTGTTTCTTTATATCTTTGAATTTTATCAAATGAGGAGGAGCTCCTGAGTATTTATAAAGTCTGGCTATTGACGGCATCCATTGGATTGTGTAGACAGTCAACAGTAGAGATGAGTTGTCTTATTAAAGGGTCTTTCCATGGACTTCTTTTAAGTCTAAGGCCATGGAGAGCCTCTCTAAGTGCATGAACTTCCTTGAGAAAGGTTAGGAGCGGATGAATTGGTTCAACAATCCTTAATCTAAGCACACTATGCCAAATCTACCTAAGTTATCCCATATTCATGGACTTGACTTAATGAGTTTTGTTACTTTAGTCCAAAGAGTCAAATCCAAAACATTCTTGAGCTTAAAGCCCAAGATTCAATTTTAGCTCTCTACATTTTACTCCCTAACCAAAGTCTTTTGAATAAAGTTAAAGGGGTTTAGGCATCGTATAAACCTTTCAAATGGCTATAGTGCTACCTAACGCATGCGCACTTATATAATGGTTGTACCACTATTGCATGCATTTACATAGTTAAGGATTTTTATCTCTCAATGATTCACAATACAAAAATCTAGTGCAAATTCACAACACCATTCAATTGCACAGATTACTTTCGCTAATTGAAATTATATTATCCATACAACAATATAGGTCTCCTTTAATAAACTATTATCTTCATGTAGCTCAATTTTATTTCTTCGTGTTATTCATCTAAATGACTTATTTCACTAAGTTAGTTTTCAATGTGCCAACCCCTCAATTGATCTTCTAGCTTTAGTCTATTGAGATGAGTCCAAAAGCTCATATGACATGTATATACTCACTTTGAAGGAAACAAAATTCCATATAAGACCAATTGCTTTGCAATTGGTACCACGCTATTAAGACTAAATTCCATTACTCATTATGACCCTTAAGCCTTCTTCATCAAAATTTCTTAATTTTTCATGATCCATGAGTGTCCTCTTGAAATTTCACTATAATTGGGACATACCGTTAGCTCATGACCCAAAGCTACTTTGATGAGAGGGCTTTTAGCAATTAAGCTTATATTTGTTCATTAAAAGTTTAGGCTTATGCCATAAATAGCTATTATTATATATTATTTTTTTCACTTGTAATTACGTGATAAAAATGAGAGAGTGAAGTGCTAATTATAATGGGATCCTTTACTGAACGTAGCCCTAGTTAACGGGTGAACCATGATAAAATCTTATGCCTTTATTTTTTGAATGAAAGCTATAGCCTACATGTCTTCAACTAAGCCAAGCTACTTCCTCTTCACTCCTTCTGCTGATGGAAAATAAGAACTTGTAGTAGAAACGTAAAAACGCTAGTAGAATCGCAATTTTACCGATTCCATGTGCAGAAATCGCGATTCTACTACGATTTTATCTCAAAAACGTTTTTACATGCGAGTTGACTAGGAATGCGTTCACCAACTCGTAAAATCGTAGAAACGTGCGAGTTAACTCGCGATTTTGACAACTATGCGTATTATTATTAATTGAATTTGGTATTTCTCATATGAAATTACACATTAAGTAAATATACTTTTTTAGAAAACAAAATATGGTCCAATCTATAAATCGAACTAAATTAAACTAAGATTTTATGGTTTAGAAAAATTCCTAAGCCGAGTCTTATGATTTAGTTCAAAGTGATAAAAAAATCGAGCTATATTTTTATGGTTTGATTTAGTTCAAAGAGAAAAACAAACCCAATCGAACCACTCTTACCGTTGCTATGGCCTTAAGGAACAAACCGAGAATATCAAGCCCCCATTGGGCTAAAGGCCAAGGTCTCATAATGGGCAAGAGTCTGTTGCTTAGTTATTTATTAATTGGGGCATGTTTTTGACATTTGTCACATCTCTATATGATTTCCTTTGCATCTTTCTTCATTGTGGGCTAATAATATCCAAGTTGAAGTGCCTTGATCAGTAGGGTGTAGCTCATAATGTGGTTGTTGCAAACCTTCACATGCAACTCTTCTAAGAGATGCTCAGCATCTAAAGGACGTAGACACATGAGGAGAGGCAAATTATAGGCTCTCTAGTAGGGTTACCTATCTATTAGAGTTTATTCAACTACTTTGTACATTAGTGTTTTTACCTTCTTCCTTTCCTCAAGTACTGTGCCATCTCTCAAGTAGGCAATAATAGAACCAATCTAGTGTGGCTCAAGAGCTGATTGTGTCTCGTTGACAAGGTGTTCATGTTAAGACCTATCTATACTCTTCTTTAGTAAATACTCAATGAATACTTATCTATTTAGGTTAGAAAGTCACATCGAGACTAACTTTAAAAGACCATATGTCTTAGAGTTTTCTACTTGGGGAATTTAGTAATTTTCCATGACGGGATGTTTGAGTAGGTGCCTTTACTACTTTGAGATATTTAGTAAACCTTCATCTATGACAGCATATTATTCTTTTACTTGTTGAACAATCAGCTAGGAATTCAAGAAGATCTTGATATTTTCTGCTCTAATCTCCTCTACCATTTTCATTATCGCAATGAGGACTTCATTTTCAACCTTGTTATTGCTAACTAGGTTTTTGAACTTCAACATATACTGCACCTCTACAACATGTGGTCTTTACAACATAAGTCTGACTCTAATCCCCTCTCAAGTGGATGAGTTATCTACGTAGAGAGTCTAAACATGTTTTTTGCGCTATCTAATGCTTCCTCTTCCACAATTGATTCTACAAGGAAGTCTATTAGGACTTGTGCTTTTATCACCTCCTATGGTTAGTACTAAATATCATATGCATTGAGTTCTAAAGCATACTTAATCATCTGTCCTAACACATTAGGCTTGTTTAATATCTACCTCAGTAGTTGGTTTGTGAGGACAACTACTTAATGTACCTTGAAATAAGGTTAAAGTTTTCTCGCTAAGATTACTACCGTTGAGGTGAATTTTTCCACCTTAGAAAATCTAGTCTTGAGGCCTTACAAGATGTTAACATAATATACTAGGCAATGCTCTCTCTTTTCGAGACAAATTAGGATGAAAGAGAGAGTCTCACCATTGACTGAGGGGTATAAGTATAATTCCATGGATGGGTTTGGATATAACTAGTGGAGTTGCGAGAAAATGCTTCAATTCATCAAATGTAGCTTAGTATCAATTAGTCCATTGGAATTCCACAATGTTCTTCAACACTTTAAAAAACTTGAAGCATCTATCCACAAACTTAGACACAAACCTACTTAATGCGGCAATTCAACTAGTTAATCTTTAAACATCCTTTATAGTCTTAAGGCTTGTATGTCCAGTATAACTGTTCTCTAGGTTGTCCTTGATACCATGTGATGTGACCATATAACCTAGAAACCTTCCAAATACTGCCCTAAATATGCACTTCTAGGGAATCCACTTCATGCTACACTTCCTCAATTATTGGAAAGTTTCTTCAAGGTCCACTACGTGTTCTTCGAGCTCATCTACGTATACTTCAATGTTTCACTTGATTTATGGTTTGAACCTCTTCATCACAAAGCTTTTGGTATGTTAAGCTTGAATTTTTTAGGCCAATGGGCATAAACTATACTTTTACTCAAAAGCTTTACTCATTACCATACGTGATTTAAACTTTTGTCCTTAAAAGTTTGAGGACAAAGTTTTGAAAGAGGGAGGATGTAAAATCTTGAAATTTAATTGCAAATTAATACCAAATTAGCTTATAATTATTTTAAAAACTTTATTCTTAACCCTTATAACTTTAAATTAAAAAGAAATAGCAGTTTAAAAAGCTAACTGCATAAAATTTCAAAATAAATAATAAAATAAATTAAAACCATATGTTTATGATAGTTAAATGAAAATTTCAAGTAAATATTTACACTCGGAATAATTCATTTAGTCTAGTTGTAAAATTTCATATCAAAATACTATAGTTACTACCCTTAACTAAATTACTATAAGCGACGAACGAACCTGAAAAATCCAGAAATTACCTTTCATATAAACATAGTTGTTAAAACCGTGATTTTACTTGGAATTAAATAGTATAAAATCGGTAGAATCATATAAAATCATATAAAATCAGTAACTTGTAGAATTGTATATCTAAACTCATAATTATATCAAAAGTTTATACCTAAATGATTTTTCTTCCATTTTGATTATGAAAAGCTTGATAAAATTGTAAACTCGTAGAATCGTACAATTAACTCGTAACTTTAATAACCATGCATATAAATATTCAATTTCATAATCGACTTCGTCAAATCCATCTCCTAATCTAATTCCATCCGTTCATCAAACCTTTGAGTGAAAAGAAAAACGATGAGAGAGGTGAGAAGAAAAAAAAAAGGAAAAGAAAAAGAAAAATTTACTGTAGATTTCACGTATGATGTCCAAATTACAATTTGGAACCGCCAACGCAGTCTTTGAAGTGAGTTCTATCAAATTAGGCTACACTTGTATGAAAAAAATTCAATTTCAAAATTTAAATACAATTTTAAAAAGTGTAAAAACTGAGTTTTTAAGTTTAAAAAATAGCAAAAATCACTAGGAATATAAAAGATAGGATGATATTGGCTTGAATAGTAAGTAATAGTGCTATTTTCTTGAATTTTAGGAGAAGAATTTGACTCATCACAGTTGCTCAAGGACTACATCGCTTTATAAAGAAAATGAGACCTAGGTGAGTAGGTACTTTATGATATACTGCATTAGTTGTAACGTTTTGTGTGTGTGTGTGTATGTGTGTATATATTCTTCATTGCAATTCGTTCTTGAAAATGTTGCTTGTGGTGGTGGTGCTGTAGGGTGTGTGAAGTGCATTATTCGGCATGGGGCATGTTGAGATGATAGCAATGCTTGCAAGGTGTGGGTGATGAGCATGTTCTGTATGTGTTTTATCGTGAGAGTGAGTTCTACTAGTTAGTGTTCATGTGCACGTGCTCGAGATTGTTCTATAAGTGCGACCTATTTTGTTGTGGTGCTTGATTTGCTAGTTTAGTGTTTGAGTGTGCATACATGTAGCATTCTCTGTTGAGGGTGCTCTGTTTGGTGTATACTTTATTATGGTGTTGTCCCGTACATGTGTTCAAGTGTGTGTGTGTGTTGTGTGGCCTACTCTATGTATGTGTTGTGTGGCTTGCTTTGTGTGCATGTGTCCGAGTGTGTGTACTATGTATGGCCTATTCTATGTATGTCATGTGTGGTCTTGTTTCATATACGTCGATGTGTGGTGTTGTCCCATACGTACTTGTGTGTGTTGTGTGTTGTGTTAAGTGGTGTCTTTGTGTGCATATGATCATGTGTGTGGTGTGTTATGTGTTGTGCAAGGTACATGGTATGGTGTTGTGTGTGCTATGCAATGGGCATTGCGTGCTATCATGTGTGTTGGGGTAGTGTGCATGGTGTTGAGCTATGCGTGTTGTGTATGTGACCATGTGTGCAGTGCTATGTGTGTATTGTGTTATGTTGTGCATGTTGTGTGTGTGACAGTGTGTGTATTATGTTATGTAATGCGAGTTGAGTGTGACCGTGTGTGTGGTGTTTATGTGTGAGTGGATGAGTGTGTGTATATGCAAGGCAATGTGGAGGCATGCAATTCACCGGGTGGGGGTGGTGGAGGGAAAATGGATTGACTACATATATATATATGATGCAGAAATAAAAAAATATTTATTATTAATATTATTGTACAAATTATCTGTATTAATTAAATTTGAGTTTTTGCAATATATATCTAAATATGATGTAGAAATAAAAAAATTTGTTTATTATTAGTATTATTGTACAAATTATTTGTATTAATTAATTTTGATTTTTACAATGTGATTCTGAACGTGCATTTTTGTAACTACAAATGTTTGTAGTGTTATGTATTTTGCTATTGGTGTACGGCTATACTTTATTTGATCACCCTGAAATAACAAACTAATTGTTATGAGTTAAAGAAAATTCAACATGCATTACATGATACACTGTATTGTGATTGAATGCCATCACTACTATATGGCTTATGTGCTCGAATCTATCTAATCGTTTTAAGTTTTAAATTTATAACTAATAAAATCCACTATCGAGCTAGGCAGTGTATCTATTGATTATAGTATAGGTTTAACAGGCTTCGTTCTTTGGGATTGAGAAAACAAGTACTAGTATTATCTTTCTCTACTATCTAGTCTAATTTATGATAGGGAAATTATGAATTAAATTAAAAATTAACAAATCCTATCAACCCTAAAATTAAATGATTTGTCTTAAAAATGTATTCAATTACAAAATATACTCATCATCTTGTTCCACTCTAACCCTTAAATTCTCAAAATAAGATATCAATTTACACTTTGCACCGCGGGAATTCTCAAGTAAAATCAATTACTACCTCAAGTTAATCAATTCTTAATTATGCACAAGATAATAGAGACCTCTCCCTCACTACCGTCATATAAGATCTCATTAAGTTCACAAATTCTAATTAATTGCAAAAAATCAATGTTTTCCTACCTTTAGGCAAAACATGTAATTTCTCTATTCATAAAGATCTAATTTACTAGACGAAACCTCTTTCAATTTAATAAAAATCAAACATGCAATCAATTTGTGCATGAGTTAGGGTTTCACAATATGAAAGATATAAAGAATTACTCCTCTATGGAATTTTCAATGAAAACAGATAATCTAAAGAACTGAAATTGATTCATGATAGAAAGAGTAATCCCTTGTGTTGTTTTGTGATCTCTAATGATGTTCGGACAATTCTCCTTTTGAAGTTCGAAATAATGTTCCCCTAGGGTTTTTAGAACGAAGCTAGAAGAAAAAAAAGTCTCTTTAAAATAAAACAAAGCGTTTATTTATAGTTCTGCAAAAACAAGGTTTAGCATGGGTGTCAGCATGACCATGCTAACTCAAAAATACATCATTTTCATTACCCAATTCAACACAGCCTCTAGCACGGCTATGCTCGGGGCAGGGCTGAAAAAAAAAAAAACTTGTATTCTCGTTACTAGCATCAGGACGAGCTGTGTTGAACTTGGGGCACACCTTGATATAGCCACTAGTCATTTTTTGCATCCAGCACTAATGCCCGCATGGGTTATGCTGAAGGTTGTGCTAAACTAAAAATCAATTTTCTTCATTTTTCACCAAATTTCACTTCGTCTTTGCTCATATCATTCTTAAACCTTTCTTTTATCTCCATTGATGCTTAAAATTAAAATTTAACAATATAAGTACCATTTTCTTCACAAATTACATGAAATCTATATAAAATTATAACTAATAAGCACTAAAATTAAGGATTTTCCGACACTTATCAATGACACACAAGAAGTAATCGCGTAAGGATTACTATTCCACCATCAACTAATTACGTTACTAAAGGAGATTGTCACATTTTTTATGGAACCGAGTAGGAGAGCTTTGCATATTCTTGAAGGTACGTGCTCAATTTGCTAATTGCGACTTGGAGTTTGAGACTTTTAAGTTTTAAGATAATCAATAATAAAGAGATAAGATGAAAAATAAGCGAGTTAAGATACCGAGACACTAATGGTAATGAGAATCCCTAATCTAAAGTCAAAGGGAGCATTAAACTCTAGACTTCACGCTAGCTACTAGGAGGCCATGCGTGATGTTGCATTACATATGGATGATCATGAATAACATATGATTGAAAACTTACTTGATTTGCTTATGCATGTGTAGTATTGAGACTATTATACTCCCATCTCATTGAGCAATAATGGTTCACCCCCTATAGATTTTATGATGTAAGCCGCGACTACAAGAGCTTACCAAGTAAACGTATTACCTAAGTAAGTAAATCTCGACGTGAAGCTATTGGAATGGGGAGCGAGGAATCAAGAAATAGAATAGATTTTTCATGTGAATCATGTTAGAAGATTGAATGGTTATTTACTATAAATATTTTGATTTGAATTAGTAAAATTTCAACTTATTGTGTAATTGGACCTAAATAAGGTCTACTTTTGGAAAACATGCTTGATATGTGGTGTTAGTTATTGGATGGTCTAAATGAAATAGAAGAATGCTAAAGGCATTTGATTTTGTTATTTGAAATTTAACATGTCAGTTTAATGTGGTGATTGAGACATATCGCGTTTACCTATTTAAGGTCAGATAACCATGGTAGATTATTACGATTATGATACCCATTAGGTGTGATAATAATTAATTCAAAATTTAAATTTACATTCAATTGAGTACTTATAAACCAACTTAACCTAGCGAGTTTCAATATTAATTTAAAGACCCTTGCAAATCCTACTACTAAATAATCATTTATAATTTTTCACCAATCGAAACCACAGCCATCTAAGTCGGATCCTTCATAATACTTCTCATTATTACCATTGGCAATATTTTTATACGCAAAACAAACTATTCTACCTTTATTGGGGAATGCCATTCATAAAATACACTTAATTAGCTAGACTGATGTCACAATACTATTTTAGTGCAAACCGCAAACTTAAACTCTAAAGAACAACAAATCACCAAGGCATTGCAATTTGTAAACTCCATACAACCACTAAGCAATCTAGCATTCAAATCATGCACGTAAAAAATTGCATAAAACAACGAAAAAGAACATAAGATTCGAAAATAATTTGATAAAAATTAATCAAAAATTCAAAAAGAACTTATCAAAATTAAAATGCACAATAGGGAGTGAATCTTTATTGTATAATAATAATAATAATAATAATAATAATAATAATAATAATAAAAGTTACGAACTTATGATGATGTGGGTGTTGGGTTCGATACTCCCCAAGTATTTATTTTGTTGGTTTTCATCTTGATTTTAAAAGAGATAAAGTGAGAGTTTCGGCTAGAGGGACTCAGGGAGAGAGTAAATGTAAATTGAGGACAAAGAAGAAAACATAGGATACAAGTGAAAGATATGAATCCGACAGAATAGTGACTACTATTTTAGGGCAATTTATGCCAGAAAATAATAAATGTTACAATAATTGTTGGAAAAGTTTGTTGAAAATTATATATTTAATAAAAATTGGATTATTTATTCTTACACTTTAGATGATAAATATTATTGGTTTATTTTAAATTTTTAATAATTTTTCTCACCGTGGATGTCTCAGAAACGTATTTTGGGATTTTGTTTTTAAATTTCATTATATAGTATATTTACTTATTTATTTATTAGATAAATTGTAAATATACTCATTATTTATTTCAAGTGCAGTTGACCTCATTTTTAAGATCATGCGTTTAGACTCTAAATATTAAAAAAAAGAAGAAGCATATTTAGACCCCTCAATTTAATCTTTTTATATATATTAAGAATAAAGAATAACAACTAAAATACAGATTTTTGATAAATAATTAAATAATTTAAAAAAATATAATTTATAATTTATTATGAGATAACTAATATTTAAAAAGTTAAAGGCTAGAAATTTGTAAGATATGTTTTATAACTTTTTAATCGATCTCAAAATACTATAATTTATATATATATATATATATGATATGAATATTATTTTTTATATAGATTTAGAAAAATATCTTTTCTAATCTTTATAAAAATATGATTAAAAAATATTAAAATAAATAAAATCAAACCAGCAAAATGATATAATTAAATCATATAAAAATAAAAGAATATATATTTAAATCTTTTATTTTACCGCCAATATTTATTTGTTTATTTTCCCTTGTCGAAAAATTGTCAATAATCAAAAGTTAAAGGGCCTTAGCCTTACTCACCGATGCCTGTCAAGTGGGTTTTAAGTTTTTACCCACAAGACCCAGGTCAATTCCCCAGACGAAGACCCTTACTTACTTTGTCGTCTGTCTGTCTCTCTCCCTGTTTCAGAAACGCTCGCAGTCACACTGGCAATTGAGCGTGCTGTGGCGGGAAGTGAGGAGAGAATGGGATCTGAAGCTGAAACTCCTCTTCCCAAATGGGCATCTACGCCCTGCATAATGGGTATCGATGAAGCCGGTCGTGGTCCCGTTTTAGGTTCCTATTCCTCTCACATTCAACATCCTCAATGTTTTCTTTTCCTTTCAATAAAAAAGTTTTTAGCTTTACAATTACTTTACTTTTTTTCCTTGCAGGACCAATGGTGTATGGTTGTTTGTATTGTGCTGTTTCTTATCAAGGCACTCTCTCCACTTTGAATTTCGCAGGTATCTTATCCTAATATTCATCCTCAATCACCTTCATTTTATATGATCTTTTAAATTTTAATGTGGGTTATTTGATAGACTATGCATTGCAGCAAGATTAGCTTTTTATTCCTTGGGGAACATTTTTTTCTTGCTTGAAAAGTTAAATAATTGCTTTGGAATATATCAAAAAGATTGTAGGGTTGTTACACTAAGTGATGTAGTACCACTTTGTTGTGAGTTTTTTTACTGCTGTCCCGAAGGATACTTCAAGTTTGAAGCTTAATAGAATTAATGTATTTTATGGCCCTACGTTATATGACATAATGGCCTAGTCTACAAAATTCCTTGCTTGAATATAGAGTATAAAAGTTATAATTTATGTGGTTCAAAAACTTTTGCATAAGAATCAAATTTAGGCTCATGAGTAAAAGCAGGAATGGTAAGGATTGTCTGGCACCAATATTTTTAGTAACTACCTTTTGTAGGGGGGCTCTAATTTGTTTATCAATGATTCGAGGTAAATGAGCAAACTTGTTCATGGTTGATCTATACATGCTTCCCATGGAGCTAATGGGCCTGGGTTTCTTTGTTCTCAATACACTTGTTTTCTCTGAAACCACAAAATTAAACAAGCTTCTGTAAATGTTACCACCTAAATCCAAGGAAAGAATTCGACCCAAAAAACTAGTGTGATAGGTAGGACAACCCTTTAGATTTAAGTACAAGACTTTATCTTTACTATTATCCCATATGAGATTATAATATTACCACCCTCATTTGGAAGCTAATATTCACGATGACTTACTCTAAACAGCCTACTCTAAGTAGCTCACACTCTAGATAACTTTCACTCTATTTCATTAGACAACTCTTTTTTAGATAATCTTCTCTCAGATTGCTCCTTCTCTAAGTTGCCCCTTTCGCAGGGTTAACTCTTAATGAGAGTACCAAATATTACGACTCAAGTTTAAGAAAAGAGTCCAACCCAAAAGATTAATTTGATAAGTAGGAGAACCCCTTAGACTTAAATATAACACTTGGTCCATGGTATTATTCCATGTGGGATTGTAATAGTAGAAGGCCTCTGTTTTGTATCAGTAGGAAGAGAAGATTACGAGATTAGTCTTTCATATGCTGCAAGTCTGGAAAGAGGCCAGCAATAGGGGGTTTGGTCTCAGTAAAGTATGGCACTCATTCTCTCAATGAAGATTCGGTGTTTTTCAGAGTGAAAGGTCATTCTAACAGTTTTTCAATTGAAATAAGTGAAGCCTCCAAAAATTCACATTATTTCATATTATTTCCTCCTGTTTCTCAACATAATGATTATGCACGTATGATGTGATGTCAATGGACAATGGACACTGGATTTAAGAGCAGGTAGGTCCCTCCTCTATGCGAAGAAGCAAATGTGCAAAACTTTCCTATGTAATTATCACAAAAAAGGAAAAGAACACAACTCTCCTACCTCTAACCTACTCAAAAACTGGCCAACTGGGAAATGTTTGAATCTAAACTGATTTCAATCAGCCACAGATCCTGGATACACTTGGTACTTTCTCTTCTTAAATTCTCATCCAATATATTAAGTTTTTGAATCTAATAAATAGATAATTGTCATAACAAAGCCAGCATATCGCATTTCTTCTCTTGTTCTGGGATCATTTTAATTTCTGTTTCCTAAGCTAACATCTTTTGGGTGCTGGATCTGTGATATCAGACTCAACTACAAGATCATGGTGTCTTTAGTACTTCATCATATCAAAACGGTACCACATGGGTTGGTATTTAATGTCTGGAAAAGATGGATTTTGCAATGGGACTATGAGTTAAATAAATAAACAAATAAAAATAAATAAATAAATAAATAAGAAGAAAGAAAGAAAAATGCGCGTTGTCCATGAAATAGTTTTTACAACAATATTGTAAAAAGACATCACCTCTTGTGAAGAGATATATTAGAATTAAGGCATTCCACAGATTCCGTTATTTTTGTTTCTTTATTCACTGCTCTGGTCCTTTATATGCTGCTGCAATGAATTCAAGTTTATGAAGGACTGAGAATGCCGTGGTGATTCTGTTGAACTCAAGTGAATTTACAAAGCCATTGCTTGCGTGGTGGTTCCTTGTGTCAGGATTGCTACGTAAGATGTAGATACTGGCTTTGTTTCACATGCTTATTGCCCCAACAATTATCACAGAACACATAACGAGACTATAGACCGTGATCCTGTGATGCTTAGTAACGAAAGAACAACTTTGACTTGAACTTGAGCTAGTATCAATTTTACTGTCCCAGATATGTGAATTTGCCTTGAAATTAATATAGAGAATATCAAGCATATTGTAGTGACATACCTAAAGTCAGTTTTCTATAATTTTCCTGTTGGTGGACATTCTCTTGAAACATGCCTATGCACTTAGAGAAGATTGTTATCATTCACTTTGTTATAATTGTTTTTGTTTTGTTGCCTTGTAGATTCAAAGACATTGAAGGAGGAAAAAAGGGAGGAATTGTTTGAAAATTTGAAGGCTGAGGATTCACTGGGATGGGCTGTCGATGTCATAGATCCAAGGGAGCTTTCAGCTAAGATGCTGAGGAAGTTAGTTGGAGTTATTTTTTGGATAAGTAGTTAGTTGGAGTTATTATTCCTGCTTGGTGTTATTTTGCATCAATCTAGTTTCTTTAATGAAATTCACTTCTGTTATATGCAGAGACAAAATCAATTTGAATGAAATATCACATGACTCTGCTATTGGACTTGTCAATAAAGTGCTCAACATGGGGGTTCTTTTGACTGAGGTACTTTATTATCGAGCTTGATTGATTTACATCAGTCTGAGTAATTTCTGTTTCATGTATCTGTAAAATAGTTCTAACAATGCCAGTAGACAAAATCAATTTAACTTCTGCTTCCAAAAATGCTTCTGTTTTTATTTACCAAACTTCTGAGCTTGGGCAAATAACGGCATGTGCTTCCTCATCTGTTGTACTCTTTTCACCCATCTCATACCAATGTCACTGCTTTTATGTCGTCCAATGGTCCCTTTTATTATCCAAGAAACATCTATCAGTGCTGTGATTATTTTCCAGAGAGGTGCCCCCCTATAGAAAGACATGGGTTTAGTGTATGTTCCCAATATACTACAAATGAGGGTGGACCATTGTCTTTTGATGCTATTAGTTAGTATCTTCACATTCCATCGGTTGGCTTTCATGCTTTGAAAAGTAGAGGAGGTCCTGTTCCTTTTTCTTGTAGTATCTATGAGGAATGGGTTGACCCTCTTTCTAGCAGAACAAGGAAATGGATTTGAGAGCTGATGAATGAAATTCTGGATCTGTAAGTAACTATCATGATTCATGAATAGTGTTGATGTAAGAGAAAATTGAGGAAATGGTTTATACTCCCTTATGATCGTGGTTCCTAAAGTAAACTGAGAAGCCAGTTATTTTCTTTAAAAGTTGCCCCCAACATAATCTCTTTGTCAAGTTTCAGGATTCTTCTCACTCAAGGTTTTTCCTCTGTAGACTCAAAATTGGCAACTAGGTTGTTGTTGATTCTATGGCCATGTCGGTTTTATGCTTAACAAAGAACTGATAGTCAGATAAGAAAAAGATTAGTCCTGCTATCATTTGTTGTCTGTATGGAGAGATAAATAATAGGCCTTCAGAGGCATGGAGTCTTCCAGCATAATTTACCAATTGGTGGCTTTATTATTTAAAAAATCCCCCCCCCCCCCAAAAAAAAAGATGCTGTAGAAAGGGGAGCAAGCACTTACATATGGTGGTTTTAGGTTTATGTCGATACTGTAGGAGATGCTGAGAAATACAGAACCAAGCTTTCTGCAAGGTTCCCTGCTATCAAATTTGTGGTTGCAAAGAAGGCTGATAGTCTTTATCCAGTTGTCAGTGGTGCAAGTATAGTTGCAAAGGTGATTAGTTCATCTTGACAGGGACATTGAGAGTGTCACGTCAATCCATCTCTTATTTATTACTCTTTATCTTCTCAATATAGCACAGGTAACAAGAGACAGAGCCTTACGGGAATGGGTGCTTGATGAAATCACAGAAGACATAAATAGGAATTTTGGTTCTGGATATCCTGGAGGTGAATCCTGATTATGACCTCTCACTATTATATATCTGATTTTTAATATGCCTGGGATGTGCAATCTGTATACTGGTGGTTGTTTGCAACTCTGCATGCAGATCCTGATACGAAGGCGTGGTTGAAACAGCATAAGCACTCAGTCTTTGGCTTTCCAACTCTTGTTCGATTCAGTTGGGGTACATGTACTCCATATTTCAAGGATTGTGTTGAAGTGTTGTGGTAAATCCCTTTACTTTGAGATCTCATTATATTAATGCTATGGTTGTGAAGGTAAATAGGAAGAAAGGTAGATGAATGATGCTAAAGATAAACAGAGAGTGGATGATAAGAAACTGGAAGGTTGTTTCCTTTTTCTTGCTTAGATGGACAAAAGAGTAGAGTGAACTTGCCAAATGAGTCACAAACTTAAAGAAAGTAATGTTCTTAACTATGTAGCTGCTGCTGTGATCTTATTTGTAGAAAAGTGTAGAACTTGATTAAAATACAAAATGACGAACTTAAGTAGTAAAAAATGCATTCCAACCTCCAAGAGGTTGGTCTAGTAATCAATTTTTTTTGGAATTCTCATATTGAATTGCATAAGATCTTGAGTTCAAAGGACACTTCTTAGGACTATTGTTGGTCAAACCAATGCCTAGGAAATCTCATGACAAATTGCACAAAATCTCCAGTTCAATTCTATTGAGGATACTTCTTAAAACCACTGTTGGTCTAGGGATGCCTAGGAACTTACATGACAAATTTCACAAGGTCTTGAGTTCAAATTCTGTTCAGGACACTTCTTAGGACTACTGTCGGTCTGGTGATCAATGTCTGGACACTCTCATGACAAAGTGCACAAGGTCTTTAGTTCAAATTCTGTTGAGGACACTTCTTAGGACTATCTATATGATGAAAGAAAATTATACTCGAATGGTGCATAGGTCTTGTAGAATTGTTTATGTGCCCACATGTGGTGAGTTCACAAACACGTGTGCCCCTTTGCTAACTAAAACAGGGGGGAGAAAAAAAAAAAGAAAAATCTTTTCCTCCATTTTCTCTGCCTATCAAGTACTAGAAAAGAGTGGTAATTGCCCAAAAAAAGAAAAGGATGAGAAAACTTGGAGCTATGCTGTAAGATTTACTCTCTGATTCAGTTCATAGGGACAATCAAATGGGAAACCGAGGGTCATCCTTCGAAATGGACTGATTACCAATCAGTAGCCTAGTATTTGTTCTTCTGAAAACACTGTTGAGGAATTCAGACGGCAAGCTTTAATCATTAGTTGACACTGAAACCAGAGTTTGGAAAAAGTGGGAGTTGCTTACATTTATCAATTTAGATCAGGGTCTTCCCTTAAATCCTGCCAGGCACACTTAGTTCTGATTCGAGATAGGCTTTCTGCTGTATTTTCTCTTCAGAATTATACTGACACGGTTATTTTTCCTGTGTTAAATTTTTGGAAGGGATTTGGCTTTTATAACTTGGATGATACATAAATTTCTCGACCTTCAAATTTTGGTTATGTTTGTCATTGCATATTCTTTCTTGGCATGCCATTTCATTCAAGTGAATGAATTAACCTGCCCTTATACTTGCAGTGTAGTTATCCAGTTATACAATTCTTGCCTGCTTAGAATTTACTTTATTGAGAATGATTTAAGCAAGCAATTTATGCCTTGGACCTAAGCCTCTTCTTATGTTATAGGGAATGTGATAAAGTAGATGAAGATGGGTCAAATAATAGCAATGGCAAACAGCAATTGAAACTGAGCAGTCTTGGTTTCACATCAAAGAGGAAACTAGATGATACAGAGTCAAGTGGAAAAGGCCGCTGCAAATTCTTCCAAGCTCGAAAGCTTCAGCTGCTTACTCATTTTTGAAAAAAAGTTTGACTATGTCCCCTTGTCACACTTAATTATGTTTTGTGCAGCTTATATTATCTTGTTTTCTGGGAGGGTGGTTTATTTGATTTTGCTTAGATCGGCATATAGCTTAACTCGGTGTATGTATACATGGGTGGTATTCAATGAGTATCTTAATTAAAGAAAGATTATCTTGGGGAACTTTCCAATTGTGTAAGAAATATGAGAATATCAACAGGGAGAAGCAAAAGAGGAAAGAAATTAGAATGGAACGTAGCATGTGAAAGTTCTACAGATGATATAGATGCAGGTCGGGATAACTTTTGGCAATAGTCTAAATTACAAAAGTTTTGGTGTCCCATTTCTGAAACCCAGGGAGTGTCCCCTTCTCTGGAATTTCCACATTTTTTGAGCTGAATTGCTCTCCAGGTATTTGGATGCCATAGAGCGAATATGTAAAATAATGTTAAAAGAATATTGTTACAATGTTGGATTCATAGTTGGATGCATCGAATTTATCCTCAATTCCTCATCTATTTTTCTGAGTCCTTCTTGGTGCCTTTTGCCTGGTTTTGTTGCAGTTCCTAATCTATCTTGTATATGTACTTATGCGTAAATGGAAAAGCAATGAATAAAGTTATGCTCTTGAGCCATAACACAAATAGAAACATAGTTGTCTCATCATGTGCAAAAGCTGAGCTCGTTGTTTTGGAACCAAAAATTATGATTTTTTTTTTTACGAAAATAGACTACTGATCGTTACAACTCTTGGAGGATCTACTGTCAATGCAGCTTTCAGACGCTTCGCAGGAGTGCTTTATTTATTTGTTTATATTGATACAATTAACACACTGGTAAAAATGATCAAGCTTTAGATATTCTAATATGAAGAGCCATATAAGAGATAGATTGGAGGCTTCTCTTGAGATTGTTCGGGCAGAATTTCAATGTACTATGATCTATTGCCTCTGACTGCTGCTTGAAAGGCAGCCGCTTATAAGGAAACAGAACTTCATTCCCCTTATTCTTAGTATACCATCAAATATGCTGCTATATGCTTCAAGTAAATCATGCGCTTGACTTCTTTAAGCTAGTTCGATGAATGCCGACCAGCATGCTCAACAGCAACATCGTCATGGCTTGCAGCATGTGGTGGTTTTTGCGTCGATCTTCGTCTCTCCTTAAGGGCAATGATCCTTTGCATGGCTTCTGCAAATTTAGCCACCTTATGCCCATAATGCCCGGTCTCAAGTGCCTGCGAACTACTCGAATTGTGACGGCCGGATGATCTAATTTCCTGTTGATCATCATCTACGTCGGGGACGAACTTGTAGAGCTTTATGTACTTCATGCTCATAAAATAGCTGTACGTGAAAGAGCAAAGAACTAAGATATCATATATAAAAGGACTTTTTCTGAGAATACAAACAGCAGTTAGGACAACAACCTTAGAATGGACGATTAAATATAGGTTCCTTTCTCTTTCGTCAAAACGGTGGCAAGGTGGGAAAGTTGGAAAGTTTGGAAATATCATTGTATAACCTATGTTTCCTTAAAAATGTCTCAAAAGTAGTTTTACTAAATGAGTGTCATTTAATCAAGATTTGCTCTTTCATTCAAGTACTGTATTTGTCATAGGCAGGTTACCTCCAAGTAGAAAATTTGGACTCGAAACATTGGATGCTTTTAGCACTTTTTTCAAAGAAATTTTAGGGAGTTACGTTTTGAAACTTAAATCGGGTTCTTATAATTTAGGATCCCTTTAATTCGAAACGAAAGTAAAGGAAAAAAAAAAAAGATGGTATCTCATGAGCCTTGTGAAGAAACTTGTATACATTTTTTAAATATATTTTCTTTTTCTTTTAAGTGTGTAATTAGCCTTTGAATATTGAAACCTTCATGCATCCCATTAACGAAATCTAGTTAAAAAATAAGACAATTCGAAAATATGAAAAATTAGTTAGGTTTAATTCTAATGAATTTGGTTATTTGGTTTTTGCTTTTAAGTCGACATCCCTAATGTTTAAACATTTTATATATGAGTATTGATAAGCAATGAGAAAAAATTATTAAAATTTTGCAATGAAATAATAATTTTTTTTAGATTTTAACATCCAAACAGTATAATGATACATCATAAGAAGAATTATTGAGAAATTTTGTTGAGACTTGCTTAATAATGATTGGATCTTTTATCCTTATACTAATTTGAATGATAAAATTTAGAAAATATAATTGATTCATTTCAAATTCTTAACAATTTTTTTTAATGACTTTTCTTACCATTTACCATCTTTACCGATTGAGTATGATATGATTATTTGAGGATGAGAACTAAATTGATCAAATTTCCCACAAATCGTATGTGACTTACAAGGGTTGTACTATATCACACTTTCTAAAGTTCCACTTGACAGCACAGCATGGAGGAAAATGAGAATGGATTTTGGAGTTATTAAGGTAAGATATCTAAAACTTGAACTTTGGAGAACCTGGCTTTTTGTTTGGCCAACTAAATATCTTGCAAGCGGCATTTTTGGAGGTGATTAAGATTTACGTTGCCTTTCCTTTCCCACCAAACTTGATCAACCAAACCACGAGATAGATGTTTTTGCTATTTCTTCAAGCCATATCGCTCATTTTTCATTAAACCAAGGGTTGATCATGACATTCCATCCAGTTTTGAAATATTAATGCAAGTATTTAACTTAATATTCTAGACGAAAAAAAAAAGATATGAGTTTGGCAATAATCCTAACAAGATATGTTAGGATTATAAATAGTTTTGTATAAATAAAATTTGACACGATTAATTAACGGATTAAACCCATTTAATAATGTATTCGATACCTAAAACCGTTTACAAACCCTCCAGCCCCCTTCATTATACATAATAATCACCTTTAAATGTCTCCCTTAAATGAGCTCCTATTGCTCTATTATCAATCCTCCAAGTTATCATCATTTTTTCTGTGATTATGTCTTTATCCATCGACTCTAGTTTTAAAGAGTAACACTATTACATTTTATTTTCCTTTTACACTATAATTTCTAACATTTTAAACAAAAGCATAATAGAATCTCTCTCTATCTATCTATATATACGTGTGGAAATAATCTCAAACTTTACTTCTGTATATAAATCTATTTACGAGGTGTACATTATTTTGACCCTATCGCACCCCTTGGTATTGTTAATAAAATAACAAATTGTTAATAAAACAATCAGGTCGATTTTGTTTTTCTTGTAGTTTTAATCTCTTTCGAGTGACAACGTGTAGACCAAAGAATCTCTCGACGAGAAGCTCCGATTGAATAAAGGTTCTCGATGCACCTGACATTGCACATGGCAGCTAGATACGTTGTACACATAGTTCCAAACTTTGTATTAGGATTTTACATTCGATCTATGTAGCTTTCTCCGTTCTTTTTAGGCTCACTAGTCGATGGTTCACTTGCGAAGGACTAAATTGCCATCTTAGGGCCCATGACAACGGCTGAAAAGTGGAAACTCATCCCAACTAACCCGGCAGGGATAGACTAGACTGGACCTCCCTTCCATTTCTGTACTCCATGATAGACTCGCAATACATTTTGTTGGGAAAAATGAATGAGACTGGAACAGAATGGATATTTATAATGTACATATATATATATGTATTTAAATAGGTCATTGGTGCAAGCGACGGCCTGAGGTCATGTATAATGACCCCAGATTAGGTCATGATTTAGGCTCTTGGAGTCGCAGGTGCACGGAGGTTCATGGTGGATATGGTCGTGGGCGGTGTGAATGTGGTGTGGATGATGATCTGATAGAAGCAAAGGAGGTGGATGAAAGATTTGGGGTGTGTACAACATCCCTGGAATGAGCCAAGAATGTATATTTCCAAAATAAGCGGATTTTCGCCCATAGGGAACTTATTTCATAAGCTGAATACTCGGGAAACATAACAGTTGAATGCCAATATGAGGTCACTAGAAATCTTTTTTAGGCCCCTTACCAAACACCAACAGCCGTAAGCCACCTCCCTTGGGAGGGTCGGGACCAGGTCTTGGGATAGCTGAAACTATGATGAGAAAGCAATCCAACAAAGTCGTCTAGATGGGTACATAGTGGCTCGATCAAAAACACCTTCCTAAAGCTTTTAATTTAACTGAAGGAATCATGAAGGATTGTTTAATTTGACTATCAATAAAAAACAAACATCCAAAGTTGATAGAGAAAGATATACGATTTTGACTACATTCTTAATCCTACTCTTATGGCTTTATTAGGTTGGAAATCATCCTCTCTCGAGTTTGAGCTAAATCCACAATGGAAGCTATCCAAGCCCTATTTATATGCAATCTGAAGCGCTCCCCATGTCAATCTCAAACAAGACAGGCCAAACATATCGAGATGTAAAGTCAGGTATGATCGATAGTAGAGCTAGAGTAGTAAAGTCAGATAGAGAATTGCCTTTAAAATAAAGCTCAATGATGGCAAAAGTACATAATTGTCTTTCAGGATAACAACAGTGTGATATTTATGGAAATTAGTAATTACTACCACCATCAGATTTAATTGATGGTCAACGATAAGATAACTAGGGTTTGTTTGAGCTAAAAGTAGGTTTATGGGAGAGATATGGAAGAAGTCCATAACTAATTAAAGGACTTCCGTGGATACATAAGCATACTGAAAAATGTAGAGACTAAATGGACCAATCTTATGGAATCCTGTGCAACCCTCTAAATCATCCTAAATCCTAGCCTAATTACCTGAATTATATCATCAATCCAAGTGATAATTTGCCTCATCTATCATTGAACTTAACCCGTTTGATATATTTTGCAGTTTGACCCATTTGAAGTGGTAGATGAACATCATAAATTGTTAAGGAAGCCTAAGCCCTTATTTTAAAAGTAAACGAAACAAAGTGCATAAACTGAAAGTTAAGAGAGCCTTGACTTGCAATTTCCCCATCTAATACTTAAAAAATATTGATATTATCCAGCCTAATCCTACTTCCAACACTCTCAAATAAAATAATTAAAAAAAGAAGACTAATATTTTGCGCACTCTAAATGTAGCCCTTCCTACTTTAGAGACATCAATGTTGCATTTCTATCCCCACAAGTACACCTGAAGTTGTTCACGAATCTGGTCTACTAAGTAAGCTGGGAACTGTTCCTAGAGAGTTTAGGAATTAGGAACAGAACAGCATTGAAATCATTATATGCCATAAGGAAGAAGCTACATTTCTTTGTCTGCCATTTTTACATCAATAAAACCAGTCTTTCCTGACTCAGAGAAACTATGCAAACAAAAAAGGGCAACAAAATTCAATTATCAAATTCAGGGAAAAGATAAGAATTATTATGTTGTCGATCTACACAAGCACACTTTCCCATCAAGTAGAAAAATAGAAGATTAATCTAGAACTAACATGATTCACTTCAGAGTCTTCTGATAAGACGGCTTCCGGTATCATGGCATCCCCCCGTTAATCATATGAAATTATGACTAAGCAATTCAAATAGATATTCATCAGCATCAACATGAATCTCAAGACAATGAAATTGTATTTGTCATATACTTACTGAAATCTTTACCAATTAATCAGATGAATCCGCCCCAAAACACACACAGAAGAAAAGTAAATAGAATAAATGGGAATTTCACTAATGGGAAAACCAGATAATCAGGGCCACCAAATGTCTGGTCCACAAAGAAACTGAAGTGGACCCACTGATAGATAGCCAAACTCATCTAGTTCGTACTGCACCCAGTTTCATGAAGAAAAATTCCTACTACCACGGTTCAAGACAATCTAAGAAAGAAAAAATAGCTATCTTTTGAAACATATAGCGAAGTAGGGTATATAATAGCAAAACATAAGCAGTATAATCTTCATAAGATTATTAAAAACTGTTCTCGAATTAAGCCTGATGCACAGGCAACAGACAATGAACTCAGTGGGACTACACTAACTAAACTTGTCAAAGGTACCAAGGATGTGGATAGATATAGAGAGATGGAGAAAAATTGATAAATTTCAGGATATAGGACACCCACTAATAGCTGGATATGACAAGAAACATTGACAGATAAAGTTCTTAATCATACCCTTGAGCAACCATTTGATTTTGTTTCAGGAGAAAGGATTGATCCACCACAAATATATTAATTTAGATAATTCATTGGATTATCTACTCAAGAGAACATAGGTAATATAAATAACGGACTCAAAAAAGGAAACAAAGGTCTGCATGTCATAACTTATGGAACATATTTCCTTCCATTATATACTCAATGTGAGTAAATTGGATAGCTACTAACATTTCCACTATGAGCTAACTGGTTTTTAACGGAAGAATAGGATATCATGAAATTCTTCCAGTGGTTAAAAATATAATCTACAAGCAACTTTCATACATCTGAAATGCTGCCAAACTAACAGTAGCATTAAAACCATGATTATACCTAAAGCTCAAGTACAGACATAGGATGATAAATGTCTTGAAAACCTCTCCAATCATACATCTCTAGAATGAGATATGATATTGCAGCATAAATAGATCATGTAATTTGATCTAGACTTATAATGTTGAAAATTATGGAAGCAAACACAAAACTGAACAAATTATGCTTTATGTACCACTGCTTTCTTTGTTTTTCTTTAGTTGCACTACTTTTTCTTTCAGTGGATGGAGGAAATTACGCTAGCATACATATGAAATGTCACAATATAATATACCAGATATCTCTTCTCAGTAAATTTAAAAAATTCTAAATTCTAAAGGCAGCACATTGGACCTAAAACTTATTCATCTAGAACCTCTTTAATAAAGTAACTTCTCATACAAAATGTGCACTTGCCAACATACTTTGAAAGTTATCACCTCTCTGATTGTTTAGGAAATCTTGACGTCATCAAATGAAAACTGTCAACATGTCTGTGGCAGTGCACAGGATGATGCTTTCAACATACAGAAGAGAAGCCCAGGCTTTTAAAGTCACTTGTATTGCTGGGAAACCTCCCTTACAAGCTTATCCATAAATTGGCATTTCTTGTCAAATCGCCACCCAGGATTACTCTGCAGAATCATATAAGAAACTTTTCAAACTGACATTCTGTAAAACATTTTCTTCAATTCATGCAGATATACATTCAGACACAGGTCTAGAGCAGCATTGATACTGCTATAACTGGGTATCAGAATAATTCATGTGATACAAATAATTAAATCTAACAAAGCCTCAAGCAAACTCATAACAAATCAGTATCCACTCATACATACTAACACAGTCAACTTTCTAAGCATTGTAACTTAACCCAACAAATGAAAGAGCATCATTAAAAGTTGCCATTAGAAAAACAAGAAGTAACAGTCCTTTTCCCTTGAAAAGGCTATGGGAATTAAAGGTGCTCCCTCATTTTTCCTTCAATTGAAGTTACTTGAGAGGATGCTTACCACTGATGACACTCAAAAGCAGAAGCTGGATCCTTGTGAAAATAGATTCCAGCTTCATATGGATAGATGTTATGTTCACCACTTAATCCTTCCTCACTATTGTACCAACTGTTCCTGCAGTGTTGCAGGAACAGCTATAGAAGTTTGATAGGCAGTGGCAAGATCAGTTGAAGAAAAGACTGGAAAAATATTCATTAGCCTCAAGCAACAAGAGAAGAAAGAGAACCATCCACTCACTAACTCTGTGCTTGTTTTTCAATGCTTAAGAGGTCTAAGCCAGGAAATCCTTTCTATCCCCTCTTTTTTGGTCCTTATAATAGAATTCTTGATAAGATGTGGTGTATATCAAGTATACTCAAGACATAATTGTTGAAAAGTAACTATTGTGGCCAAAGTTATCACAACTTTAGGCAAACAAGATTTATTTCTTTGCAAGAATGGTTATGATTAAATTCTGAATTTGCATCAAAAGTGATTCTAAGAGATCATAAATTTGAAAGTAAATTAAGGGAAAAATGAGATGATTCCCTTGTAAACAAGAACCTCAGCAGCAATCGCAGCCAAGATCATGGAGTGCAGGCCAGTAATTAGGTTTCATATTTGCGGCTCCCACTCATAACTCTATGCAACTGTCAGGATGCTTGATAGAATATAATTTTGAATAGAATCAGTGTTCAACTAGTAATAGAGCCACCGTAGAAGGTATTATTTTTTTGGATAAGTTAAATTTTATTGATATCCAAAGGTATACAACCGTAAGCCGGGAAAATTTACATCATAGTCTTAAGGACAAAGTAAAACAATGCAAAAATAAAGAGCTACATGAGAGTGTTACAAGACGGAGGAATAAGCTCTAATTTGGTTTACAACAGAACCCCAACTGGGGATATGGTTCCCTAGGTGTACATTGTTACGCACTCTCTAAATACAATACACCGTCACAGCTAGTGCAGCACATCTTCTATTGAAGTCAGGAGAGTTGGAGCCAATTGAGGCCAGTAGTAGAGATGTAGCCCCTTGCCAATTTCGGAAGTGTGCCGGGCAATGAAGGTAGTCACAAACCGCGGTCCATATCAAGCGAGAATAATTGCAATTGAAGAAGAGATGGGTATGGTCTTCCGGGCTCTGTTGGCACAAAAAGCACGTAGTAGAAGTAGTCACGCCCCATGCTTCCAACTTGTCAAAGGTGGTTAGCTTGTGTAACCAGGCTAGCCATAAGATAAACGAGTGTCTAGGGATTGAGTATTTATTTCAAATCACCTTAGCCCAAGGGACTTCCCGAGTTGAAGGGGTGAGGAATGCATACCCACTCTTAGTTGTGTATTCACCCGTGGCAAAATGGATCCATCTAAGGTGGTCATTGACTGATGCATTAAGAAGGAGGGAGGTGGGGATCTGGATATTCATATTTAGCACTACCTCAGGAATGCGCCATCCGTTACCTTCCATGAGGGAACAAAGCTTGGTGGTAGGAGAGAGGCCGATGCTACCCATCTCACGTGCACTGAATAGTTGATCCAAGGGACCTATTGGGAGTCAAAAGTCTGACCAAAGGGAAATGGTGAGGCCATTATTGGGGATTCATTGAAAACAGGAGCGGACTAAGCATCTGAGTTTAAGCAATTTCTTCCATGTCCAAGAGCATGTTGCAGGTGGTTTCTGTGCCCAGAAGCTTCGACCTTTCAAGAAAGTGGAGTGGACCCATTCAGGCCAAAGGGTTTTCGGCCCGTCCCTGCAGAGGTGCCAAATATGCTTTATCTGGATGGCTTTGTTCCATTGGTGAAGGTCTGAAATGCCTAGGCCCCCACACTTAAGTGGTTTGCAAACTTCGTTCCATCTGACCTTGGCCTTAGTGTATGTATGAGGGTTTCCGCTCCATAGAAAGTTCCTGAGTAGGCTGTCCATCTTCCTAGTAACATATTTGGGAAGTATGAATACATTGCTCCAATGGACTTGAAGGGAGATGAGAACGGATTTAATTAATTGCAACCTCCCTGCATAGGAGAGGTGTCTAGACGTCCAAGATGAGACCCGAGATAACATTCTCTCTAACAAGGCATCATAATCTTCTTTACGCAGTTTGGAAGAAGAGAGGGGGATCCTTCCTGGAACTGGGTCAAAGATAGAATGGCCTCCTTCTCAGTTGTGAGAACATGAGAAAAGAAGATATTGCTCTTGTTATTGTTGACTTCCAAGCCTGACATAGAGTGAAACCGCTGGAGTGTTAACTTAATCAAGGAAACTGATTGGAGGTTACCTTTAGAAAAAATGAGAAGATCATCTGCAAAGCATAAATGAGTTAATTTCTCGTTCTTGCATCTCCAATGGAGAGTGAATTGGGGGTGTTCAGTCAGCCATCTCAGTTAGGTAGATAGGATCTCCATTCCCAACACAAAAAGGTAAGGAGATAACGGATCGCCTTGCCTAAGCCCCCTCCTACTAGGGAAGTAGCCCGTGAGTTCCCCGTTGATGTTGATGGAGAACTTTGGGGTGGAAATGCATTGGTGAATCAGGGAGCATAGGTGAGGAGGAAAGTTCATAGCGTGGAGAGTAGTCATCAAAAAGTCCCATCTAATCGTGTCAAAGGCTTTCTGGAGGTCCACTTTAAGGGTACACCTAGGTGAAGTGGATTGAGTACGATAACCTGCCAGCAATTCTTGAGCAAGGAAGATGTTATCAGTGATTCTTCTTTCAGGAATGAACGCCGCTTGCTCGCTGCCCACTAAAGATGGAAGGACCCTTTTGATATGCTATACAATGACTTTAGAGATGGCCTTGTAAATGACGTTACAGCAGGCAATAGGGCGAAATTCTCCAAGTCTAGATGGGTTGGCAATCTTTGGAACCAAGGAGATGATGGAAGAGTTAATCTCTTTGAGTAGGTGTCCAGATGCCAAGAATTCTTTTGATGCTTCCAAAAGGTCCTTACCAATAATCCCCCATGTGGCTTTGAAGAACTTGGCAGTGTAACCATCAAGCCCTGGGGCTTTGTCATTTGCTTGAGAGAAGAACCCCCATTTAATCTCATCATCAATGAAAGGAAGAGATAGTTCGGTTCGTTGCGGGTTGCTCAGCCTCCGTGTGACCATGTCACTGACATCTTCCAAAGTAGAATCGGAAGGAGGACAATCATAAAGTTTCTGGAAGTGTTCCATAGCAAGTGCCTTTACCTCCACATCCCCAAAGACCTCCCTCCCATCATCTCTAAGTAGATGGTGTATGTAACTACGGTTATGCAAGTTCCTCATGGTTTTGTGGAAGAATGAAGTATTCCTATCTCCCAATTTCAACCAGTGTGCCCTGGATTTTTGTTTATAGAAACTTTCCTCAGCTCCTCGTAGTAGGTAATAGGCTTTATAAGCTTCTTTTTCCTCTTCCATCAAGGAAGTATTTCCATTCCCATGGACAGCAGCTTGGAGAGCCTGCAGTCTAGTTTTTGCCATCTCAACCTTAATAGGGAGGTGGCCAAATTCATTCTTGTTTAGCTGCCGGAGTTCTTGTTTGAGAATTTTAAGCTTTCGGATGACTTGGAACATTTTGGACCCAACAATATCCATACTCCATGTATTGCTCACTATGTCTTTGAAGTTCTTGTGATCAGCCCAAAAGTTGAAGAACTTGAAAGGAGGCTTCTTGGCAGCTAGTGTAGCGTCAATGTGAGTGATGGCAAGGGAATGGTCCAAGAGGGTTGGGGAAGCAAACTGGGCATGAGTTCTGGGCAGCAGCTGGAGCCATTGTTGGTTTACCATGACTCTATCCAATTTGCATAGGATGAGGTTGCTCACTTGACGATTAGACCAAGTGAAGAAATCTCCCACATAATTCAAGTCCTCCAACTCCGCTTGTGAAATACAATTTTGCAGTTCAACCATTTCATCAGTGAGGTGCATTCTCCCACCCAATTTCTCTGTGGGGGATATAGTGGTGTTGAAATGCCCGAGAACTATCCATGGAAGGGGGTATGTGGATGGCACTTTATTCACAATATTGCACCAAAGGGACCTTCGTTCCCTTTCATTATTGGAGGCGTAGATGAAGGTGGCAAAGAAGGTGGAACTAGATCTCATATTGACTAGTTTGCAATGCATGAATTGGGGGTGCTCCGATTCTATGTTCACGACCCATTCACTCGGCTTCCAAGCTAGCCACATTCGCTTTCTATCCATTGTATTAATTCTAACTTGCCAAGCTACACCCAATGCATTCTTGATAGGTGCTTCGTTCCGCAGGTTGACCTTGGTCTCAAGCAAGCCAATGCAGCTTATCTTGTGGTTATTGCAAATCCTTTTGACTTCAGTAACCTTAATGGGATCATTTAGGCCCCTGACGTTCCAAGCAGCAATATGCATTGGGAGATGTATGGAGGTAGCTAAGTGAAGGATCTTCTCCTCTTCCGCGCCTTCTTCTTGTGCCTATTGGAAGAGGTGGAGCCCTTCAGATTGCTGCCTTGGCCGGGGTGTAGATGGGGGATTATCTTGCAAAGTGGAGTGTTTTCAAAATCATCCGCTGCAAGGTCATCCTTGGGAGGAGTTGCGTCCTTCTTGCCCAGTTCTATCCTGCTGTCCTTTTCCTTTGGCATGACCACACACAATT
The DNA here is from genome assembly GCA_037954665.1 of Laguncularia racemosa. Lineage (NCBI taxonomy): Eukaryota > Viridiplantae > Streptophyta > Magnoliopsida > Myrtales > Combretaceae > Laguncularia > Laguncularia racemosa. The sequence goes on along the minus strand of JBBMOL010000119.1, from coordinate 1,899,232 downwards.
CCATTGCGTCCTCCTTGGCTAGTGTAGATAAAGGGTCCAATCCAGATTTCCCCAACTCCTTTGGTTTGATGTTTGTTTCCACCTTGGAACTATCCTCATCCATTCCTCCCCTCTTCTCTTCGCACCGCATGTACCTTCCCTTTCCTCCTATCTTTTCCAGACCGGCAGCTCTGTTTCCATTTCTATTCGTTGGCCGCATACTGATCAGTTGAGTCTGACTGTTGCTACTGCTGCTGCTGCTTCATTGGAGGGGCTTGGCCGCACTTGTGGCCAAAGACAAGACACTCGCCACACCTAGGGGGAAGCCATTGGTATTCAACTCGGACCAGCGCAGTTCCACCATCTGCTCTTTCCACCTCCACGGTGGTTACAAGCTCCTCCTGCGCCTCAATCTCCACTAGGACTCTAGCGTGGTTTGCCCTCTATCGTGCCATGGTGAGGGCGTCAGCTTTGAGGGGTACTCCTACACCACTCGCAATATAACTTATCCCATCCACGCTAAGGAATTCGCAAGGTACTCCGGTGAGTTGCGCCCAGACCGGCAGCTTGGTTGGCTGGGGTTTATCAAGTGGTAGCCCCCTCCTCCATTTATGTAGCATAAGGAACCTCTGAGCAAAGTGCCAATGTTTCTCCAAGATGGGCGTGAGGTCCACCCCTGGTCCAAACCTAACGTAGAAGACACCATCCTTGTTGCCTAGGACCTCTGCCAGTCCAAGGTCCTTCCACAGCCGGAATGCAATGGTCTTGACTAATTGGTATGGTATCCTCCGGCCTAGGAAGTAGCCTACGAGGGTGGTCTCCCAGTAATTTGCGCCATGGTTCTCCACGGCCAGAGGGATGGTTACACGAGTGATGGGGCCCTTGCTTGCCGGAGGTATGAACCGAAGTGGGAAGTCATTGGCACCAGCAGTGGGGCCAGTAGCAGTTGGCTTGGGTTGGTCTGAGGCACAAGCAGCCGCGTAGGACTTCGGAAAGGTTGGGGGGGCGCAGGTGGAGTGGCCGGTGAGTGGTGGTTTCCGGTCGCTGGGTTACCCTGGTTGCTTGTAGCTTCACCTAAGGTGGTTTGGGTGACAGACGTGACAGAGTGTGGCAGTGGGTTGTCATTGGTTGGGTGAGTTGACATGGGGGGGACAAGCTAGCTACAAGGTGGCCTAGGTTGACTTGGCACAAGGCTCTAAGTTTCCATTTCCGTCTTTGTTCACCAGGTTGTTTTTTGAGGGAACAAAAGTAACTTTTGTTTTTTCCTCTTTAAGGCAGATGTTGCAATCCACCTCTGGGGACGTGCTATGGGTTCCAGGTTGCGGGTTTCCAAAGATTTCCATTTTGGGTGGTTATTGTTGTGAAGGGTATGGCCAGGAAAGGGTAGTGTATGGGGTATTGGGGAAATTTTTGGTCACCTAAAGGAAGTGGTCCTCTAGGGGTGTGGGTTGGGGCGTGGGTTAGAGAGAGGAGAGAGCATTTTCTCACTCTAGCAGCAGACTTTTCTCCCCTTCCCAAATCCCTCCACAAAAGAAATTGCAGAAGGTATTATTACTATCAGTCAGCAAAAGAAACAGCAATAAAAAGGGATAAAACATGAATAATTAATGCTGTTCCAAGAGCTAAAAATTGTGATGATAGCATTAGGATGTATACTACAATTAAGGCTGGTAAGCATTATTTGCCAACCATTGCTCAAATTGGAAATAAAACAAAGGTTTAATCAAATGGACATTCCCTGGAGTACAATAAATATACAAAGAGGACTGCATATCCCAAACCTTAAAACCAACATCAGAAATCTCAAAAAGCACACACATGCTCCTTCTACCCAATTTGTATTTGAATAACATGCATCTTTTAATTTCCTGCAGACAACCACATTGTTGTTCCTTTTTTATAGTGGTCTCCCTATTACACTTAGACAAGTTTGGAAAAATCAGTTTTTCTAGTTTACCCATTTGCCAGCCCATATCTTCCCTTAAAAAGGAAAAGCTTTCCCAAAGGTTGTAGATTGTTTGTTTACTTCAACCTAACTCAGCATCAAGTAAATCAACTCAATATGACTATGCTTACTCTCATGACGTTTCTCTATGAGTTTGATCAAAAGTCTTTTCATGTAACATCTTAAGTTCTCTCTTTCTCCATTCATGAATTTGTGCCTTGAGCGTATCATCTATGAATTCTTCCTTTACTGATGGGTTTAGGGTGAAAACCAGTATGATTGTGCTTTCTGCTCCTACTCATAATTAAAATCCTGTTACTCCTAAGAAAATATCCAATTATGTCAGCTATTGATGAGATTTGCATTTAGAGATAAATTATCCATTGGGACTTCTCCACATAACAAATTTGAGCAAAATCGGTTATGGTAACAATTGAACTTAAAGCACTTATCATATTAGCCTATGAAAAGAAGATGCGATACTTTCCAAAACAATGATTACAAATTCAAAAAGAAAGACTGGATTGAAATGTGCAAAGTTTCTTTGCATAGTAGGTTGTCTGGGGGCACACACGTTTACAGGCCTAAAGAAAAATAAAATGCACCACAGAACACTCACCTGAAGAGAAAGAACTGCACGATCAGCAAATCGTTTTACAGAAGCAGGGGCACTTGAAGGAAGTGTTTTTGAAATCCTCTCTAATTCTTCCTGCTGTTTCTTAGCAGTTATTCTGTCGGGACCACTATAGTAATCCACAATCTCTTTTATCAGAGGAACTCTATCCATTGTTTCCTTCATAACTTCCTAATCAATGGAAAATACAATGGAAGTAAATATAAAGAGGTTTACAGAAAGGCATATAGCATTATAAATTTCTTTTAATTTTTTAAATAAACAAGTGTACTCAATCATTCGCACATCAATCAGTATATCGGCCATATTGTTGATAGAAGAATAAGACCTTCAAGAATCCAAAAAATAGCTATTAACTATAAATATCTAAAACCTATAAATGAAGTACCAAAAAGTAACAATATGATTTACCAAAAAAAAGTAACAATATGCAGAAATCATAATGCTACTTACCAAAGAAGCAGCAACCGCAAAAGGTTTTCTATATAATTTCAATTCATTGGAAATAGACATGCAATAGTGACCTTCCAGACTATTATCCACACTTGACTTCCTGTTAGACAGATAACAATTTAAAGACAAAAGGCTGCAAGGTCATATTGCACAATCTTATAACACATTTATAAGGAGAAACACAACTCAGGCTCCACAATATGTGAAAGATTCTTATTCCTTTTCTCATGCCCTAGTGCTAAGATTCTTTTTACTTTGGCAGGTTACTTCATGATATCGCTGGTAATGCTCCTTTTGCATTTTCCTTTTAACCCAATCAATTTTGTATTCATAGCTGATGGTTAAGTCCAGGCTGCTAAAATCGGTCTTGAGCTGTACCATGACAGAGGGTTTTAGGAGATGGATCTAAATTAGGACCCAGATGAGGATTTGACTAGATCTGTTCCTCTAATGCACAGTGTTTCATGAAATTCTTTGCATTTGTCAACTTATTTATGATCTCAGATTTGATGTTTGTGTTTCATGCAAATTGAATCAATATGCTGACATTTTGGCCAAGGTTGGAAGAATTAGATTCCATGCACAATTTGGATGAGCATTGTCACAGATTGAAATAAGAACACATCTTCCTGCAGTTTAGTGCCTGTGCCATTATTATTCTTCACCAATTACTACAAGAAGCATTGAAAGAAAATAAAATTACACGAGGACAAATCTGAAATTACAATTAAATAAACTAAGTTTTAGAAATCATGGCTGCTTTTATAACTTCATTTCAACTATCATCTAATATTAGTTTCTTTTCACAGAGCAGAATTTACAAGAAAAAGAAATGCTTAAAATTTCTTAAACCAGCAGAGCACTTTTGGTAATTCTATGTGATAAAAAATTGCACCAAAAGGGAAAAAAGATGTAAGCATCAACATCTATTTGATTGCCGATGATTTCTTTGAATCTATAATTAATACTAAACCTAGAGCATATAACATAGCCAGTGTATCATCTGGCAAGTACTGATTTATTAAACCAGTAATTTACAAAAATACTCAATAAAGACAAAAAGAAGAATCATGTACAGCTATAAGAGCCAAGAAGGTTAATAAGCGGCTCAAGCAGCATCCTCTCTGTGATACCCAAGCATCCTGTACTTTCATACATAATGCAGCTAGGAGCCAAGGTTGGAGATAAACTATATCTAGATTGGATCTTACAGATTATAAAAAAAACTGATGAGTGGATGGTTGCAGAAACATCAACTAAACAGGAATTCTTAAAGAGATTCTAAGATGTCTAAAATCTTTGCAAAGAAACGCATACTATCTATGTTAATGTGTTGGGGATACACTTTTGTTTGAGAATCATAGCTACACTTATTTCTCAGTAATTACATCAGTAGAAAGAGATGCATTGTAGCCACACTTATTTCTCCAATGAAAGCTCTTTCAGTATTTTTCCTTTTTCTTGAACAAAATTCAAAAGACGATGAGTTTATAATATATAATCCCAGTTTTAATATAGTCTAGGTATGCAATAATGCTCCGCACTGCCTGTAAGAAATGTTAACTGGGATTTTATGAAGAAATCTACTGAGAATTAGGAATACTCCTTTCACCAATCAACTAAAGAGGTCCACCAAATTCACCGTAAACTGAAATTTTAGGCCACATACATGCCTCTTCTATCATGTTCTATCTGGCTTAGAAAGGTATAATAATCGAGAAAGGAAACTTCCTATGCATTAATTAGATTGGAGGAGTTATACAGATAAGGTCTGGTGAAAACAATCAAATTTTTGTTCTTTCCACCACCACCAACCCCCAACACTACCCCCTCCCAAATTTCCCTTTCTAATGGAGGGCATAACTATTATCCATTTGACTATTTGAATATAAAACAAAGAAGCAGAACCAATCACTGAGAATAAGAAAATGCGATGAACAACAGAACCTTGATTTGTTTTCATTATTCGCAATAACATTTTCTAGCCTTCAACATCTTGCTTATCTACCCTGACCAGCATCAAGGGTTGGGTGCTCACTTTGTTCCATTCTAAAGAATTAAGGGGAAAAAGAAAAGGAAAGAAACTTCTCATACAGATGGAAAGAACATGAGTAAATTAGCTATATATGGATAGCCTGATGCATTTATCGAGAGTAATAGCAAAGCATCCATTGCATCAAATGATAACTTCAAGTCAAAGCTTGTACATTACACATACATCTATCTTGTTGCTAATTCCACTTTCTATAAATGCCAACTACAGAAAACCAATGAATATATGTGCGTGTGGGGGGGGGGGGGGGGGGGGGGTGGGTGGGTGTGTGTGTGTGTGTGTGTATTCCAAATGAAAAGCTAGTATTATTACCTCCCACTCCGCTTGATCTTTAATGCCCTCGTACACCATCAAAAACGGCTTCATCTTTTCAAGCGCATCACGAAGAGGAATAGGTGGCTTCTCATCAATATCTGGGTTGGTCCCAAACTCTTCCATCAAATATTCAGGCTCAAACTCAATCTAACAAAACAACATGATCAAGCAAATCAATAACGAAACGAACCCTTACTAACAAAAACATCACAAATAAGAGTTCACAATGAACAAACCAAGCAGTTGGTATGGAATGCATCAGTGTAAACATCATCCGCGGGCGAAGGAAGCGCTCTATCGCTCATTTCCTCAAACCCTTCAACTAACTTACTCATAAACTCGGGCCCGAATCTCTCAGCGAGAATCTCCCCACCCTTATCGTCGCCAACATTAAGGGCACCTGCGTAGCCGTCATCCTCGTCGTCGGATTTATTCCTCCCTCTACCTCTACCTCCCTCTCTAAATGCTGCTCTGACATCTCTCCCTCTCCCTCTACCTCTCCCTCTCCCTCTACCTCCCACAACATCTCTCCTTCCTCTTCCTCCTCCATCTTCGCCCCGCGAAAGGATACCCATTGCCTTCTGCACCGCCTCTTCGCGGCTCAATCTCGAAGGCTCCGGCCCACGCTGGTGTTCCTGTTGGTCCACTACAGGGGTAGCTGCTGGGGTAGTTTTAATTGGTTTTCCACTACCTGCACCGCCTGATAATACCGAGGCAATGGACCCAGGGATATCAGCCCTGCTCTCCTTCTCTCTATTAATCTCAGGATCTATCTCGGAATCGACCCTCTTGAAGAAAACGGGCTGCGGGGAATCAGAGCGCCCGCGACCCATTGCGGAAACGTGAGAGGGGAACTGAGGAAGTGAAGGAGATGGAGAAGGTGGCGGACGGGGGATTCCGCGGCCGCGGCCGCGGCCGATGACGGGAGCAGACGGAGGAGGAGGAGAGGGTTTAGGAGTGTCATTTGGTGGTGGTGGTGATGGTGATGGTGATGGGCGTACGAAGTCGAAAGGAGTGGAGGCGGGTCCATGGCCACGGCCACGGCCTCTTCCACTGCCGCCGCCACCGCCACTAGATGTGGAGAAAGGAATTGCTCGAGCAAAGGTAGCGGTGGTGTTACTGGCGCCGGGACATGAGAGATGCCTTCCTAGAGTTGCTCCTCGCATTTGATTTGATTCGATTCTCAAATGAAATCTGGAAGAAGAAGAAGAAGCTAAAGCAAGGCAAAGTGTTACCAGTGTCCTAAACCTCCGCTCCCAGTAAACCCCCAGGTCGATGCAGAGGAGGGGTGGGCCGGACTGGGATTGAATACTGGCTCGGTTCGATTCGGTTGGTCTCAAACAATTAGATAGCGTTTGGTTGGCATCAACATCCGATAGTGGACATAACAAAATTTTTTGTCCACCATTTAATTAGCATCTATGAAAAAAGTACTAGATAAAAAATTAATATAGTACTGAACAAAATCACAAATTTTTATACTGCATGTAATTCAGTATAAAAAATACGGTATTTGACAAAAACTTAATTTTTTCAAAACCCCCCACTTGCCCTTTATACTTCTCTTGTTTAGCTGCTGCACATGAAACCCTTTCGTGAGTCTTTTTCCTCCAGCACCGCACCAACTTGAGATAGAGAGTACGAAAGCCTATCGGCGCCGCTCCTTTACCGACGCTCATCATGGAATCGGCCGCAAGTTCGAACATCGCCATTGTCAAGCTAGAAGTCGTCATCAGGTTAGTATGTTTCAGTTTCTTCTCACATTCTTACTTCCTTTTCAATGTTCATTGCATGCTTATTGGTTGTTGCCGTTTGGTTGTCCCCAAGTGTTTGCTTGCTTTTCTAGAGTTGTCGCTTGCTGTTCGTGTGGTGGAAAGCTTAGACATTGTTAGGGTTTGAATGCATGGTGCGCTTCAAGGGGTTTATTGGTTTAAGCTTAGAATAGGAAGTAGGATGATCTTGCTTTGCTGCCGGTGGTGTTTTCGATGAATGGGAAGTAAGATGATCTTGTATCTCTCGAGGAGTATTTTTCAACTCAGTGATGCTAGCATTAGTGGGTTTCAACTCAGGATGATCTTGTATCTGTTAGACCTGCAAAAACTTCATGAAGCTTCGGTGGATAATGTTGTGATAATAGCAGATGTCGGAGAGATCAACATCGTTGTGTGTTATTGTCTATGTTCTTTCTGCTTAAGATATTCAATGGAATTAATTCTCATAAAATTACAAGTCTCCAAAACTTTTAGAGGAGATATTTTACCCAAGGATCTCTTATTTGCTAATCAACCCACAACTTTGTTGCATGTTTTCATAAAACTACAAGTCCCCAATCTCATAAAATCTTTTCAATTGACTGTGGAATATAGTTGCACATCCTGAAGAATAGGTGTATGTGATGCCTCTGCCACTGCTGAAACTAGAGCAATAGCTACCAATATGCATGACCAAAATTGTGAGGCATGCTAGGTAGGTTCTTTGAGAATGTCAAATCATATCAGTTACTGCCATCATGGCATTTGTTGAATACATCAAATTCTCATCTCAAAAATATGGAAACAAAGCTTTGTTTCCCCTCAGTTAATGTAAAGATTGTATGCTCAATACATCACATTCTCGTCTCTTTTCTTTATGTTTTTCTGCCATTATTCTCAAGTCAACAATTGGATCTCAAATTCTGTTAACATGGCAGCCTCTGATGTGTGATTTGAGTAGTGTAATGACCATGTAAGAGGATATAATCAATCATATTTCTTTGGTGGTGCACGAGAAGCGAGGACTTGACAGTGTTTTACATATTTTTTAGCGGTTGCTAGTAGTTAGCATTCTTCCCCATGCCACCTGTGTTGCGAAAAAAGAAAAGTTTTAGGTGGAAGAGTACATATTTGGATGTTCCTCAAGGTATCATCTCCCTTTGCATTTAAATCCAACAATATCTACTCACCACCCATTTATCTTTGAGACTTAATACTAGCCTCGCTCTATTCTCCAGGTTTGGTTTATCTTGATCTTGCTAGTGCTTGATTTATTAGGATATTGTATCATGTAAAAGAACCTATTGAACCAACTAATGAAATGCTTCTGTTCCATTCCCTTCATTGTTGCAAATACTAGCTCAAGCATTTATTAGTTCATGAAGCTCAATGGATTGCCTAAACCATATAAATGAGTGAACATTTATGCCAGACAACAAGCAAATGATCCCCTTCTAGCTGTTGTGTCAAGGCTCATTGAATACTTCATGAAGTTTTTGCAGACAAAAAACAAGAATGTCAAAACAAAGTTGATGAAACCCTCTATCACATAAAACCATGTCATAAGCAAAGGAGAAGTAAGTAAATCATAATATACCCTAACAAGTAGTGAAATATTTTTGTAGGTAAGCCTATGTACACAAATAATTAAACCCACGAGCCACATGATTTATGTAGCCATGTCGAAACATAGTTGTGAGTTATGTGTTTGCTTGGTGGAAACTAGGGAGAAAAACATAATGGAAGGAGGTATGTTTTTTATGTTGTAAGTCATTTGCTATGTTTATTGGATTTAGATTATGCAGCATATGATGCTATCCCTTATGTTTTGTGTTATGAAAATGATGTGGGGATCCCCAACATTACACTCATATTGCTTTCCTTCAATATGTTATATAGATCATAGATTTCTTATTTACCTTCTTGGATGGAGAGTCTATATCAATATGCTTGCAATGGCTGCTGCTAATTTCTATTATATGAACTTTGTTTTGAATAGAAGGGCAGAGAGGGGTGTATTGAATGAGCGATCATTAGCTAGATATAAAACGCATCGAGAGGTGATTGATTCACTTATTAGTGGAAGTGATACGAATTGTTTATGGGAATTAAGGATGTGTAGGAATAGTTTTGCACATCCTTGTGAACTCCTTAGGGTACAAGGGGGAATGCATTGTAATGGAAGAGCAACGGTTGAATAACAAGTTGCAATTTTTGTTAACATCCTTGCACATCATATAAAAAAAAAGAGTATTCAAGTGAGATTTCGTAGATCATGTGAGACTGTTAGTAGAAATCACCATCAAGTGTTAGCTACTGTGTTAAGGTTACAAGATATCTTACTTATAAAACCCAATCCAGTACCAGAAGATTGCACTGACTAACGGTGGAAATGGTTTAAGGTAATACAATTTTTTTTATATACCTTCAGTTTATCGACGATGGTCATGATTACTTATAATATAATATAAATTTTTATTTGTTTGTTTGGGAACATATTAGAGTTGCCTGGGAGCATTAAATGGTACCTACATTGCAGTTACAACACCAGTTACAGATAAACTTAAGTATCGAACAAGGAAAGGGCATATTGCAACGAATGTCATGGGTGTATATGATCGTAACATGAAATTTATCTACATATTAGTAGGCTGGGAAGAGTCTGCTTCAGATTCTAGAGTATTACGTGATGCAGTCATTCGATCTAGTAGATTGAGAGTTGCACCTAGTATGCACTTTAAAAAAGAAAATTGTCTTCATTTTATCTATTCAATTGAAACTTTTCATGTAAATTTATGTGGTTACATTTCTTTTTAGGTTTATATTATTTAGTTGATGGTGGATATTCCACTGCACCAGGGTTCCTTTCCCCTTTTAGAGGGAGGCGTTATCACATTCAAGAGTGGGCTACAAGTCAACGTAAGCCTCAAAATCGTGAAGAATTATTTAACTATAGACATGCAAGGGCAAGAAATGTTGTAGAGAGATGTTTTGGAATTTTGAAGAAATAATGGGGTATTCTAAAGAGTCCATCATTTTATCCCATTAAAATACAATGTCGAATGATTATAGCTTATTGTCTACTACACGACTTCATTCGAATGTACATGCCACTGACTCGTTGGAGCACGCTATAATAGAAGGTGATGATGTTCCAATTGGAGAAAGTGGAATTGATGCAATTAAAACGATAGAAGCTACTAAGGAATGAATTGAGATGAGGAATACCTTAGCACAAGAGATGTATGATGAATGGAGGGCACGTCATAGGAACTAGAATGTCACTAATTGTTGTACTTTCTTTGATTATGTATCTTGGATCAGTGTCACCATTGATTTTTCGTTAGTTATATATTATCCAAATCATTTGGTTGTTAAATTTTCAATTTTATGATGTGACGTAAATTGAAATATTTTATCCACTGTTTATATGCATAACTTACATTTTATTTGTTTGCTTTTTGACTTACAATATGGATTGGTTTACAGTCATGGACAGTAGAGATAAAAAAACTAGGCGTTCTTGGAGCCAAGTTTAGGAAAAAACATTATCGATAGTGCTGGAAGAGTTAGTTGTTGAAGGATACAAAGGAGAAAATGGCACACTTAAGAATGAGGCTCATGAAGAAGCTTTAAAAAGAATGAAAAGTCACATTTTAGAAATCAATCTCAATGTCGGACAAATTATTAACAAAATGAAGAAGTGATCAATTAAGCTGGCGGAGGTTGTTGACATGATGAATACTAGTGGTTTTTGTTAGGATGATGTTAAAAAATGTGTCATAGTTACAATGATGCGGTCCTTACCGAATATATGGAGGTATAGTTAACATTATCTTTATTTTGAAATATACTCATTTTTTCTAAGTTAATTCTTTGTTGTTATAATAACTATTTCCATTGTATTGTAGAAACATCTGAAGGTTGATAATCATGCCAATAAGGAGTTTAAAGAGTTTGAAAGGCTTCAAAGGATTTTTGGAAAGGATAGAGCAAATGGCAAAAGGGCTGAGACACTAGTAGATGTAACACAGGAGTTACAAAATGAGGGTGAAGATACTTTTGATGAAGTTATGGAGTCAGAACAAGTGCTACAGTCTACTAAAGCCTTTAGCTATGCCTCACGTGATCCATTTGTGCAATCGACTCGCAAGCGTCCTATGTTGGAATATGATGCTGAATTTATATCTACATTTCAAAATAGCATAAGTGATGTTAGGAGTGATTTTACTTTACTTGCAGGGAAAATTGCTAATCCTCCTAGGGATGATGTTGTTGCAGAGTTGAAAACGTTATGATTATCATAAAATGAAGAGTTGGATGTTCTTATGCAAATGGCGACAAATCCACAGTATGAAAAGTTTTTTTTGAGGCTCCAAGGAGAACAACACCTAGCATTTGTTAGGCAAATTATTGATTGATGGAAAACATGTTTGCAGTGTTTGTGTAACTGAGACTTCTTTCATTGGCTTTGTATTATCGAACCTCTCTACCTTGGTTTAGTACCTTTCATGGTTAAACTTGTTTTCATATTTTATAGAAGTTGTAACCTCATGAATTTCCTACAACAAAGTTGCCAGATTTTCTATCAGATATAATTGGCAGGTCATAATCATGGAAACTACTTTGACTCTTCTTTGATATGATTATTATCTTATCTATGCCATTTTTGCCTTGTCCTTATGAAATATAAAAGTGGTTGATGTTCCAATCTAGTTGATTTGATTTGTTGATGGATTTTGGAATTTTCAAGTCCTTGAGTGACTTATTTAAAGTGGTTAATGGATTTGTGGATGTTCCAATATAAAAGTGGTTCATGTCCTTGAGTGACTTATTCAAAATGATAAGTAACGTGTTATTTTATTAAATACAACATAAATTTTTACACGAATTATTTAATATAATATATTAAACCTTCAAATCATTTTTTCTTATAATAAAATCAAATATATATAAATAACTATGATATAATTAAAAATGGTAAAACTGTCAAATTTACTATGTTCAGTTCAGTACTTTGCAATTTCACACACTGGACAGCACAAAAATCTTTCTCCAGTAATTAAAAAGGGCAAAACTATCAAATTTACTATGTTCAATCAAATACTTTGCCATTCCAAATACTAGACAGTACAAAAATCCTTATCCAGTATTGAATAAACCAAATATGGTATAATTTTTTTGTCCATTTCTTCTTGTTTTGTACTGTCCAGTACCAGTAACCAAACGCTACCTTATACAACTACCCAGACAGTACTAAACTGTAGTTATTAAGAAATAATTATTTAATATAATCATTTTTTATTATTAATTGATCCTATTTACTATAGATTAAAAAAACTATCAATAGCTTTGTGGAAAGATTTAAGATTATGTTTACTGTAATTTATGAGGCTTTATTCTAATTGAATAAGTGACTAAAAAAAAGATTCTTACAAGGAAATATAAATGAATATAAAATATGAAAATACAATATTTATATTTATACAAAAACGAAAACAATAACAAAAAAAAAATGTGTATAGGTATCTCATTACTTAATTTATTAACACATAATAATGGAATCATCATAATACTATATAAAATTATATTAATTGAGGTATCTCATTACTTAATTTATTAATGCATAATAATGAAAACATCATAATATTATATAGGATTATATCAATCGAGTTAGCGTAATAATTGTGAGATTAGTACAAAACTTTATCTACTAATGTTATTGTTTCCTTGGCCATAAAGAAAAAAGGTATCATTGTTCCATTGTAAAGTTATGTCCACATACAAATCTAAAGTTAGAAATATGTGGTTTGATTAAAGAACAATAACAATATTTTATAAATATCAATTGTCCTTTTATTAACTTGAAGATCATTCTCTAAATGCATTATCAATCATCAACCATTTTGATTATATTTCATGTAATATTAATAAAAATATATAAATATAAAGACTATAGAATATTTTAAAAATGATTTTATTATAACAATCTATTGATGAATCATTTAAAACTCATATAAAAAAAGTTATATGTAATTTTTATTTTTTTTTACAATTATGAAACACCAAAAGGTATCCAAATTCTTTACGAATGCACATAATATAAATTAAATTGAATTCAAAACTATTACTGTTAATACAAGAAAAGATAAGTATGTTTTGATTAACTCCATGTATAATTGTCAATGACCTTGACACGAAAATAATTGAGTTATTCAATACAATAAAACAATATAAAATAATGGAATTTAAAGTTATTCCGGAAAATATTTCTAATGATATTAAATACAGTAAAGTCATTTAAACTAAAGTATAAAATAAATACACGTGATATAAAACATCAAACAAATGAAAAATGAATTTAAAACAGACTAAATGCATAATCATTATGGAAAAAAGGGATTGAATTATAACATAAATATACGTCACGACATAATCAATAGGATCTATATATAAAATTATAGATATAAAACGTTAAAAAAATGAATTTAAAAGACATAATAAGGAAATATTATAATGAGGAAGAAAATAAAATACATATTAAACTTGTAAAAAACAACTACGATAAGGTGTTGGAAAAATGCACCATAGCATGACATTAATCAACTCACCGAAGGGTGTCAATTGTCAACTTATGAAAGAGCTCATAGATTTATGATATTATTACCGCTTCATAATTTTTAGGAGGGTTAAGGCTTTTGGAAATTTAAAAATATATAATTTTATATATTTAAAAGTTGTTAAAAACTTAAAAAATATAATTATTAATTTATATTTACTATTGCTATAATTTACGTATTGTAACTCATCTCGGTTTTTTTTTTTTTTTCCAATGATCACAACGAGGGGAGGTTAGTAGACTAGCATCTATATTATTATATTATAATGCATAAAATGGAGTAGAAAGAAATCATAACTGGAATGATCATGTTTAAAAACATACACGAAATGGAATATATATAAAATAATATTTATCAAAAATACTTTTAATTATTAAATATCATAGAATTAAAAGTTAAATAAGTAATTTTAATTAATCATTATTAAAAAGGTCGGAATAGAATTGTAATTCTGCTATTTTTTTAATCGAATTCCTTTTTAAAAACAGAATTGACAATTCAAAAGAATTACAATTCCAATTTTTAAAAGCGCAATCAAACATAAAAAATAAAGTAGAACCTATAATTGCAAATCTACTTCAAGTTCATTCCTGTGTATCAAATGGATCATAAGGGTTTTGGCATTTTTAGATAGCCTTCCCCCACCTCGAGGGCAACAATCCCCATTCAAAAAAAAAAAAAAAACTTCAAAATATGTAACCAAATTGAGATATTCAAACTATCACATGTCTCCATTTTTTCCTTACAAGTAAACCATATATCTCCATCAGGGCCAAGAAAGTAAAATACATGCTTAAGTTGAATGTGTTTTTTTCTTTTTTCTTTTTTTTTTTAATCCCAAAACAATAACACATTTGTGATTGTTGACTTCATATTAACAAAAAAAAAAACTTAAAACCTCCCAATAAAGAATATTATCCTCATTGATCCATAATTTCAATTCTCCTTAATATAACAAGATATAATAAACTTATTTTAAAAATGGTGTCTATCTATTGATTCTCTATCCTATAAAAAATAATAATAATAAATGATTTTAGAAAATCTCTATAAAAAATTATGAAATGCAAAGAATACTGATAAAACCACATCTTAAAATTCTTTATTGAATTATATATCAATTAAACTATACTTATTATTAAAAAAAAAAAAAGGTTCATCGATGACCTTGTTATTTCCACCTAAGAGAAAGTTAAGAAAAAAAGGGAAAAAAATCACTACTTTTATAGTATCAAACTGGGAAATAAAGAGGGGGATTTTATATTGAAAAAGAAGTTGCATTTTCAAATGATTTTTAGGGATTAAAACTTGTATTTTAGTTTAATAATACAAAAGATATAAATATCCTTGAATATTTTTAAGTGGATCATTTTTTTATATATGATTTAGTTGTTTTTCCAAATGATTTTTAGGGTTAAAATAGTAATTAAAAGATGTGAAAACCAAAACTTATGTTTTAGCATAGTAATATAGATAGATAACATATGGCAAATATGATAAATGGAAATTATTGGTAAATGTAATTGTTGAATTGATGATTTGATTCTTCAAAGTATTTAATCAATAAAATATCTGAAATGCTTAAGTTGTGATACAACCGATTTTTTTTAATCGCATTTGAAAATCTAAACTCGAAATCTAACTTATTTAATAAGTAAATTTTATGTCTAAATTGAACCACTTTACCGGATTAAAGATTTTTAAAATAAATGTATTGTAGTTATCACATCTCTATCAAAAAAACATGTTTCTATAATTTTATTCAATTTGATAAATTTTTATAATAGAAAATACATTTAAAACTATAAAAAGTTTTTTTTTTTAGAAATAGCTTAATATTTTTAAGTTAAAGAAATGGATAGGTCCAATGAAAAAAAAAAAGAAGGGCTAAATACCATAAAATTCTCATTTAAATTTTGAGTATTTATACAACTAACCTAAACAAAAATTTATGGTGGTGTTGTACTATGGTTTAATGCACATAGTAACTAACTTAAGAAAAACCTATTCATGAATTCAATTCATTTTTTTTTATGAACAATACAAACAATTATTTGTCTTAAAATGTAAGAAACTAGAATAAGTTAATTTTCCCTATAATATGATTATTTGTCTTAAAACTTAAGAAATCAGAATATTGAAGGAAATCAAAAGTTGAAAGCGTAACTCTTACCATGACTAGTAGGAGTTAGCATGTAATTTTACTATATAGGGTATCCACCAGTGTCTTATTCACTTAGATAGATATTGAGTGAGTATGAGGGTTACAACATAGGTTCAAATTTCTAAATAACAATTTTATGGAACCCACTTCTATAGGTTATGGTACAAATGTCTTACCTTATACTTACTATAAAATCTATACTTTAGTGTATAAAAAAGAACAGATTCCAAGGACCTTGTACTCACTTTATAAAATTTATCGAATAAAATAATATAATATATATCAAAACATATAAAAAAAACCTTATATTTTTTCTAATCAAGAAAAAAAATAAAAACAACATTATATTTATATTAAAAAGAAACTACCCAAACCCAATACAAATCCTAAGCCTAAAGCTTGTAGCCTCTGTCTAAATGATAAATTCTGTTCCATTATGCTACAAATTTCACAAGTTTTGTTTAATATCAATGAAGTTTATTTATTTATTTATTTTTTGGTATCATGGGTTTTACAAGTTTTATTACATATCATATAAACTTGAAATTTATAATAAGTTCAAGAGTGATTATAAAGTAATTCTAAAACTTGGGAACTAATACCTTATAAGTTAATAAATAGGTAAAGGTAAAGTCTTAAACTCTATACATTCTATATTATTCTCCCCTGAGACTGAGTTAAAAGGATGGGGTGATAATCAAAGAGAAAGAGAAAGACAATTGATGAGATTGATTTTGGAGCAATAGCAATGTGTGATGAGAGGGGGGTGACGAAATGGGCACTACGAGAATGAGATTATAGTATGTTATATGTGGCCATGTGAAAGACGAACCATAGATATTGGAAAAACCAATCTTAAATTGATCCATGGATCAAATCTAGATATGTTTATAGACATACTTATTTAACGAGCTTGTAAAATGGTTTAGGTGTTGGACTTAAATGCAGATTCTTTTACAAATATGTCTAGACAGGCTTGACCCATTTATTTAAATGTATGAAGTTTTATCTATGTTAATGTGTTATCTTGTGTGTGCATTAGCAAATTATTGCCAGATTACCATCCCAAGAGAAAACCACCCGTGGCATAAATAATACAGTACTCTTTTTCCCTAAAAACTTCCTAAGAAACTCTACTGGAGGAATTAGTTTCCCCCAAAAATTTCTTGACAAAACCATACTCTGATAAGGAAAGGCTTCTTGGGAAATTCTTAAATGCAAATGTTATCGAACGGCATAATCTATGTAATTGCACTGCATCAGTGGCTAATGCTATCCAAAAACTGTTGAAAGGTCATCCATAGGTATATCAAGGCCTAAATAGTCATCATCTGGCAAATTATCCTCATCTAACCCATCCAAATCTATAGACGGTGGGATATCAGCAGATTCCTCGTTCTTCAAGAGGTTTTCAAGGGGGATATCAGCTGCTGCATTTGACAAGCCAACCTGTCCTTTCTTGTCAGTGATGTCTGGAATGGCATCAGCCTGACCAATAGTCGAAGCATTAACAGCAACCATTGGTTCACCGGACTTGCTAATTAGCCCAGCTCCTGAAGATATCAACTGAGCTGTCCTTGGCTTCTTTTTTGTTCTTATCTTGCGGTTGCCTCTAGAGTTACCCGCAGACTGCTGGTCATTTTTGGAAACAGAGCTTTTATATCTGGTCCTTCCTCTCTTACTCCTTTTGCCCCGTGTTGCATTTAACAGAGAATTACCAACGGATGTATCAACTTCCACGGAAGCTTTGCAACTAATATCATCAACTAGAGCCTCTTTATTTCTTCCTCTATTCAATATAGGTCTGGTCTCTTCAATAGCCTGCATAGAGATGTGCGGGCCCATATCATCAGTTTGAGTATCATAACGGTCAGCTGTACAACGGAAGGACCCTGCAGATTGGATGAGAGAGTGCACTAGGTTAGTACTGCTAATGATCATTACTCTGAAACTTCAGTTGCAATAGTACAATCAATGAGTACTCTGAAGAAAGCAAACCTAATAACGCAGGCTTTTTCATGAAATTAGGAGTTTCAGGTAGTGTCATGCAGCCTGAGAACTGTTCACAGGCACGAGCAAAAAGTATTTCACTATATGGAGGTTCACTGAAGCAACTCTTGCCGGTATTATCAAAGATTTTACATCTAGCAAGTGTCCTCCTCATGAATGCCACGGCAATATCTTTAGGAACCTCAGGGTTTCCACTTTTCGATGAAACATTGACCTGGGTAGCCTGTCAATAGCAAAATATAGTGCCTTATGATTACTAATTGCCGTTAAACTAATTTTAAAATGTTGTATATGATTCTGTGAACTAATACAGAATTTAAATTTGTGATAATTACAAATTTATGCACAAAACCATTGGTTAGGTATGGATAGACTTCTAAACTCAAAGTGTGACTTTATCTTCCTATAATTTTTGAAAATATACCCTGAAAACATTGTAAAGCCCCAAAACTATCACCAACAAGACCATAAATAGTAGCAACAGTCTATAAGTATTTGTATATTTTTAAAAGTTATAGGGGTGAAAGCACATTTTAGGATTAAGGCGTCTACAATTAATCAATACTTTTGGGAATATATGTGCTATTTGCCCTTTAAAATTTAAAACCCTAATGGATACATTTCATTTGATAAACCCTACCTTATACTCTGCTTAGGAGGCTCAACGCCAACGTGCTAAAGCTGACAGGTAAATCAAACAGACCTTTAGTTATCCGATGGAAATACCACTGACCCTAAAGTAAATGCAAGAAAGACTTCCCAAAGAGTATATGCAAGGCAATTGTTCATTTCACTATCCGAATCTCTCACATGTTAAGTGAATCAAATGTTCTGCAGAACACTAATGCAAGACAATTTCAGGTTATAATGAATGTATGTGCTTCTGCTGAATCCTTTACTTTTAAGGATGAATCCCTTGAAGAAGTAAATAAAAACCTAAAAATCGAGATAAAGGATTTGCCATTTACTAAAGAATGCAGAGTGTTCTGGAAAGTAAATGAGGTCGGATCATATTGGGCTAAGAACTGAGAATCAGCAGAGTCCATTTACAACATATGTAATCTTTGGATTGAGAAGTCATAAGATCCAAACATGCAGTTTGGACAAAAAAGATAATGTGTTAATTTAGGACAAGGAGGCAAAAATTCATGTTACATGAAGTGACATGAAATGTCTAGACCTGTAAATTATATCCAATTAACAAAAAAGGGTGAGTCAAAAGGTGAATGAGGACTTCAAATTAAGCTTTGATAAATCAAATTTATGTACACAAAATTGGATAGAATATAAAGAAGAGGCGGAATCTATAAATGGATCTCAGCTAGTGAAATGCATCGTAACTCGAGACAATATGCTATTTTATCAGCTCCACTATGTAATGCAAAAACTAGCTTGAGAGTATTAATTTACAAAATCAAATTATTCAGGGGAAAGAACTGACATGAAGTAAGTCATATAACACCAACAAGTTTTCAAAGGAAGCTTATAAAGTGAACGATATTGAAAACTTTTAAGTTTCAAAAACACATTATTTTATCTCCATTCCGATTCACAGTGCTGCAAAGGGAAAAGCAGGTCAACTCTAGAGTCCAGACACCAAATGGATACATCAAATAGAAGCCAAAGTTATATAGAACGTCTTGTAAACTTGACAAGAATACTAGCTCATGCGTTAGTTTTCGCAGTAGGATGCAAATGCTAAGAAAAAGACAAATAAAGGAAGAACCATACCATCAGTTTTTTATGAGCTATCTCAACAAGTCTATCCATTGCAAGCTGCTCAAGTTCCCTGAGGAGGGAGTACATAAAAAAAACTCAGTACATATCCCGTATCGTTAACAAATATTATCACCACAACTTCTGCTACCAAAGAAACTGATTAATTGGTTTATTTCCCTGAAACGATTGAGGAATTTGTTATTCTCAAATAAATTAGTTAAGAGGTCTGACCTTCTAGTCATTGCATTACTTTCTGAAATCCTTTCGGCCAATCTCAGCTTTTTACTTAACTGAAACTCAAAGAAGTAAACAATGATCAGAGGAAAATACTACCCCCAGATTAAATTCTCTGACTTGAATGGATTTCAAGATATAAGACAATACAAGGAACGAGCTTTCCACTCAACTCAAGGTGAAGTTTTTAACTACAGAATATAATTAATTTGAAACAGTACAATAAGGATTTTACCTGTTGACTGAGTTCATGCTGTAGTTTTGCAATATCTCCATCAATTGGTTCATCCTCTCTGTATGTCAGATCAGGCTGAAAAGAGCCATCCAACATCCAACATCCAAAAGGAATAAATGTATCAAATCATCCATAATCTTTTTCTATAAATGCATGAAAATACAGATTGGTGGAAGGGAGGGAGAGGGATAAAAGAAGGCTGGAGGGAGAAACCGAAACATGTTATATTATGTCACTGTGACTTATCTCTTCTTTTGGAGAAATGAATATGATAATTTTTTGGGAAAAGTATAAAAATATGACCTGCATTTTGACACGTTTGCAATCAACTGACCTGTGCTATTTCTTTTAACAACCTCACAATCTGCACTCTTCTCCATTATGAAATTTTCAAGCACTCATTTAAATTCCTATTAATGTGCATGTGACCTAGAAAAAGAGATCCTAAATCACATATAAGCTCTCATAAAACCCCCAATCAAACAATCTAAATCCCTCTTTTATTTCCAAACCCTAGGAGATGCCAGTTTTCTGATTTTTGTGCGTGATCAGGGGGGGTTTATTGGTTCACTGTATGTCCCATGGGATTTCAATAAAGCACTTGATGATAGCATAATGAACAAGAACACAAGTTATGCCTTTGTTTAAAAAACACAAGTCATTTGACCGCAAAAGCACTAAAACATGGGTCATGTTTTTATGACTTTCCCTTTACACGTAAATAACAAGTATGGTGGCAATATGATTGTGACCTACATATTGTCATCTATCCAGTTCCGTCAACAATGACAAACAAATCACATTAGGAAATGCCACATTTAGGGAGCGGTGGACACAGATTCGGAATATTTTTAGTTTTTCAATGAAAGAATGAATCTTGCAGTCATGCATTCTTGAAATTGTTACAAATTCAACACCATCATTTTCACTAGAATTTTCTAGCTAGAATAATCTTTAGATTTTTCTTTTGGTAGATTGAACTTGTGGAGGAGATACCATAAGATTGTGGTAGTTGTAAGTTATGGTTAAAATCAAAACACATGGTAACTAGTAAAATTTGTGGTTAGTAACAACTGTTATGGTTGTCATCTTCTCAACCACAATTAGAGAAGGAGCTCCCATCTATAAACAGGAGGGCAGCCCTTTCCATTTTGTGTGCACCAGAAGAAAAGCAATCTTGAGTGCTAGAGAAGATTAGAAGAAAAGTGAAAAGTAGAGTGCTTGCATAAGAGTGTGAAGATAGGTATAGATGAGAGTAAAAAAGCAAGTTGTATTGGTGGGGTCTTGTATAAGATAAGAGTGTAAAAAAAAATGTAGATTAAAAAAGCGTTGTACAAGTGCCCTCTTGTACTCGTAATTTCTATAATAAAATTACAACTACCAAGTTGAACAGAAATTAAAGCTTACCAAAGACTCTGGATATAGGCCAATGTTAAGTAACTCAATATACAGTCTATCCTCCTCCATGCACTCGTGCACATAATTTTCTCCACCAGAATAAGCAGAAACATTTTCAAAACAATTTTTTCTGGGTAAATGAAGTCTTGTTGCATTCCCACTACGCAAGGATATTAGGGCTCTAGATTGCATTTTATCTTGCTTGACTCTGCAGCCATAATCACCAGTTTCAGTATTATTAAACATCCCACAAACAAAAAGGCTGCTACAGTAGTTGTGTCCACTGTACCGAGAAGGAATATTTCTTCTATCATTGTCAAATGTATCTTCATCTTCCACAATGAGAGCTGCCAGCACCCTTTGATAAAGAGGGAGAGCTTTCATGTTTCCAGGGTGTAAATCTTGAAACTGAATAATTGCATTGCCAGTTGCACCAGAATCTTTAGGCTCATGTTGATGATGCAATATACCCTCTCTTTCTTCACAGTCATGGATTTGGGACCGTGGATTCTCTTCAAACACATCACCCTGAGGAAGAGAATTACTTATACACATAAAAAAATAAAAAGCACCAAAAATAGCAGATAACTCATTTAATATTAGGCGCTTCTTTTTATTATAAGTCATGTTTGAGAACATTACTGGAAGAATGACGAGATGCTTTCCAGTATAGAATTTTCCATATTCAAATTACTCAATTTCCCCATTAATGTCAAAAGGGGTAATTTTAATTGGTTTATTGAGCATTACAATTGAAAAATGCATTTCAAGATTCCAATCGGTTTCTCTTTTAAATTTCTGCGTTTTAGTCCTTGCAGGTAAGAATAGTGTTAAGGATCCAGTTGCTCCAATGAGACATTTTTCTAAGTAATCTCTTATATATCTGGCGTGGCTAGTAAATGTCCAACACCTTCCCCCCATACCCCCATCTGGTTGGGGAAGCAGAATGCTTCCTTGCACCAAGGAATGCTCTTTTTATTTCAGGCTAGATGCCCATATATTTCATTTGATCTAACTTGCTTCATTTAGATGAAAGTGGGTAAAAGCAATGACAGAAAGAAAATATTGTAGGCTCAGAGGTAAAGAAGTTTGTGCCTGAATGTATTGGCATTAACACATCCGTAACAGTTTAAATTTTCCAATATGCAGATAGTTTAGACCAAGAAAAGCTGCTAGTTATTTAACAACAACTGAACCATCTTCAAAAGATATAGATTGAAGGAAAAAAAGGAACCAAAGAAATTGCTAGTATGAGAACAAGCCTTCCAAATTACTGGAATCTTCATAATGAAACTAAGCTAAATGGAAAGACATGGCGTAGATGGTTGAAGATAGCTTAAAACAATGTAAGCATTGCCAGAAACTACCAGAAAAATTTAAAATCAAGCATTTTTCTTTGTGTAGAAATTCTCCAAAATGACATGCTTTCTCTAACACTGCCAGAAAACTTTTTCTTTCACCATATCTCTTCAAAGAATTCGCATTTAACTGTTCCGAGGGTCCAATTTGGTTCAATAGAATAACATGAGGAAAGCATTACAAAAAAAGAAACCTTCCAACAAAGTTATTATAAAGAAAGCAAGAATAATCAAGATCATATGTTGGAAAGCAATTTGTTAGCACCTGCTGATCCAAGTAGGACATATTTTTCACCCCAACACAAGAGAACAATGATCCTATTTTCTTCAGAATTATGGTAGGACAAGCAAGATCTGCAAAGATAAAAATTCATTGCAAATTCTTAATTTTTTTGTAATAGGATATAATTAAATAATAATACCATGAACTCTCCAGCTTTAATCATATTGAAAAGATAGTGTTAGAAGCATACAGTTGGCTTTGACAGCAAAATCTGCAGCTGCTAAAATTTCCTCATGATCAACATCAGCTTCTCCTGATAAAGCAAAAGAAATATGTAGTAGTGCTCTAAGCTATAAGAAATGCAAAGAAGATCTCATATCAGACTTAAAGACTATGGTGTTAGCCTAAAAATAACAAATTAGAACACAAACCAGACATGTGAAAAGAAAAACAGAAAGCATCTCACTGAATTATATAAACCAAAAGATTTAAACACATGAAGTCATAGTTTGTGAGAAAAAAAATGGATGATGAAGTACAAACTCTGAAGATCAGAAAATATTGGCAGAATATCTAAAGGCAAAATCCAAGAGGAAATATAATCATAATAACGATATCATGGCAAAACTTCAAACATACTTAAGTACATTTAAAAAAAAAATCCCAATATCAAATGCAAGTGAACTAAAATGTTTTATTAGTTGCATTTTCAAGGCATACCAAGCATTTGCAATTCTTTCACATTTTGCAGATAATTTGCCTGAACAAGTAATATAAGCAGAAAAGAAGGTAAGACTGTCAACAGCAGTAATAACACAAAGAAAGGTAGAGAAGATATGTCTAAACATGCAAGAACACCCAGCACTTTCAACTTTACCAAGTTAAATGTTTTAAGAACAGTTTTTGGAAAGAAAATTCCCATATAAATGCTTTAAGAAAAACATACCAGTAAGTTGAAGAGACAAAGTTAAATGTTTCAAGAACAGGTTTTGGCAAGAAAATTCCCATATAGATGCTTTGAGAGAAGCATACTGTTACACGTGAGACAAGCTCATGTTCACCACATTTCCACTTGAATGCATCTATACGCACAAGAACAAATGACATCCCTGATGTGATTGTCATTTCTGATGTTATGTAGTATTGTTGTATTGATGTATGCGTTGTTGTAGGTGGCCAGTATATATCTCCTCTGTTAGTTAATTTTGTTATTTTTGTTCTCTGTCAGTTGTGGGTCTGCCTTTGGTGTCAGTAGTGACAACAAGGAGTTGTAGTGGTCAGTTATGAGGGGTTTCATGCATTTAGGTGAATGAGGCTGATATTGTGCAAGTGGGATGTGGCAGTTATGCCAATTGTCCATCATGTACTGCATTAAATAGAGCTATGGCTCCAGGAATGGAAGGTAATCAGATTTGCTCAGAAAAAAAGAACCTAGAACTTAAGTTTTTGAGAGATTGTAGGTTCTCTCTATTATGAGCTCTTAGAAGAGATCATTGGGTTCTCTCTAAAGGAGCCCAAAAATGAATTGCAAAATTCGATCCTGTAACACATACTCATAAGTTGAAGAGACAAACAACATTGAGATATCATATTGCCAGAAAAGAATCAGATTTGGTATCATGTGCTCAGAAACACAGATGGATATGGAAATCCTTAAAAAACGATTCATATCAAAGTGGCATGTCTGCTTTCTGCAAATGTTTATCTAAAACTGTGTTCCTTTCTTTCATTTTTTTTTTCCACATTTGGTGGCAATTTGCCAGCTTTATAATTCATTTTCAATTGACAGCAACACTAACAATATGCTGTACAGTAACCTACTAATTAATCATTTTATCCAGGTCTTGATATTTAACAGAGTTGACACCATCTGTTCTCAATTTTTTCTGCAGCATCAATCATTTATAATCATCATTCTGGAATTCCTAAAGAGCACAGGATCAGTTGGAGATTTGGACCACATCCACTTATCTGTTTCAGGGGAATCAGATCAGCCAATCCCAGAAGGCAAAAGTTAAATTGCATTTTCTCTGCAACCTGGTAAACTTGGATTGAGAAAAATGCAAGAACATTCAAGGACCATATCTACCTATACAGTGATGGGGGGGAAAATTATATTTTATGTATCTCTAATAAATCATTTATCCAGTATTTTCAAGGAAATAAACATGCATTGTGTCAAGAAGAATTATAATCTCTCCTTTTTTTTCCCCAATCTCTCTCTCTCTCTTTCTGTGTCTCTCTCTCCCCTTTTTCTATGCTGTCTGCATAAATGTAACTTATACTCTAGTTTATAATTCCTTCTTGTTCTGTCCCATCTCACAAAACATGTGTTTTGCGAAAATTTCCCTGATTCTGTCGAGAATAATAGCCTGAAATTTCATGTCTGCAATATAACTAGCTAATGACTTGCAGAAAGAAAACACATACCAGATATATCTTGAAAGTTGCCAATTGGCCTAGGTCCATGACAAGCAAGAGCATTTTGATCTGACAATTTCTTCAGGGGAGGACATCCAGTCTCACTAAAAAAAAAGGAAACATAGGCATTTCAATAGTGAAAGCGAGGTGGGAATGTCCTTCAGAGTTTCTAGTCTGTAGAAGCAAAACTAACCTTCCATTCATGTCAAAACCAAGCCCAGTATTTCTAACTGGTTGAGGAAATGAATTTTTGAAGTTTTCCCTCTTGTTCTCCCTTGCTTCCTGAGTTCCAGAGGCACAAGGCATATTGCTGGGAGAACTTGAGGTTGAAAAATCCTTTCCTTTTATAAGCATTATCTGGTTAGCTGTAGAGATATCATCGGAAATAGTTGATCTACAAAATATAATAATCAGTTAGTATTAAGAATATTTCTTGTGCCAAAAGAACAATATATTAAGATGAAATGTTAATGTTTCAAGTGAACTCACATTAGATCAACAAAAAGATAGAAAACTCCCAACATTGTGAAAATCGAAAAGAAAAGGAACAATATCAAAATCACTAGCTCAACTTTTGATGTTTTTCCAATTTTACACTTGAAGTTTCAATACTAGAAAACCCCAAGAAAGAGAAATACATCAATTGGGTAAGAGCTGATATATATAAGTTGACAGCAATAGCATGATATGAACTACATAATAGTCATCTTTAATAAGAATATACAGAAGTCAAGTTTTCAAAATGCTGAAGCTGAATTTGAATCCATATTATGGCAAATGGAAGAAAACTTTCAATCACAGGCTACACCTTTCTTCCTTTGATCAAGGGGAAGTAGCATAAATTTTCAGGGCAAATTAGATTAAACTGAGACATTGTTTGACATATTAATTTATGAACTAAAACCTACAGCAGTGATTGCTTGCAGACAGAGTGCATTAAGAAGATATATGCTCTATTGAACAATTATATCCCTTGATGAAACAAACTTTCAGGGTCAACTCTGACTTGCGTATCTAGAATCTTATATATTCTCTCCTATCGCCATGTTATGTCGGGAAGGAAGATGAGCCTACTAAACTTGGTTCACCAGAACTGCAAAGGGCCAGACCTGATTGTTTTCAAATTCAAACCATCTATTTCTGCAGGATTTATATCATACATACATGTGGTAATGCCTGGTACTCAATTGTCCTTTTACCATTTTGGATCTCACCAAAAACACCATAAAACTTATACTGGCCAATGTGTCATATATCAGCACAGGCTAAGGTGTCACTTCTTTAGACATGTAAAGATAATAATACAGTCACTCAGAAAATTGGAGCATTCTAGAGTAACCTTAAAGGCATTAAGATTTGAAAATGATGCTCTAGATTCCCTAAAGAAGACGGAAAAATGAAATGTCAATTTCGCTGTATGTTTGTAAGAAACCTTCCACAAACTTGCTCTACAAACAACAATTTGTTATTTTAAGGCATGTGGAAATGTTATCTTCAATCATGCATCATATGGGAACTATATAATGACCTATGAAGTCTGAACATCATATGAAGCAAAAGACCTACCTCAAAATTAGCGCATCTGAAGATGGCAAACCATGTTCTGCTTTTACTCTATGAGTTCCTTTCCTTTTGACCTTTGTATCACCATTAGAAAGCCTCAAGCTTATTGAATGCCTCCTTCCTCTTTTTTTCTCCCACCCCTCTCCAGCTGGTAGTCCATGAATGTTTTCATCAACCAAATGAGAATGATCCATGCTGTCTCCAAGCACATTTTGATCTTTACCCATGATCAAGGACTGCTTTATTGGCGTATTGTCCTGGATTTCAACCTTCATATTGAGAAACCTTATAGAAATATAACGATCCATACTCAAGGCAGGAGAAAAATAACTTCTTGAGGAGAAGAAAGCATGCTATCTCTTACATAACTAAGAAACCAGCATCCAAGGGAAAAATGCAAGAAAAAGCAGCTCTTTGTTTTATTCCAGATGCAAACATACCCAGGATGGACCATCAAGTGGTCTAGTAGAAATCAACTCACCAGACATAGAAATCCAGGTTTCTAAATTGCAATTTGACTGTTTTTCAGACTTGAGAACTACTAGAAATATCCCAATTGAATAAGTTTGAAAAAACTACGAATTTCCTGTATTTTCGGTGATGGCTCCACATTCAACAATAGTAAGAGAAAATTAAACTTGATAAAAAAATGAGAATTCCATTTGCATTCAATCCCATGCCTGACACATAAATCCTGTACTACTTTTCTCTTAGGATCCAAAGTTTAGAATGAAGTTGCTGATCAATAATGCCAAATTGGGGAAGTCAATCACATCTTATCAATTTTTGCTATCTCAAAGAGTCATATACCTGCATGTACACCACTGTGATCCAAAACTAGAAAACATAAAGATAGCATTGAATTTCCAATACAATACAAGATAAGGAGAACAACATAATATGGCACAAGTTTCTTATACCATGTTTAGTGCGCTAAGTACAACACAAGATTTTTTCTTTTAATTTTTTCATGTTGTTTGTTACACACAAACACCACACTAAAATAGTGATTTTGCTAATTTTACCATTTATGTTATCATATTTGCAGTAATAGGGGCATGCATTGGTCCATTTTTTTTGGATAATTCAATTTTATTAATCCAAAGCAAGGTGTACAACCGTTAATAGGATGGGTAGGATTACATCACAAGTACAAATACAATAAGCAAAACTACAAAATAGTGTGAAACAAGATAAAATCTTCAAAATTACAAAAAAGTAGCATCTGTTCTAATTTAGTTAGCTATAGAATCCGAGTTGGGGGGACTACCCCCTAGGTTCACTTTGTTACGAATTCTCCAAATGTAGTAGATCGCAGTAGTTAAACCTACCCTCCATGTTTAGAAGATAGGGGTAGAGGAATTGGCTGTTGCAATCAATGAAGTTGTGGTGCTTTGCCAGTCTCTCAAGGATGGCAGGCACTATAGGTGATCGCAAACCAATCCCCATATCTGGGAAGTATAGCTGGAACTAAAGAATAGATAGGGGTAATCCTTCAAACCTTGCTGACAAAGAAAGCAAGTTACAAAAGTTACAATTCCCCAGTAAGCTAGTTTATCAAGGGTAGATAACTTACCTAGCTAAGCAAGCCATAGGATAAAAGAATGCCTAGGTAGGGATGACTTGTTCCATATAATTTTGTGCCAAGGCATGATGATACCTGGAGGGTTAAGAAAGTCATATCCACTCTTGATTGTGTAATCTCCTTAAGTGGAGTGGACCAACGGAGCTAGTCTAAAAGTGAGGCATTTGGTTGGAGGTGGGATGGAATTTGGATGTTTGACCAAAATGAATTATCGAGTAGCCGCCATGCATTATTCTCCATCAAAGAACAAAGCCTTGTGGTTAGAAGGAGGACTGAACTCCCCATCTCTTGTGTATTATATATTGTGTCCAATGGGCCTATTGGAAACTAGTAATTTGTACCAAGTGAGATAGATAAGCCATTATTGGGTTCCTATTGAAAACTGTTACGAACAATGCACCTTAGGTTTAGTAGATTCTTTCAGGACCAAGAGCATGTGGCTGACTAGAAGCTTTTTCCTTTCAATAGATTGGAGTGTACCCATTCCGACCATAAACTCCTAGGACCATCTTTGCAAAAATGCCATATGTGTTTGATCTAAATAGCTTTGTTCCAATGGTGAAGGTTTGAGATCCCTAAACCTCCACATTTCAAAAGGTTTACAAATCTTAACCCACCAAACCTTAACCTTAGAGTAAATGTTTGGTCTTCCGCTCCACAAAAAATTCTCAAGTAGTTGTTCAATCTTTGTGATGATAACTTTAGGAAGTAAAAATACTAAGCTTTAGAAAATTTGCATCGAGGAGAAGATTGATTTGACTAGCTGTAATCTACCTACATAGGAGAGATAGTTAGAGGTCCAAGAGTTGATGCATGCTAAGATTCTTTCCAAGAGAGCATAACAATCATCCTTCTTGAGTTTTGTAGAAAGAAGTGGAACTCCCAAGTAGCATACCAAGAGTCTGCTTTCTTGGAATTGAGTGATCCGTAAGATATTCTCTTTAACCCTTACAGGGACATAGGAGAAAAAAAAATGCTACTTTTGTTATTGTTGACAACTAGACCAGAGAATGAATGGAAGTGCTATAGGAGTATCTTTGATCAAGGAAGTTGATTCAACATTGCCTTTCACAAAATAAGTAGGCCATCTACAAAGCAAAGATGAGTTAGCCTTTCAGAGGTACATCTCCACTGGAGAGAGAAGTTGGGAGTGAGTCTTTACAATGCAATAGAGTGGTGAGAACTTCCATGCCAATTATGAATAAGTAGGAGGAGATGGGATCCCCTTACCTTAGGCCTCTTTTGCTAGCAAAGCAACTCGCAAATTCTCTATTAATATTAATCGAGAACTTCGGAGTGGAGATACACTATGCAATGAGGGTGCAAAAATGCAAAGGGAATTGCATGGCTTTAAGAACCTCCAATAAGAAGTCCCATTGTACTAAGCCATATGCATATGTAGGTCCACCTTTAAAGTACAACGGGGGGCACTTGTTTGTGATTGATATTAAGCCATCAATTCTTGTGCAATGAAGATATTATTCGTGATCTTTCGCCCAGGAATAAAAGTTGTTTGTTCTCTTCCAATCAACAATGATAGGACATTCTTTAGGTGCACTACAATAACTTTAGATATAGCTTTGTAAAGAACATTGCAATAGGACGAAATTCTCCTCATCTCGAAGAATTAGCTACCATTGGGACTAAGAAGATAATTGTGGTATTTATTTCTTTGAGCAAGTGCCCTGTGAATAAAAATTCCTCGACTACTATAATCACATCATTACTTATGATCTCCCAAGTCTCCTTGAAAAATCTGGCAGAGTATCCATCCGGCCCTGAGGCCTTCTCATTTGCTTGTGAAAAGAATCCCCTCTTTATCTCTTCATCGGAGAATGGTGCGTTCAATTCTTCCTCTTGTTGCTCAATCAACTTCCAAGTCACTAAGTTGTGAAACTCCTTAGGATTAATAGGAAGGTAGGAGCTATCATAGAGCTGTTGAAAGTGCGATATAGCCATTGTAGTGATTGGTCCATTGGTAGTAGCAATGTTAATGATAAGGTGGTGGCAATGCAAGGGACATAGCAGCAATGATGGTGTTAATGCAACCGTTGTAGTGATTGCGGCAATGGTGATGGTGATGAAGTTGTGGCAATAGTAATGGTGATATAGTGAAATGGTAGTGGTGGTGATGGGGTTGTATGAAGTTTTTGAGGTGATAATAACAATGGCAAAGGTGGTATAGTAATGGTAACATGGCGGTTATAATATGGTGATGATGAATGGCGGGATTGTGCTATTGTTGTATTGATTGTGATAACGATAGTGGCGGTGGTGGCAGCTATGCTAGTGGTAGTAGTGGTGGTGAGGTGGTAGGTAGGTGGTGATTGAAAATAAATGTTAAGTTAGGTTTTGGTTAAAAGATTTTATTTTATCCTATTCCAAGATTTTTGTATCACTTGGGACAAATCTTTCTCCAATCCCTTATGGGGAACTTTGCCTCATATCAACCTTATTATTAAATTAACATAGTAGAATGGGCTTTGTAATGTCTAGTACTTCAAAAGTTGCCAACCAAATGCTAACTTTCGTATAAACAAGAATAGGACAAATTGATTATCTCCTCATGTACATCATCATCACATATCAAGCACCACATCCAAATTAAACCATTAATAACCAACAAGAAGATGCATCTGTTTCATGTAACAAGTTTTGAGTTGGAAATCATATAGATCTACCATACAATGAACTGGGAATGATAATTTGTAATCATATAGAATTGAAAAATCAGAAGATGAAGAGCTGTGGAGCTCAATGCCACTATTTCAGGATACGTGAACAACCTGAAGATGGGCCTGCATTCACACTATTAACAACCTGATGATAGTAGTTCGTGGAGATGGCTGGTAATGGTCAGAGGCAGTATGACATAGCAAAGATGGTTGATGATAGGCATTGATGGTCAGTGCACATATTGATAGTGAGAAAATGTAACATAAGTGTGTTTTGCTTAAAGGAAGACCATTTAGAAAAAAATTCATCTTCATTTGGAAACACTTGCCATGGTATGGATATAATTTTTCTGAATGATGAAAGAAAAAACAGCTTAGATTTAAAAGAGGAAAACAATTCAGAGGATCCTGAGAGCATGCATGTTCAAATACTTACTAGCTCTGTTCAATAGCACAGAAATGGAAAGAAAAGAACAAAACAAAATAATGTGTAAATAACTCCAAAGATCTTCTTTGTCATACAAACCTTAAGTTTAGTCACCGAGGAACGGACTCTTTTACTCACAGCAAGACTCTTAGTCATGCTTTCAAGTCTTTGAGAAACAAGCTCTGGTGTATTTGGATGAATCTGAGATTCCATGTTCAAAAGGCACCCATCCAATCTTTCATTCTTTAGCAACTCAATTCTTTGTCGCTTTTTGGAGTACAATGCTTCACAATATTCATTCAACTTGCTTAAGGACTGCTCCATCTTTTTCACTCTATTTCTGTTAAAGCACTCAAGGCCTCAGAAACTAAACATAGTTATTCAGTATGATGCCTCATACCATAAAGCAAAAGCACAAATGTAGGCAAAAAGGGTACTGCTTTCACCTATGTATAGATTTATTTGAGAGTTGAAAGGATCTATAGTTTCCGAGTTAATGAATTTTAAGATACATAATTGAAGTCTATAGAAGCAGATAGCAACTTTATGGATACAGAAACTGACTCCAAAATGATTTACCTGGCTTCAACATAAGCATCCTGCACACCTGATTTAAGCAGCTTGAGTTCTTCTGTTGCCACGGAATTGGGATTGTTTGCAAGAGCAGCACCTGAAGTGCTGTCTTCAATAGACCCTCGTAAAGTTATTCCAAGAACCCTTCGTAAGTCACCTGACACGGAATATTTCTGAGCCCCTATTGTTATGGGATCCAATATCAAACACTGTTTTGCTGGTGGCAAATTCCCACATAAGGAGGGATTTCCCAGATAATTACCTCTCCCAGACATTAACACCCTACTATCACTGCCCTCTCGGAAGCTTCTGGACCTACCCAGACTAGCTCCAGAACGGCTTCCTCTCTTCCTATTATTATGTCTCCCAGCCAAAGCCATTTGATCTACAGTTGAGGAAGATAAATCAAACCTCACATTTACTGGCATGAGTCAAGGAAAATTATTACCCTTTTATCCATGACATTTTTCATTATATTATGCCTTCCTTGTCCTAAGATAACAAAACAAAAACACAGCTATGTTAACAAATCATGTTTGTCATGCAAGAAACGGGAAGGCATAACCAGTCCCCAAACACCCACAATCTTTGAAATCTTCTTTCACATTGAGACCAGAATTTGTAGCCAGATAAAGTAACCACTACACTATTGACCTATTACTCCTAGTATAACTTTGTAATTCAGATCGTGTATGTTTTGTGGAAAACATTCTATGAGATTTTCTTTTTCATTTCATATCTGTCATAATTCAATCATTATAATTATGAGATATTATTATAATAATTTCAAAAAATTGCAGTTGCTATCATAATTCAATCATTATAATTACGAGATATTATTATAATAATCTCAAAAGACTGCAATTACTACTATTTTGGTAGTAAGTAGTGGTGGCAAGCATCTGCAGTAGTTAATTGTTTATAGTAGGGGGCAACATCCACAGAAAATGCCACCTAAAATTGAAAGAAATAATTCTGTCTCTTTAAAATAGGAAATCATTTTCCATGCTTTCCATTTACATTTTTGGTGATGGTTGATCACCACTAACAACTATCAACCACCAGCTTCACCTAACATCACGTATACTACGAGGTTTGCCAACCATCGCCTATATTATGAACCACTCATTACAGCAGCCTATTAAGATGGTTAAATTAATATTTAACAATCGTAAAGTTTTGATCATAAAAAAAATGTTGAAAAAAATGCAGAAAAGCATTTTGTGTGAAAAACAAAAGACCTGAAATGGCTATTCTCTAAAACCATGTAAAATTAGACAGAAGAAAAAATAACATAGATTTAATGCTTTATTTTTGGCCATAGAATCCATCATACAGTCCTCTACAGCTCTCAAAGACAAAAAAGAAACAAAAAAGATAAGAGAAAGGATAAATATTCTCCTGCTTAATTAACAAACATAGCAAAGGTACAGCAATAAGAAGCTCTAAGCATTTAAATTCTATTTCATTGCTCTTCTTTTTCCTTGGATGTGATTCTGCTTTCAACTAAACACATATCTACCATTGCACAAGGTACATTACATTGTTCAAGTTTCAAAATTATGCTATAATTTCAAGAAACCATAATTCACAAAGCAGATAACTTGATAATATTTGCATTGCATAATTTTCACCTTGCAATACAGCACATATCTTTTTGAACCATGCAAATGGTACATTGCTCAGGCCAAGATCACTGCAACTAAAATCCAGTTTTAATCCTATCGACAGTAGTTTTTAACTCGAAACACAAGAATAACATTATAAATAACTTAATTTCGAGTTATTCTCGGTATGTCTGGGGATTGTCCAGTCCATCGTCTTACCGCTGAATTTCTCATAATATTAGCTCCTATAGTCGTTTCAGTGAAAAGATGATGGGCTAGACGACGCCTGAGACCATAGAAAAGTTTGTTTTTCCGTGAGTCTTGGGCGTTGCCGTCATTCTCGCCGCATCATATGATATGTATCTCTCTGTATAAATCATGCACAAGGTTTGTCGTTCCGGCCATGATCACTCCAACGAATATCCAGTATTTAAACTTACCGTGTTATTTTCGAAGTCAAAACGCCAAAACTTGCATTACCAATATAACCGAATTCGCAATAACAGTAGTAATACAAATAATATGAACAACGAAACCTCGAAAAACGGATGAGTTTTGCACCGAGAAAAGGAAAAAGAAAAAAAAAAAGAAAAGAAAAGAAAAGACGCAAACTTTGGAGAGTATACCTCGAAAAGGGATAGAATTCTGCGTCAGGACCGGCAAGAGAGAATATTAGAACACGGAAAAGGGGCTGAGCATGACCAAGAGAAAGGTGCATTAATGATCAGCCGAGACCGCGACGACGAGGAGTGCAGTGTGGATAGAGAAAGCTCGAGGGTTTTGGAGGGATTGAAGAGAAGAAACGGAAGAGACGCAGCGAGATATGGGAGAGAAAATAATACTGATTCCGTTGCCCTCGTGGAGATTCTATTTTGTTGACGGAGAGAGAATCGGAGAAGGGTCCCAAGTTAAATTTTGGATGGTAAGTCATCATATGTCCGTGTGATGGATAAGGCTTCCACGCTTATTGACGCGTATCGTGTATTAGGTTTGGAGATTTAACTAAATCACGCTTATATTATTACCGAGTCGATTTATAAATTTATAAGTATATTTACTTATATTCTTAATAAATTGATTTATAGATTCATAAAATAAATTAGTAAGTAAATTTTTATTTATATCATTAATAAGTTAGTTTGTTAATAAGTTTATCATTTATATTATTAAAATTGATTTACAAATAGATTCATGTATAAGTTCTTGTTTAGATTATTAATTAGTTCCATAAACAAACTTATAAATAGACTTATTTATATAAACGAACTATAACTTAGATTCGTTTGTTTACTCATTTAGATAAATAAGCTTAAACTTTTTAATTTAAACGAGTTGAACTCGAATTTCAAATTTCTTAATGAATTTAACTTTAAATCTATATTCAAGTTTGATAAAAGCTCAACTCAACTTAAGCTCAATAATTTTTTTAACAAACCAAGCTTAAACCTTAGAAAGTTTGACTCAACCCAATTAGGCTCATTTGTAGTCTTATTTGAGTCCAAATACATTTGCACTTGAAATATTAGTCAATAGTATACTTATTTATTAGATGAATATGAAAATATAAATTTAAAATTTAATCCAACTAATAAACATGTTTCCTATTTTGATTAAACTCATCCATCAATAAAATAAATCAACATAAATACTAATAGAAACAATAAGTTTACTAAAATAATTAACAAAACTACTTAAACTCTTAACTATGAAGCAAAATCAAAACAAAGTAAACCATTTATTTGCTATATCATTTCATTGTAGTAAATCGAGTCATAGTCTAATTGGACATAGTTAATATTAAAATTCATTGATTTCAAAGTTAAAACGCTAAAGAATCTTTATATATATATAAAAGTTAAATCGAGTCATAGCTTAATTTTGTTTGCCCATATTTTAACAAAGTTTTCTATAGAAATTGTAACTACTAGTTATGATTTATAAATCTCATAGCAGGCATGTGATTTATACATCGCATCTAGCTATGATTTATTATTTAAACGGTTTATTTTATGGCTTCAAAAATTACATTTAGAGCATGAGAGTTAGTCAAGTATATCTCGCTCAGCCTTTTTTTTCCTTAGTCATTCTGCAAACTCTCATTCTCTTTAAAAACTCGTCACAATTTGCTCGTCCCTCTCCCTCTCTCAAGCCCATCAATTTGTAGCCTTTTTTTTTCTTTCAAAACTTGCGTTTTTTTGTGCTTAATCACATCATATGGCTACTTTGAGTGAGTAAAACTTGTTATTGTAATTGTTTTTTATAGGGGGCTAAATTCGATTCGTAAGCTTTTAGCCTAATATTTGAATGAATTTGACTCTTTGAGTCAAGATGATAAGACTCGGAGACTCAAGCTTATGGTTTAGGATAATCAAGGAAGATTTGGTATTGTGAACTTGGAGTAGGGCCCATTGGTTGGCCGATTCGATTCAACCTTTCTCCATAAGACTTGTACATTAAAGGTTTTTAATGGGCTTGGATCATGAAAGACTTATATGAGGGCTTATTTACTTGTAACCATCAATTGTCATCATCATTCGGGGAATAAAATTTATAATCAAATCTTATAAATACTTAAGATATCCTCATTCAAAGGGGATTCTTTTAGAGAGAAAAAGCGCTACTACTCTACCAAATTATTCGCTCAAAAGATTAAACCACAATATACCAACAAATACACACCTGTCACCAAAGTGTTTGATTCTTATTCGAGATTGTCTACTCTTCCACCTCATTTCATTCACACTTGATCATTCTCATATATGTCGCTTATCTCATTCGGCAATGTGTAGCACATTTTCATGTAGCAAGCACAAGATCCTTGTACTCGAACTCTTACACCAACACTTTTCAAGTTAAAATGCTAAA
Source organism: Laguncularia racemosa (assembly GCA_037954665.1). NCBI lineage: Eukaryota > Viridiplantae > Streptophyta > Magnoliopsida > Myrtales > Combretaceae > Laguncularia > Laguncularia racemosa. Next base: position 1,862,425 of record JBBMOL010000119.1, on the reverse strand, counting down.
GAATCTATATAAAAAAAATATTGGAGTGAATTGTAAACTCATTTCATTATACTTAATCCATGTACATGTAGCTCCCTAATTTTGAAACTTAGCATTTAAATCCTATTATTCAAAAAATGCTACACAACACTATGTGACCATTTGCCATTAGAAAACAACAAAAATTGATAGAATGAAAGAAAATATTAAGTATAATAAAATATTTTTAAAACTAAAAAAAAGGAGTTCCCTCTTTCTCTCTTTTTTTTATTTTTTTTAGGAATTGGTATAATTTTTTAATAATATTTTTTATTATTTTATCCAATAACATAACAATAAATGTATAACAATAAAGGAAAATTGGCTCGGAACAATAATAGAAAACTTAAGAACACTAAGAATGAGTATAATTAGACTTGACTTGTTGAGAGAATTGGCTTAGAACTAAGTGTAAACATTAAACTCAACCCATTGGTTCTATATCCCAAGAATCTAGCATGATCGAATGGAAAAAACCATAGTCCATTGGCTAAGACAAATTCAAGGATATTGATATAAAAGATTTCAACTCATTGAATAATGTTAACTAAGGACATTGATATAGTGAATAAATGCAACTAAAATAAAATTTTATTGTATATTCAATATTATTAGAATAAACCAATGAAAAAAAAGTATTCTCCTAAAATAAAATTTAATATTCTAATTGTTTAAATTTGAATTATAACGTTATGCTTATCTATAGATTTAATTCATTCTTACATGATATAAAAAATATAATTTAAAAGAAAATTAAATAATTAAAAAATAAATACCTAAAGAATCTAGAAAATATATAAACTATATAACATAGGGAATAATGAAAAATTAGCAAATAAAATAAATAAAAATTTGGTCAACAAAACTTCATAAAAGAGGAAGGGCCAACCGCTTGTAAGATTTACGTCGACCAAAGAATTCTGATCAGCATCTGGCAGGTATTGCGCGTATTATGGGCCATCTTGATTCGCATCTAATCAGTATAATCGAAGATCCTCGACATTTAAACGGCCGAAAGGGTACAAATTGAGGTTCGGTTTGATTCTTTAATCTCCGGCGACCAGATCATCAGCTCTTCTTCGATTCCCTCTCTAGCGGTGGGTGATTTCGTCATTATAATATTAAAAAAAAAAAAATGTTTCGGCTACAGCGACGAGTGAAGCCTCGAGTATAATAAAGTCGAAACAACTTCTAATGACGCAGCATTACCATAATCAAATACGAAACGCATCATATAACTTCAACGATTTGTCATTTCATTCCTCTCAAGTGGCAAGTGATGTCACGACACCAACCTCACGAAACAAGCACTAGCTCATTCTTCATCTGGATTGGATCCTCATGGCAATGGAGGGCAAAAACGTCAAATAACAAAATATTCAATACATAAAATATAAAAAGCAGTTCTCTTATTTTTTTATTTTTATTTTTTTTCTGATTGTAATTTCTTTGTTGTTTTTATCTAGAATAAAATTGTTATTTAAGAGTTAGAAAAATACTATATTCAAGATTTAAAGATTTCAATTTTTAAATTAAAACTTACAACACAAAGATAAAGATAAGGAGATATTTACAATTTTTAAGTTTTTTTTTTAACTAATTACTATCATATTACAACTTATTGTTAAGTTTGTTTTCTTGTTTGGCCATGCTATCAAAATCTTGCAAATATGGCTACTTTTTAACAACATGATTGGGTTTTATATACTTTACTAAAAGAAAGTATATGAAAAGTATGTGATATTTTACGTAGAGTTGGGAAAACGGGCCAAACAGGCCGGTTCGTCTTGACTCACGGTTGATGCAAGCCAGCCCGCGATGGCCAGCACATACTGTGGGTCGAAGAAGCCGACCCGTCCCACCCCATATATAGATTTTTTTATATAAAATTAGAAAATTAATGTAGTAGTTTAATACTTCAACTTGCTTCTTTTATTATTCAATATGAAATATTTATAATAATAAGTTTAAATCAAATTTAAAGTTTAATAACACTTTAAAAATAAGGCAATACATATTTTATAAAAAAAAATCTAAAGGAACCTATTTAATTTCAATTTAAAGGAAAAATTGAAATATTGTTATTTTGAAAAATTTAGAACCCCAAATTGAATACAAAAATTTAATAGGTGAATTAATATGTACCTAAAAGATTAGTATTCATCTTAAATTATTTCAACTTTTTTTTTTACTATCTAATATCTTGATTTGACTATAAAAAAGGTTATACTTTTTTCAAACCTTTTTTATAAGTTGAAATAATTTATACAAACCTTTTATAAATAAAAAAAAACTTATATAAACCTTTTTGATAAGTTGTTGTGATAATGTGCCCATTTATTTACATTATCGTTTAAATAAAAAACTTATACATCTCAATTGCATGGAGTGTCTAAAATTTTTCTATATTTATTTACATTATCGTTTAAATAAAAAATTTATATATCTCAATTGCATTTTGAGCTATTTAAAATTAGCTGTGTGACCGAATGACTCAGCTTTTGTGTTACACAAGTTTAGTTTTAACTATCTAATATCTTGATTGACAAAAAAAAAAAAAGGAACTAACTCAATATACATTATGAGGACAGCATAAATAGATTTACATATACTTAACTCTATTTATTATTATTTACAAATTGTTGTAACAGTCATTGTCATTTTTCGGACCACCTCCTAACCTTAGGATGGCTGAAAAATAGCAACTGAACATATGGTTTGGGACCTACCATGGTAAGTGGGTCTTGTAACCCACACATAGTAGTCAACGATCCTCTTAGGGTGGTGGTAGCCATCTAGTACTCTTAAAAAAAAAAAAAAAGAACTTATCAAGTCATTGATGGGTCACATGGCTTGACTTTGACCCAATGGTTTATTACTCTTTTTTTTTTTTTAATTTTAAGGGTTATAGGCAGCCATCCACCATGGTAAATCTTAGGGAGGCTGGAAAAAGACCATGATTATTGCAAAATTTTTTACTTGCTTATTTTTATAGTTTTTTTTACATAATTTCTAATATTTTATTTCTTTAAATTTATTTAGCATTATTTGTTATTTAATCAATTATCTTACACCGATAGGATATTAACATGTATCTCTCTAATTATATTAAATAATATTAACACTTATTTATGAAACTCAAGTCATCTTTTTGTCAAAAAAAAAAATAATAATCAAATCACATGTTTGTAAATAGATAAAAACAAAGATAACGTTTTTGTAATTTTTTCTATGAAATACTATCATGAAATTATGAATCTTTCATAATAATATTTGGGGAGAAAGTTAGAGGTGACAAATGCAAGAATGATGAAATATGTTTTAAGGTGTTTAGTTTTTGCAACAAGTAAAAGAGCTTAGCCTTAAATATTTATGTAAAAATATTAAATTTTGAAGAAAATTGCAAATAGCTCTCTTAACTTTTAATTTAAGTGCATATATGTCTCATAAACTTTTAAATTTGCAAATAACCCCCTAAATTTTGATAAATTGGCAATACAACGAACACCTACCTTTTTCACTTAAAAAAGCATAATAAGTTTAAAATTTAAGGGGTGTTAAAGTATATTTTGATAAGTTCGAGCAGTGTTCTTGTACCTAGGTCAAAGTTTAGGGATGTTGTTTATAACTTTTGGGGGGTTATTTGCCAATTCATGGGGGTAATTTGCAACATATGAAAGTCTATGAGATATATTCATATCTGAGTCAAAGTTTAGAGATGTTATTTATATTTTCCCTTAAGTTTTATTATATTTTGTGTTATTAATTAATAACTTTTATAGGGTAAGTATATGATTTCTTAGAACCTTTACTTTATATAAATAAAGAATAGGTTCTAGTTTAAGTAAAGGATATGGAGATGCTAATAGATTATGAGAGCAGCTTTTGAAAAATTAGAATGAAGACTTGCCATATGAACGTCAATATCCATCTATAACTTACTCGATTATGGAGATGTAGAATTACTTGCTTACTCCTACACTTTAGGATAAGTGGGTTCTAAATATAAAATTTTGAACCTATATTGTATTTGCCATAATAGACTTTTAGAGTTAGAGACCTATCTGCTATATCAAGCAATTAGCTTAGATTTGAACCAACTGGTTCCAAGATCTACTCAAGAACTTATTGTACTATAAGTTTGCATTATATTCCAATCAATAGAGGTAACTATATTAATTAAATATGTAAAACTATAAATCAAAGTCGAGAAATAGTTTAGTTTGCCCCTTATGGGAAAACTTATTTTTAAAAAGGGGTTCGTAAAAACTCAATTTGTGAAATGTTGTTGCAAAATTGCAACTTGGAGCTGTGATTTTGTTTGCCCATGCTTCAATAGAGTTTTCCATAGAAATTGCAACTACTAGTTGCGATTTATAAATCGCATATTAGGTACGCAATTTATAAATTGCATCTAGAAACTGTGATTTATGTTTTATTTAAATGGTTCATTTTGTGGTTTTGAAAATCACATCTAAAGAATGCGATTTAGTCAGGTGTATCTCACCTGGCCTTTTTCTTCCTTAGTCATTTCGTAGACCCTCCCTCTCTTTAAAAACTCATCATAGTTTACTCCTCTCTCTCTCCTTCTCTCAAGCCCATCAATTTATAGCCATTTTTTCTTAAAAACTTGCATTTTTTTAGTGCTTAATCACATCATAGGGCCACTTTAAGTAAGTAAAATCCATTATTGTGATTTTTTCAAGATAATTTGCTGCATTTTGTGATTGTTTTCAAGATAATTTATTGCATTTTGTACTAACCTTATTTAGTTTCTCTCTCTAAAAATTGAAACCTTTTGGGTTTTATTTTGTAGGTGAGATTCTAGTTCATTGATCATATTGCTATACTTCAAAGAATAATCACTCAATAGAGGTAAATAATAAAGCATTATGTATTTTTTTATGTGATATAAAATAATATTCTTTGGACATGTGCTTTTATAGCTCATATTGGTAGATTATAATTTTTTGTAAAATGAAAATTGCAAGTGGTTATGTTATTTTTGTTATGTTAAAGTTAGTTGGTGGTGTAAATGTTGGATTTTGTAAGATTTGTTATTTTTACCTATGGGAATATCTTGCATAGTGAAGATAGGGTATAATATAATAGGGGCCACTTAAGAAAATTAAAGTGAGGATAGATGTGGGCTATTCATAATTATTTGATCAAGATATGTGCAATTATCAAAGTTGATCTTAGCACCTAGCATATGGAGGTGTTTCACAGGCAACCTATAATTTTCAATACGAGTTCTATTAAACCACAATATTCGTTGATGCCTATCACCAATGATGATAATGTAAAGGGTCTTATTGAATTTGCTAAAGCAGTGGGCTAGTTGCTCATTCAAGAATTGTTTATTAAGTTACAAGGTAGTTCCATAATGACTCAAGAGGAAAATACACTGAATGAGACTCTCATGCCTCCTCTATCACGCCTCCTCTATCACAAGTGAGACAATTTGTGAATGTATTGACTACATTTAAACAAGAGAAAATGTTCCTAAAACTTATTCTTAGGACATGGATTTACCTATTGGAGATGATCTTGAGAGGGAGATTAAGAAGGTCCACCAAACTATGTATTTTAATTCAAAAGAAGAGGTGATAAATGAAGAGGATGCAACTTGTAGGCACTGCATCAACTTTGAGATAGACACATTTGATCTCATGTCACCTCAAATTACTCTAGAAGACACTGTTGTGCCTATCTTTACTATGGTTGACCCTATTATCCTTTCGTTTGAGGATCCAATCTCATTCTTTAACAAAAGGGATAATGGTGATTGTTATATAACCATTGAAGAGAATGCTTTATCCCACGATAATCTTAGTTTTGGTGATGAGTTAAAGAAAGGTATGTGGTTTGTTAGAAAATCTGATTTGATATATGTAGTGAAGGTATTCCACATCAAACATCATCACAATTATCGTGTTGGCGAGTCAGATAGGAGAGTGTAGTTTATCATTTGTACCGAGAGGGATTCTAGTTGTTGATGACGACTCCATGCAGGCCAAAAACGCATGTATATAGATTTTTTGTCATTATTGTTGAAGGCCTACACACGTATATTAACCCTGTATTGAATCTAAATCATCTATAGTTGGACTCAAACTTCATACATGGAGCTGTCGAAGCTATTGAATGCTATCTAGATGAGTAACTTAGGTTCACAAGTGTATTGGCAAAGTTGACCAACCACTAAAGAAGGTGAAGTGATTTTTTGAAAAATATTTTAGACATTTGGTCCTTATGTACATGCATTTAAATTCTATAAGCCAATGGTTAACATCGATGAAACCTTCTTGTGTGGGAAATATAGCTGTAAGTTGTCAATTACATGTAGCATGGATGGTGCAAACCATATAGTCTCTTTAGTGTCCTCATTGGTAGCCACAAGTTGTTAATTATATGTAACATGGATGGTGTAAACCATATAGTCCCTTTAGCTTCTTCATTGGTCGACAAAGAATCATTTACTTCCTAGTTATAGTTTCTATCTTTGTTGAAGTATTGTGTGGCCAGCCACCGGTCTAATTAGGAGACAATATGTCTTATCTCAAACTAACATCAACGTATATTAAGGCAATTGTGCATGAAGAAGTTGGATGCCAGCCCCCTATTGTAAAAGCACGTTTTTGTCTTTGACATATGGCTAGCAATTTCAACACAAAACATAAAAGTCTCCCATTAAAGAAGCTTGTCACTAAAGCGAGCTTGAAAGTGTAAGAGAAGAAATTTGAATTTTACATGGAGGAACTAGAGAAAATAAAAGAATCTACATCCAATTACTTCGTAAATATCCCTAAAGAGAAGTGGATGGGTTTAGATATACGTTTATGACTATTAACCTTAGTGAGAACTATAACGTTGTGTTAAAGGGTGCAAGGTGCTTACTTATATCAACTTTAATCTTGAAGATCTTTTACAATTGTGTTGGGTATTAGCAACAGCGACACCATAAAGCGATTGAAAGAATTGGTAAGAGGAAGTGTTCACACCATGAGCTGCTGAAAGAATACAAAAATGGTGACAAGCTACTAGTTTTCACAAAGTCATCATTTGTGATAAAATGATTGCAATCTTTGAAGTTGTTACCAATACAAGAAGGATATGATATGGATACGAAGGTGGCAATAGCCATTTGGTGAACATATTGAGAGATGAATGAGGTTGTAGCAAATGGTGGATTTATAGGATACCTTGTTTACATGCATTTGCCACCATGTCACATGTTGGAATGAACGACATGCGGCATATGGCAAAGTGGTATCACTGAACACATCAAACACTTGTATATCATGGTATCTTCACCTACTTAGAGACAAGAGTAGGTGGCCAAATGTGATGACACATTTTATTCATCCAGACACTGAGATTACCTAAGAAAAGGGTAGACCATGATTAAGGTGATACGACATGAAAACGAACCTCAGAGAAGCACTCAATAAGAATTGCTATGGATTTTTTTAGGAAAAAAGGGCACAATAGAAGAATTTGCCTTGAATGAAGGAGGACACAAGTTTATAAATTTTTATACAGGATTTCATAGTGTTTTTTCAATAAGGTGTTTACGCATTTAATATTTGTTTCTTACAGTTGTTGTTTAATGTCAAATTATTCACTTATTGAATGATGTAATTCTTTGTTATTTCTTATGTAGAAGGATTCGAGCCTAGTTGATAAGTTATTTTCACATAATAAGACACGCATCACTCAGAGGTGGTTTAGGCTAGCTAGGTATATGAATGGTTTATCCATTCATTATGTAAACTTCTCTTATAAGAGGTTTCTCTTTTTTTTTTTTTAACATCAATACTTCTTCATTTTGTTAAGATGCAATATGATTAGTCTGCCAATGATAGAAGGCTTCATTACAATAAGAGCAAGAGAGGATCTACTAGACCCATGCATATTTCTCTACTTATAGCAGGCAGCCTTTTATGGCATTTTATAGATACCTTTTATACAATTTGATTGGCACCTTATCACAACTTTGTTTTACTGTTAGAGGCTTAAGTCACATACATTTCATATGCCTTATAGGGAGGCTACTATCACACTACAGGATGTTTTAGTTTAGTTTAACTTACTAGTGAATGGCAATTGGAGCCATGAACTTAGGTTAGGTAGAGGAGTGTGAGTGCTTCTTTGGAGTGAGTCTTGGTCTGCATGATATCTTTGATGGGTGTGTGAAAATGTCATGGTTACGTGGTGCTTTTAGGCATTTATCTCATGGTGCTGAGCATGACTCTATCATACGATATGCATAAGCATATATTCTTGAGTTGATGGGTGGGATCATCTTTACATCTCCTAACCTTGTTCACTTGGTGTTCTTGCCACTTTTACATGGCCATAGAGTTGCTAAAGGATATAGTTAGGGGTTAGTATGCTTAACATGGTTGTATAGATATTTGTGTTGGGCTTCTAATGTTGCCACTTAAGAGATGTGAGGTGTTGCAATACTTTTATAGGTTTAGGCATGGGATAGGTTTTCACATATTACTCCAGTCTAATGCCATATGTATATCCCCTAGAATGGCCCATCAGTTTTGGCCATTACATAGCTTTCCATAAATGTTTTTGGGCAATATAGGGATGCCATAGATAGGTAGATAGCGAATTAAGTATGACTACTTTACATTGTTAATAAAATCAATTTATGCAAACGTTTTGCATACTTATCTAAACATGTCATTTGCAGATTAATTGGATGCCTTACCGTGTTTACATCCCCGATGCATTGCCTTAGTATTGTAGAATGGTTAGGGATGTTTAGCTTACTTATGTGCCAATCATTTATTTTCACATTATTAAGTGGAACTTTCTAGATCAAATTGCCATTAGTATGGTGGTATTTAGAGGATCTTAGATCCATTTGACTCATTACCAACATTACATAGGATTGATCTTAGAAGAAAGGTTTATGAGGATTAGCTTAGGTGACATTACGCTTAGATACGCATCATGAGGAATTATATTGAACACATTAGAGCAATGTTAGGAGCTTTAGTAAGATATATGATTTATACGACTCTTTCTCTTTTTGTTATAACTAAAGTGCTAAAGTAGTTTACTCTATCTTCGATATAGGTCAATGCATTCAACCATATTAAGTTAACCAATACTCTATAGAATGCACGAGCCATTGCAGCAATCAAGTAGCATATTCTTCATGGCTATCTAACCCTCCCACCCCCTAAGAGGAGCTTTAGGTTCATGTACCTTATAGAGGACACAAAAGGAGAGGTCAAGGCCGTGGTAGGAGTCATCATTAAGATCCACCACTAGATTGGTCACTTTCTCCTCCTTTAGATCCACTGTGAGCTGAGTACTCCCTAGTTGCATAGTCATCCTCATTACATTTCGCTATAGAGCCCACTATTGATCCTAAGATCCACCCAACTTTTGTGTCATATCCGATGCTAGATTTTGATCTACTTTTCACTTTTACACTCACTCCATCTGCTCTACAGAGGTTTCCATAATCTAACTACATGTAGTTTGAGAGAAGGTATTATGTAGGTAGATTCGTGCCATATTGTGTAGGAAGAGTTACTATTTTATGTACAGTCTAGCTATAGGGATGTAACGGGTATCAACATCTCCTATACAGGGTAACCTATCTCATGTCAATATTAGAGATATTGTAGGAGGAGGGACTAGCTATTTTCATTGCTATTAGTTATATAAATACATGCAAGTACATAATAGTCAGTGTTTCTGTAATCAAGATTTCTATTTAACATTTGTACTTGATTATTGCAATAGAGTTTTGTTATTTATATTGATAGTATCGTATTTCGATTTAGTAACTTCGTGTACTTATGGTACATGATTATTGTAATAGATTTGTAAATCAACTTTTCAGTGTTGGAAATTGATTTGACATGTTGGTGTGGGAGTTTAGTTTTGCATGTTGGTATTGGAGTTTGGTTTTGCATGTTGGCATTGGAGTTTGGTTTTGCATTATGGTGATAAAGTTTGTGTACTTTTCTTCACAAGTTTGGATTTGTGTTGTTGTTATGTTGTTGGCTTATCTTTGTTTGTACTGTCACAAATATGCAAAATGTTGCAAGAGAAGAGTGCATAAATTGCATTTACGGAGAGGAGTGCATAAATTGCATTTTGTAAATGCAATTTGTGGTCAAATGACCAAATGCAAATTGCATGGCCTAGTTGTGATTTATAAGTCACATTGTCAAAATGTGACATATAAATTGCATATCGCCCATGTGATTTCTTCATATATTATTATAGGAAGGTGACAAAGCAAAATCATAGTTGCAAGTTGCAATTTTGCAATGGCATTTCACAAATTAAGTTTTCATAAACCCATTTTTAAAAATAAATTTGTTTACAAGAGGCAAACTAACCTATTCCTCAAGCAAAGTCAATGATTATGTCAAAAATTTATAGCTATTATTTTTACTTTTATTGGTTTAGATATGGAACTGATTAAGGACATACATGACCATTATGCTTGGTAAATTTTCAAAGAAAACAAACAAGTGAAAATAAGTAGAGAGGAAAAGAAAGAAATGTAATTTCCATTTTATGTTTGGATATATAAGAGAAAATGGAAGAAAATAGAGAAAACATTTATTGGCATGAATAGAATTAAAGGAAAAATTATTTAAAAGAAGATATCATCCTTTTTTTTTTTTTTTTTGGTAAACCTACATGTTAGGGGCATCTTTATAACTTTAAAGAATTTTCCATCAATTTCCACCATTTTCCCTCCAAATTCAGAAATAAACATAATAGTTTTAAAAGTGAAAGTTTTCTACTCACTTTCTTTATTTTCCTTAGATTTTTACTCCCACACACAAAATTTCATCTATTTTTCTTGATTTTTCTCTAATTTTATTCAACCAAACATAATGGACATGCAAATTATTTTGTTAGAATTTTAGGAGAGTAAATACCCTTAAAAAAAGTATTGATCCCATGGCTAGTCATAGGTTTTATTTTAGAAATATTATCTATACAAGATAATAGTGAATTCATAAGCATACAATAGAGATAGAGGGCTTTTCCCATTCAAACATAAATAAAGGATATATGTGCAAATCGAATTTTACTTACAATATGCCATACATGTAAAGAAGATTAGTCCATATTAAAATTCCATCAACTTTATCGTAAATACAAAAGATGTAACTAGGGTGGGTTTTTCCAAAACTCCAATGTTATGTTTGATATGTATGAATGGTATAAAATGGAATGGAGTGAAATAGATTGAAATCAATAATCATAATGATAAATTTATTCTCGTGTACATACGGAATGAAATGCCTGTAAAATAGTATTTGTTAAAAGTACATTTATTTATTAAATACTATAATAAGATTGAATGTTAAATAGATAATTTTAATTAATAAGCATTAAAGAAGTTGGGATGGAATCACAATTCTGCTATCTTAAAGACATAATCGAATTCCCTATCAAAGGCGTAATCAACAATTTTAAAGGGTTTGCCTTTCTAGTTTCCAAAAGTACATATCAGATAAGGAAAAGTTAAAGTAGAAAGCAGATAGCTAAAGTTAAGTTATACTTACTAGTTTACATATAAATAAAATTGGAAAACTAAATGCACTGTATAGTGTAGAATGTGTATGTTATATAAGTTAAGAATAAATATCGTTATTAATATATTATTTTTTATTGGGTCAAGTTTTTCATCGATTTTTTTTTTAATATAAAACCCAACCTTAAATTGTATAGAGTTTTGAATCATGTTTAAATATAGAGTATACTCTATTGAATTTTTATCAAATTGGACAAATCAAATATTCCATAACAATTTGTTTAGTTGTGTTGATTGTTATTCTTGCCCCAAAAGGTCTTAGGTTGAATTAACCTTCATGCGGGGGTGATTGAAGCCTATAAGATGAATACATAGAATTATGTAAGTAGGTTAATGGGCTAATATGCTTTGACTTGTATCGACCTGCGATTTAATGTAGGCTTTCTAGCTTAACAAGTGAGTTGAAATTTTGAGCTTAACCTATATATATATATATATTTGCAGATGGGCTAACCCACATTTTTGCATATTTTTAAATCTAAAAGGGTCAATCCACCCCGATCCATATTGACTTGCTGGCAATGCGAGTTGACTCGTTTTATATGTAAGCTAAAATTTTTTATCAAACCCTTTTTTTTTTTGTTGTGGGTTAAGTAAGTTTACCACATAATCCATTCTTTTTGTAGAACTTTATGAATGTACATAAACTGTCCACTTTATGAATACACATAAGCTATCGAGATACTAGAATTACTGTAGTGTAAAAAGACGGCAAGAGGGAAAGAATACATCCCTAATCAAAAGTCCTTTTACTTGTAGTTAAGTCAAGTATTTATGAAAATTAGTGAGTGAAATATTTATATAAAGAATATCAAAATATATCTTGAAGAGATAATTATAATGTTTCTGTTTATCTCAACTAACCTTAAATGCATATTTAAACAATTCAAAGACCATGAAGCTCGACCTTAAAACCCAAACAGGTTGCATCCGCCTTAAATGCATCCATGTAATGGTTAGCATCAACATGACTTGCGACATTTATTTCCTATTTATTTGTACAAACTGAGATGAAACTTTTCATTAATTTATAGGATAATACTTTTAAATATGATACTTTTTTAAAAATATTCAATAAATATTATATTCGAAAAAATTATTCAAAAAATAAGTTATTAAGTTGCATATGGCATCCAGGCCTTCGGTGTAAATTTTTTTCATTCTTTTTGCATTGAAGGTGTGAGTGATGTCAGTGCCTTCAGTATTATTATTTTTTTTTGAAAGTGCATATGCTACTTGTGTCTTCAATAAAAAAAAAATTATATTAAAGACGCGTGTGGCATCCACACCTTCAGTACAAATCTGTTGAAGGCACGAATACTGTCTGACCTTCAATATGAATTTATGAAGACGCAAAGTGTATCCGTGCTTTTGAAATTTAAAATAATTATTTCGTATACAATATTTATGGAATGTTTTAAAAAATTACCATATTTAAGAGTACTATCTTTAGTTTATATCTTTATGATTTTATTATATGCAATTAAAATTAAAATTTAAAAAATATTATAATAATATAATATGATATTTTAAAAATTTATATAATTTTAATAATTAATTTTTAAATTAAAAAAAAAGAATCCATATCCTAGGACGTATTGATAAAATATATATGTAACCTTTATTCTTTTGTACTTTCAAATTCATTGAAATTCCAATAAAACCCTCTCCTCTCGCGAGGTCGATCCTAGGTGGCGAAATTGCAGTATTGAATATTCATATCTCCTCCCCCCCTCTCTCTCTCTCTCTCTCTCTCTCTTTGTCTGTCTCTCTCTCTCGGTCGCATGCTCGGTCGCTCGCTTTTCCGGTGATCATCTTCTTCCTACAAAGTACAAGCTGCCCCGACTCATCAGAAGCCAAATCACTAAAAGAAAAGAACAAAAGTTAAAAAAAGGAAAAATCTCACTAATGGCTTTAACCATCACCTTCTTCTCTCCCTCACAGAACCTGTTTCGATCTTCACTCTTGGACCATTCCACTCCTAAAGCTGTTCTGTTTCTCAAACCCTCTTCGTTTTCCTCGATTCGTCACCAATCTCGCGCTTTCTCCATCGCTTTAAACAAGTACGAAAATTGGATCATTTTGAAACAAGTATCGCTTGGTGGAATTTGATAAGAGAATTTCGTGAATATTAATTTTGATTTTTGATCTTGCAGGAGTTATGTTTGCTGTTCAATAGGAGGTGTTAATGCCTTGAATTCAGCGTCACTGGTAAGGAATTTAATTTGGCTTTTTGGTTTTTCGATGTGGATGAATAGTAACAACTTGAGCTGATCGCTACTTATGTGGGCTTGGATTTTGTTCGGCTATCTGCTATTCATTTGTAATTCAGTTAAGGTTGATTTCAAGTGGTTTATTTGTAGAATTGGAGCTTTAGTCGATGTTATGCTGACTACTATTATTACTACTAATAATAAACCGATCTGAGCTCAAGAATATTGAGTATAGATGATTAGATATCGCCTATTGGTCAGATTTGTATCAGGACATTTGGGTGTGTTTGCTTACAGAATACCTTGAACTTTTTTTCTGCATGTAATGTAATAAGAATTTTACAATTATCAAGTACTATAATAATAATTTGTAGAGGTTGCAAAGACACATGATTCTTAGTGGTAAGAGGTGGTGGAAGACGAGGTGGTGGCTGCCCCTAGAGGTGATGGTTAATAGTCATAAAAAATGCAAATGGAAAATGAAGAAAAATGGTTTTTTATTTTTAAAAATGAAAATTGTTTTTACCACCACCACTGGCTACCACCTTTGCCTCTCACATACTACCTCCTGTATTATTATGATAATATTTGATAATTTTGAAGTTTGTAATTATAATAAATTTCAAAGGAATCCAGAAAATGTTTTTCGTGAAACAAACACAGCCTTAAGTTGAAATTATGAGCTTCTATGGATCAGTTGAGCTTGAGTTATAGCATTTATTTTTCCTTCCTGTACCAGTTTAATTTATTATGCAGATGGTCCAATCTGTTTTTTTGATTTTATATTTTTCTGTCTGTTTTCATGGATGGTATGGCACATAGTGCAGCCGTGTCACCCTCTCTCCTTGAATTGTCTTATTGCATCAATCAAATTCCTTAGAAGAATCTGTCCATTTTCAGTAATTTCTCTGCTAGAAATTTGGTGGATTTGATTTGACATGAGGATGACTCTTTTCTTTTTCCATCATCATGGCTCTTTCATTTTCTAAATTGTATTGATTTTGCTCAACCTTTTCCTACGGTGTGTCAAATGTAATAAGAGGATTGCGATATTTCATTGTTGATAGTTAGAGGATGGTGATTTATCTCAAAATAGAGCAATTTGTGCTAAGTTAGATGCTTAATGTTGGGTTTGAATTTTTTGTGCAGTCAGGGCAAGCTGCTGATTCTGTTCCCATGCCTATAGTTCTCATAGATCAGGATTCAGATTCTGATGCAACCATTGTGCAACTCAGTTTTGGAGATCGTCTTGGGGCTCTTATTGATACTGTAAGTGGTCATATTCGGCAGTATTTCCTTGAAAGAATCTTCTAGTTCCTAAGACTTGCATATAAATAAAAATTTCCCAATTGCAAGCTTTCTCACCACTGCATTTGATTGAGATTTCTGATCTGTATCATGTGGACATATAGATGCATAAAGGAATTGAAGTTGAGCCATCTTAAATCTTTTCTTCTTTGAATATATTACGAACTGATAGTTACAGGACTTAAAATGGTGTTCTGAGTTCTGAGGCTTCCAATCTGATTATATTTTCCTAATGTTAATTCTGGCATAGGATTTATATCAACCAATTTGACTTGACAGATGCAAGCATTGAAAGGATTGGGTTTGGATGTATCAAAAGGGACTGTCACCACTGAGGGACCAGTGAAACAGACCAAATTTTTTATTACAAGATTGTGAGTAATATCTGTCAAAACCTTATGCATACTTTACATACAGTTTCTTATACTGAAATTGCTTATGGAAACATGAACTCTTCTTCCAACATAACTGATTGAACTCATGTGCCCATTTTCCACAATTCACTTGCAGAGATTTCTATTCTTTCTTTTTAGTGTTCTACCATATGAAACAGTTATACTGTTGATTTTCTAGAAAACTTATCGTTGATGCTTTTTCTACTTTACTTATGTTGGATGCACATATACCTTTGCAAAATTGTATCAACTCTTGTTGTTTACTAAACTTGCCAGTTAGACAAAAAAGCCATTCACGTATTGAGCTATGAGGAGGTAAACTTAGAAAACCATGAGGATACATACCTCATTTATCAGCTTTTTTGGAAAGTCTGGATTTTTTGGTGTTTAATTTTAGATGGAAGACATTATATAATCTGATGATAATGCTTTGCACTTCTTGAAAAGTACATTTAGTAAATTTTCCCCCGCCCCAACCCAAAAGAAAATAAAGAATAAAAATCCATTAGTCCATCAGGTAAGTTCTAGAGAAGGATCCTGTAACAAGACCACGTCTTCATAAGCTGCTATTCAAGGTTTATGAAAGGCGTTTGCCTCTTCATTGAGCTGTTAAGATTCCCTTCTTGCTATCTAGTAGGTGTGTGTTTTGTACTTTGTGTTGTATTTTGTGTTGTGTGTTGTGATATAGGGTGTTAATTGTGTGTAGTCAGTGTAGTGTGTGTGCAGGTGTCGTTTGTGGGGGGTGTGCATTTTTGTTGTAATTTTTTCTGTTTTCATTTTTTGGAAGGGTAGTTTGGTAATTGTCTTGTCCACTATATAAATAAGGAGTGGGGCTGGGGGGATGGGGTGGGCAGGGTTGAGGAGTGTAAATGAAGTCAGTTAGAGAGTTTGTTAGTAGAGGACTGCTCCGGAAAGGAGAGTGAGACACAGTGGCGAGTGTTTGGAGGATTGTTGGTCTGGTAGAAGAGATCTGTCCAGGTAATCTTCTTTTCGAATTGAGCTCTGTGTGTTGTGCATTTGTGTAATTGAATGTTTTGAGTGATTTTGGACCCACGGCTGTTGCAGATCCCTTAAGCGTTTCATGTAAACAAAGTTACTCTTCTGGTGTTTATATGCCTGATTGGAATTAGAAAACCTTTTGGTGCCCATTGACCAATCTTTGAAAAATAATACGAAAACTTGCCACATATAGAATCTTTCCCATGTTGCTTTCATCAAGTGAAGAGCCTCTTGCACTCAAATTATGTTCCCTTTTGAGTTGTAAGGCAGGCAAATCTCAGTATTACTTATCAGGACACCACCGGATACATTTGGGAATTCTATGTCTCGAGGAAAGATATGGATCTCACAAATGGTTTATGATTTTGGATTAATGCACAATGGTATAAAGGGATTAATGTGGTGGAACCACACATATGGAGATGGGTAATGGTCTTTGGGGGCAAGAGAATTAGGAGGAGAAAAAATATCTATCTAAAAGGAAAGGGATACTAGAGTAGGTGCTCCTGACACTCCAAGAAAATAGCCTTTGCTGATGCAGAGTAAGGGAGACATTTTTTATTTTTTAATTGCATCTCAATGTTTCTACTTATGAGTGCGGTAACTTACTTAAACATTTGTAGGTAAAAGACAGAAACTGGCTTTACTGATGGATGCTGTGTTTGACAATTTGATAAAAAAGAGAAATGGCTGGAAATGAAAAGATTGTTTCTAAGAAAAGGATGTAAGTGGAATGAAATATTTTCTTTTTGTTGTTTGGGTAATGAAGATGGGTGGAAGTGGGATTAAATGAGACTTCGATTGGAAGTATTCTTTGTCTTATTTTTGTAATACTAAATTTCAGGATTGTGTTTGCCCACATCTCCAACCACTTTCACTTCTTTCCAACTTTGGAGAAGAAAAGAGTATTGCAAAACTGGAAAGTCTTACACTCACTACTCTTCATGTCCACATTCTTTTTAAATACCAACTCAAACAATTTACTGCCACTCTCTTCCTTCCATTTTTACTCATTTCGTTCCGATTCCCAACCAGACATGGTAGAAGAGTCAGGTGGGACATTTTTTAAATTAATTTGCATTTTAAAGTTTCTGAAATCTTGTAGTTGAAATAAGTTGAGATTTAATGTCAATTCCTGAGAGCAAGTGTTGCTGCCATTAACATACGTGGCATTTATGCAAAAATGTGGATAGGGAGGTTGGGTGGATCGGGTGCACTCTATTATCCTCAAGGGCAATTGTTTTTGGATTGCTAAAACGCCTGCTATTAGAAATTGAAATTGGAGGAAAATCCTTAAATCGCGGGCTTTGGTGTGGGGACAGTTTAGATGGAAAGTCAATGATGGTTTATCAATCTCTCTTTGGTCAGATTACTAGTTGCCTACGGGACCTCTTGATGAAACATGTAATGGATCTGACGTAGCCAGGTCAGGTCTTCTAAGAAATGCATGTGTGTGTTGTTTGATAGAAGGAAATGATTGAAAGATTCCTGATGGAAGCTTCTGGGAGAAACTCCATATACCTTCTTCTTTAAAACTGGATTCCACTCAAGCAGATAAACTGGAGTGGGTTCATTCTATCAGTGGAAACTATTCCATCAAAAGTGGCTATTGCTTTTTAGCACCTTGGCACCCTACAGTTCCATGGTGTAAAGTCATTTGGAACAAATCTAGCATTCCCGGACATTGTTTTTGTCTTAGCCTGGCAAAGTAAATTACAAACGTTGGACAGATTTAGTGCATGGGGAATTGCTAACACAACCACCAGCTACCTTTGTTCCCAAAGCCTGGAAGATCATTCTCATCTTTTTTTTTAACTGCCAGTTCACCTACCAAGTATGGCAAACAATCTGTAGCAAGCTTGAATGTCCTGCTACCTACTATTTTTGGCAAGGCGTCACAGCTGGCCTGTTATCCACGGCCTCATCCTCAATTGCATGCATTCAACTGTGGAGAGCAGCCCTTGCTACTTCGTTCTCTTGCTTATGGAGAGCTCGGAATAATGTGTGACATGGAAAGCCTCTCCCCTGTTTCATTTCTCTATTCAACCTAATTTCTGCTTACTTAGAGCGCTTTGAAGACCTCATAGATGAGTTTTTTTTTTTTTACATAGTATTTTTGTATACTCTCCTTGTAAAAAGTAGCTGTTTAATCCATCCCGTTTTTGATGGTTGTAGAGTCTTCCTATTATTAATGAATTTTTATTTACTGATTAAAAAAGAAGTGTTGCTACCATTGAGCTTATTTGTAATCACAGATTGTTGAACATCTTGACATGTTGCTATCAGTTCAATACTCATTTTATTGTCAAGCTCTGGTTGTGTTTTGTGTCATTGTCTTATCAGTTTTTAATTAGGAATATTGTGAAGAATTTAGTCCCCTGTTATTAGTGATGAATATTTAATGAAATACAGTGTCAGTGATCTATAAGGAAAGGGGTACCAAAGAGAAGAAAAGAAAGAGGAGAATTATGAAGAATTGCAGCTGGTTTAGGAGTTTAGAAGATTATAGATATCAGTGTAGTACTAAAATCAAAGACAGTAGAGGGAATATGAAATTTCATATGGAGTATTTGCAATTATAATTATGCATATTCCTATTAAATCTGTGGATTGTGGTTTACTTAGGTGTGCACTTTTTTTGTGCCTCTCACCTGAGCACCTTGTGTCTGCTTTTTGATTTTGGCTACACTGATAGACATATGGTGTCTCTTGTATTGGAAGACTAGCTGATATAATACTTGGTGAAAAATCCTTAGATCATGTAGTTAATTTCTCTGTAAATTTTCATTAAGCCACAATGGAGGTGATGTATGTTACATCAATTGGCAATGATCTTAGAATTTTTACACCATTGCTTTGGTTACACAGAGATAATGGGCGTAAAGTTGAAGATGCTGATCTCTTGGAGATGATTCGATTGACAATAATCAATAATCTTTTGAAGTATCATCCAGTAAGTCTGAGAAGCTAACTAAAATATCTTGCTGTTTCTCTCTCGCTCTCCCTCTCTCTCTCTCTCTTTTAAATTTATTTTTTATTTTTTATTTGAGATGTGTGTTCAATGCAATTGGCTTCCTTGAGCTTTCCTGCTAAATCAGATTTTAGCTTTCACATGTTTTCATTTCCATAAATTGTTAGGAATCCAGTATGCAGCTTGCTATGGGTGAGGCATTTGGAATAAGAGCTCCTGGAAAGAAGGTAATGAAATGTGAGATTCTGAATCTTTATGATGTTCAAGAGCCCGAGTGACCACCTTTTCCCTGGAAAGGGCATTCAAACTTGATAAAATGTCTGGAGACCAAAAGATATCTATTGACTGAATGCTCTTCTTTGACAGTCTCTGATAGGTTATATTTGACCATTGGTATAATTTGGCTAGTACAGGGACTTTTTTTGGTACAATGAATTGGAAACTTTGTTTTGTAGTGTATGATGGTAGATAGTTTGCAGACATATATGCCTGTTGATGAGAGTGAATTAGAAAATTTCCGATTCTAAGCATTAGGCTGCTCTATCCATTTCTTTGATATGTCTTGTTACTCCATCTTTGCCTTTTCTTTTTCTATTATCACTTTCTTCTAGTACTTGCAAGCCAGAAAATTCTTATCCATGGAGTTGTTTTTCTTTTCGTTAGCTGATGAGGGAAACTTTGTCGCTTCTTCATTTTAGTAAATATCCCTCTTGTCATAAAAGATAATTTCCTTGAACAGATAAACAGAAGGAACATTTTTTTTTCTTTTTTTACTTTAGATTAACAGGTCTAACCATTTTGATGTAGGGCAGGAAGTAAAAGCCAACATAACATAATGGAATGTTAACCCTTTTTTTGCAATGGAATGGCGTCTTTATTTCTTCATATGAACAATGCCATTTGCTATTCCATTATTAGCAAAATTAGGACAACAGACTCAGATGATTTTCCCTAACATTCTGCGTTTCTGATGACATTTTACCTCTGTTAATACACTCGAGCTGCTATTTTCTGCAACAACTGATATGATTGTGCTATTTTTTCTGCTAAGTTTTACTAAATTGTACTTATGCTACGTTCTACCACAGCTTGATGTTGACATTGCAACTCAAGTACATGTGAAGGAAGATGATCCAAAGCGGAGGTAGCAACTTGTGCTGTTTATCAAAGATGGATATCCTGACTTGCTGCTGCTTCAAAGTTTCTTGTGAAATTAATTACTTTCTCATGGAAATCTATAAGTTGACACTACTCCTTGCTGTGCCAGCTTGCTTTATATAGAGACAGCAGATCGTCCAGGATTGCTAGTTGAGATTATGAAGATCATAGCAGATGTTAATATTGATGTAGAATCTGCGGAGATTGATACAGAAGTAGTCTCTCTCCCTCTCTCTTTCTCTCGATTCCGACATTACTTATCTGCATCATCTGATGATTTGGAATTGTCTCTGAATCTTGCAGGGTCTAGTAGCCAAAGATAAATTTCATGTCAGCTATGGAGGTGCTGCACTAAGCAGTTCCTTGTCTCAGGTATATATGGTTATTTATGAGAATGATTGGCAATGATTGCATAGCATTACTTTTGGACTTTAAGTAATTATTTCCGGTTTTTGTCTATCATGGAAAAAATGTGGTATGCTACCATATGCACGAAATAGCTGAGACACTTCTGAAATGCAATGATTCTTCATAGTTCTCATCAGTTTTATCTAAATTGGCAGGTGCTGGTTAACTCTCTTCGCTACTACCTGCGAAGGCCAGAGACGGATATTGATAGCTACTAGAATCCAAAACCGTTTATAAGTAGCTTAAAACTTGTACTGTATCCTTATTGTCACAACAGGCACTTGTTGAGAAGTTTTATATTGGAAGTCATGATCTGTAGCGCATCTTGGTTTTAACTCTAAAAACCTCTTTATTAGAGTCTCCAATCATAAGGTCATAAATGAAGTCGCTATGTCTAAATTTTGGCTCTATTGTTCTCCCCGTCATCTTTCCTTTTAAAGTCCCATTAGGAAGTACTTGACATAAGAAGCGTGACTTCCTGTAGTAGTAGCACTGCTTGATTGAAATGTACTGTTTGGCTAAGATGTGTATGAGCTGTACACTCTTGAGACACTGAAAAATTTGAAGTTCTTGCTCTTTTCCTAGTAATTGCACTGACCAAATTCTTTGGACCGACTTGTTTGATATAGGCCTAGTGCTGGCACAGCAACTGTCTCGAGGGGTTGTTGGTCTTGCGCTAGATACTCGCATGACATAGCTTCCCTTGAAGTGTTGGGTAAATTCAGAATGTTGACGGTCATACAAGGTGACTCTGGATAGTCTTGCTCAAATGGCGACAATTTTTTTTTTTTTTTTGGGAAAAGTTCAGATTTTTTTTTCATTAATAAAGGTAAAGTTACAAAAAGATGCAAGGAAAAAAAAAAAAAAGAATCGATAAATTTTCACGTCTAAGAATATGAATTTTAATCGACCATTTCACCATCTTCATGCTCTCTCTTGCCCGCTTCTATGCTCCCTCACTCAAGCCTCACATCAATTGCATTGATTGCTTTAGTTCCTAGAAATTCTTCTAACGCTATGACGTTGTCAACGTACATGTAAATATGGCTGATGATTTCCCCAACTCACCTTACAGTGTGAACAGTCCTTGGTATTGGGATAATTCAGAAGAGACCTATTAGCCAAACCTGTATTATCGTTGCCTTAACACCGTCACTCACGATGGTAAATTCATGGATGCCCATGCATCCCAGCATTGAAGATGGATGAAGATGATCGTAGACAAAAAGATGACGGCCGATTTGCCCCCTAATGTGACTCTAGGGGAAATTGCGGACATAAGATATCTAAAGCACTTCAGCAAGTTGACAGAACTAAGGCTCATTGCAAGCAATACTCCGTATCATTGCAACATCACTAGTGACATGAGCCACCTATGCTGGCATGTTTCTAGACACCGGGAAAGAGGGGCGTGACTAAGAAGTGGAGATCCTCCTAGCTCGGCTTTGCCCCAGTAAGATATCTGGCAGACTTTTACAGCTTTACTTATAATCATAATTGTTAAAATCGTGATTTATAAAAATTAGATGAATCGTATAAAATTAATAGAATCAGTAATTTATAGAAACATACATCTAAATTCATAATTATATTAAAAGTTTATATTTAAATATTTTTTTTATTTTAATTATAAAAAATATTATAAAATTACAAACTCGTAAAATCGTATAATTAACTCGTGATTTTAAAATCGGGGAAGGTCATGTTGATCTAGTCTGCCATGCAAACCTGGTGGAGTCACTACCTAAGTAGAAAATGGACGTCTGAAAGTACAAGCTGACTTCTAACGCCGTCATGGAAAGCAAGACCAAGGTGAAGGAGGTCTCTCGGAAGACCAAAGCCTAGGTCGGGTCAGGAAGAAAAAACGGAGCGACAAAGCCATGAAAATTTAGGCATTCTTGCTGAGAAAAAATCTCCCATATAAGACCACCTCGTATTTCGAGCAGAATTAGAATTGAAAAGAACTTTTAGAATCCCTTATGGATTTAGTTAGAGA
This sequence comes from Laguncularia racemosa, assembly GCA_037954665.1. Lineage (NCBI taxonomy): Eukaryota > Viridiplantae > Streptophyta > Magnoliopsida > Myrtales > Combretaceae > Laguncularia > Laguncularia racemosa. Next base: position 1,839,363 of record JBBMOL010000119.1, on the reverse strand, counting down.
TATAATTATTATACTAATAAGAAAAACCTATAAAAGTTTGAATGTGATAATTTGAATAAAATATACTAGTCCATTTTAGTTTATAGATAGTAGTAGCAGATGACCCATAAAATCCCCAATAGATATATTGCTTGTAATTCATGTTAATTGATTGTATTTGTATTTCTAATCATGTTTACTTTATATTAATGTAAAAAATGCATAAAATTGAATAAAAATAATAAATAATTAAGTTATAATTTAATTATACTTATTCGTATCATAATAATGTTTATGTATCATTTTGTATCTTATATATATTTTTTATAATCGTGTTTCTAATTATGTTGTGTTGTATTATTATGTTATATCAATAATTATTAATCCTATTTAAAAATAAACTAAATTATATAATGATGTTATGCTTTGTTCTAAATTTGCTGATATTGGAATTCTCATTTAGAATAAAAATTACTTTTACATACAATAGAGTTTCTAATAATAAGAAAATTCGACAATAATTGTTCCCCCTACAGTCATTTCATTTGAAGTAGATGCACAATTACCACACAACTTGAAGAGACCTAGGAATGAGAGCGTAGAAGTCACGTCACGTGGGCCCCTAGGCCATGGCCTATTGATTGATTCTTATTTTAAGTTAAAGATGGTATGTAATATTTCTGTTAATGGAATCAATAAGCAAATATAAATTTAATTTTTAATATTTACGTACTTCTTTTTATTTTAATTCTTAATATTTTATTTTTTTTATACCCTTAACATTTTCTCAGTTCTACAAAAATGGGCTTTAATCATATCCCTTAAAAATTTAGTCCATCCCTTATATGTGTCTAATCAATATTGTGAAATAATATTATTATATTAATATAACCAATTAAATATTATAATAAAAATAATTATAGATATAATAAAATAAAAGAAGAAAGTTTGGAGAAAATCAAAGCCACCGTGGCTTCGCCTCCACCTCGACCTCCATCCTACAAAATCATGCCTAGTTTTTTTTAATGTACTTTTGTTTCCAACTTTTAAATTTTAAAATTCACTTTTTTTTTTTTTTTTATAAACTACTAAATTGGAATTTGATAATATATTTTTTTTATTGAAAAAAGCTTATCGTGCTGACCCAGTACATTAAAGCCACACACACGCTATACAGGGTATGGCATTCAAAGAAATGGACACGACACATAAAATAAATAGCTCGCAGTTATGACGAGGATTCGTAGGAATAAAATACGCAGGGTTTAGACATAAAGAATTAATAACGAGCGAAGCACGCCATTATTTAGAAATGTGGGGACGCTTAACGTATGAAAGATCACATAGTACTCGTGCATATGCATGTTAGTTCGACAGGGTCACGGTCGTCTACAGTAAACACTCGGGTCGTATGAAACACATGACTCAAGAGTTAGAATTTTAACCTCACAAAGAGCAGGGACATTGATTCTCCACGATATCTGTTGGATGTGCACTGCTTGGTTCGATTTAAGTGGCCCGTATAAAGTAATGCCAGTTACTTTACCACATCAAATGGATATTTGTATATCGATACGATGATTAGTGCATCTCCAAACAACTTACCTTTGATTAATATTATAAAAATTTAGTTAAGCAGTCCTACAATTATAACTGCCCAATCTACATGAAATCGGACTAAGTTTCCACTCTTACTATGATTTTCGCTAATCAGGGGGAAATACAGATACTTCATTGGACCCAATGCCAACAACCACGGAAAGACATACTAAGGAGGAAGATCATCTTGAAGTTATTGAGTAGCAGAAGTACCAGTGTCGCCCTCTAAAAGCGATTTGAGGATGTCTTGGCTCACTCCATCTGCATAGGGAAAGAAGTGACCTGCACCAGGCAGCTCATGGTAGCGAATCCAAGGGAGCTTTTTGGCGATGTAGCGTTGCAGTGATGTCGGCACTAGTCTATCCTCGTACCCCTGCCATATATGGACCCTGCCTGCTTCTTCAGGAAAAGGCCTCTCCAGATCCATTGGATCGAACTCCCATTTACCAAAGAAAACGATCAAGTCACGATGAATCGATTCATATTCCCCTTGTTGTCTGGTGTATAGCTGTGGAAATGAAAGCAAATAAGAGTTCATAATTTACTACAAGAAAGCAGGGCTTTCCTGCGTTCAAATAAACAACACCAGGATGAAAAACTTGAGCGACGTTTAAGTCACCAGATTTCAAGAAGACGTTATAGCTTTAGACTTCAAAATGTCAAATAAGTATACATTAGTGCCCTTTAAATGTCACAGATAAAAATATACGACTGTTGTCCATTAATTTGTTTTCTGATAAAATCGTACATGCACAGCTGCGATTAAAAATGGCTCACCTGGCGTTGCACTTGGTCTATAAACCTGGGAGAAAGTTCTATGTCCTGACGTGACATGATCCTAGGGTCACGGGAAGAAACGGAGCAAGCAGGAAACCATTTTTGGGTGTTCCACCAGTAGACGAGCCATGGAGCATAGTGAGCAACACTGAGTGCCCATTGATCCTGTGGTAGCTGTTGGTTATACGCTTCTTTAGATAGATTGGCTGGAAAACCAGGCCACCAATAATTTATGACCGGAGCTATCAATGCTGCTCCTGCTAACCTGCCAAAACAATAGGAGCTCTTGATTTCAATAGCTATAGTTGTTACTCTTAAACAAAATTCCAGGATTACAATTGGTTCACTAAGGTTTGACGCAATCTCAATCGAATCCTTTTCTTTTACAACATTTTCAAAAAGTCCTCTCACCTTTTTTACGGTTGCTAAAATGTTTTCTTCCTATGGCTAAATCATTTCCTATTCAGTTCATCGATTCAGTCCCATTTTGGTATTGTTTCAGCTTCGCTCTGATGAGAAATAAGTGAAGAATACACATAGTAGATAGGAGAAACCAGATCTAAGCGCAACAAACGGGAATGGGAATTTCCTAATCCTACCTATGAGGTATATATTTGAGGCAACCCCATGTTGCCATGCCTCCGATGGAGAATCCAACGACATAAAACTTGGGTCCAAGTTTCATCTGGTCAGCGAGCTCTTCAACGTCTAATGCCAAACCCTTCCTTGTTCCTTTTGGATCCGGATCGCTCTGTCCGTAGCCTGGTCTATCGAAAGATACAATGTAAACTCCGAGATCTTCAAGAACGTCCTGTTCAAACGAAGAAAATTCATTAAAAAGTAAGTAAACATCACAAACAAACTCCTGCTACTGCCTATTGCTAGCATGAGTTAAATACAAAGAGAATAAGGACTTAAGCACTGGGAGAGACATTATTTGCTAATGCTATGACGGCGTTATGTCTGCAGCCATCATAACCATGTATGAAGACAATCTTGTGTTTGGCTATGTCTCTGGACACTCCATGCTCCTTGTAGGCCAAATGCCGACCATCGCGGAGTTTTATCCTTGGTGGTGCTATGGGAGGACCACCCGGGGAACCACAGATCTTGGGAGGCGGAGGTCGGAGAATCTGATATCCGCATGCTAACAGGAGAAAGAATAACAATATAGTGACCTCACGAAACATCCTGAAGAGCAGAGCAGAAGGTTTTAAACTACTAAACAAATATATGTGGAAACTTTGGAATGAGAACCACCGATGTTTATCCTTGAGTTGAAGTGGCAAAGGCAAAATCTGACTAGGCTATCGTAGATGCCATTGTAGACTTGCTGTGAATGCCCTCAACTTTTGACCAAGGCTTGGATTTTTAAAGAGTATCATAGGCAAAATATGACTAAACTATCGTAGATGCCATTGTAGATTTGCTGTGAATGCCCTCAACTTTTGACCAAGGCTTGAGTATCGTAGGCAAAATATGACTAAACTATCGTAGATGCCATTGTAGATTTGCTGTGAATGCCCTCAACTTTTGACCAAGGCTTGGATTTTTAATGACAGTATCATTTAGGGCAAAGTCTTGACTCATCTCTATTTGGTTTAGTCTTACACTAGATTAGCTTAGCTTTAAAACTTCTTGTCCGCTTATCATGCACTATCACTTTCATTTAAGGCAGTATTATTTATCTTTAACGTTTACCACTTTATCCGAAAAAGACACGGATTGGACAAGTGTCACAAACAGTAGAAAAAAAAGGTGTTATCTTCAAGCTCAAACTCAAAACAAAAATGAACACTTGTCACACGATTTGATGGTATAAAATTTACTTGGTTTTATTATATATATATATTTTTAATGTCTAAGTAACCTTAGTGCTATTTTAGATGGAGTCAAGCAAACAAAATACCTACACTCATGTTGATGATTATGCCCCGAATTTATGGAAGGACAACAACTTCATGTATAAATAAATTCAATTTGTTTAGTTTCCTATTTTATTCGTTTTACGCTTGTATCTATATATGTGTGGTGTTTTATGACCTAAATCCAATTTGTCTAGTTTCTTATTTTATTCGTTCTTGTATTTATATATATGGGGTGTTTTAGGGTTTTAAAATACAATGTGATACAATCTTATACTCCAACTTCAAATTAGTGGATTTCTCATCTTCTCTGCCTATGGTTTTTTTACCTGATTTGGGTTTTCCACGTAAATCTTGTATGTCTTTTATTTTTCTTGCGATTATTATTTATTCTTGTCATTGTTTTTGTCCTTAACAAAATCATAACAAGTGGTATCAGAGCAAAAGTTTTTTGATTTTGTTCTAAACAATGGTATTAGTCAAGTACGATATTTTGCCACTAGATCGAACACAAGATTTTCCTTGTGATAGGTTAAGATATGTGTAGTTCTCACATAGATGGATTTAGATGATGCTTTGTTAGGGTTTGATAAGATGCCTACGTCATGGACTCCTGAAGAAAAACAACGTAAGGATTGTAAAGCCCTTTCTTGAATTCATCTTCATCTTTCAAATCAAATTTTACAGGATGTGTTAAAGGAAAAGACCGCTGCTGCACTATGGTTAAATTTGGAGTAGTTGTGCATGACGAAGAGTTTGACTAGTAAATTGCATCTAAAGCAGAAAATATAATCACACCGTTCGGTGGAAGGAGGTTTTGTAGATGATCACTTGACCATCTTTAATGAGATTGTAGTAGAACTAGAATCCATGGAGGTAAAGTATGATGAATAAGATCTGGCTTTGATTTTGTTATGTTCGTTACCTCCTTCGTATTCGAATTTTAGAGATACAATCTTGTATAGTTATGATATATTTATTATTATGGAAGATGTTTATAATGCTTTAGCCTCTTATGAAAAGATGAAAACTTTAGTTATTGGAACTAAGCTTGAGGCTGAGAGTATTGTTACTCGAGAAAGGAGTCAGGATAGAAATTCTAGTGGGAATTTAAGGGGCAGATCGAAGTCTACAAATAGGAATAAAACTTGTAATTATTGCAAGAGTGGGAATTTAAGGGGTAGATCAAAGTCTACAAATAGGAATAAAACTTGTAATTATTGCAAGAAGAAGGGACATATAAAATTGGAATGTTATAAATTGCAAAACAAGAACAAAAGAGATAATGATAACCAAAAGGAGAAACAACTAGAAAAATCTTATGAAGCAAATGTTGTTGAAGAAATTAGCTATGGTGAGCTTCTTATTGTTTCCAATGATTCACAGACTAGTCAAGCAGAGATCTTGGATTTTGGCTATACTTTTCATATGTGTCTCAATCGGGACTGGTTTTCAACATATGAAAAGGTTTCTAAAGGTGTTGTTTTGTTGGGCAATAATGCTTCTTGTAGGATTGTAGGTATTGGAACGATTAAAATCAAAATGTATGATGGTGTCGTCAGGATGCTTGGTGATGTGAGACACGTTCCTGACTTGAAGAAAAATTTGATTTCTCTTAGTACTCTTGATTCTAAAGGGTATAAGTACACCAGTGAAGGTGGAGTTTTGAAGATTAGTAGGGGATTGTTGGTGGTGATGAAAGGGCAAAAACAAGCTACTAACTTGTATGTTTTGCAGGGTTCAGTCGTTATAGGTGATGCTGCTATTACTTTCTCATCCTTATCAGATGAAGATTCTATAAAAATCTAACATATGCGTTTAGGGCATATGAGTGAAACTGGCATGACTGAATTGAGTAGAAGAGGTCTACTTGAGGGGCAAAACATTAGTAAATTAAAATTTTGTGAACATTGTGTATTTGGAAAACATAAAAGAGTCAGATTCACCACAGGTACACATAATACAAAGAGTATTTTGGATTATGTCCACTATGATATTTGGGTGCCATCGAGAGTGCCATCTAGTGAAGGTGCTACTTACATGATGACTATTACATATGACTTTTCTAGACATGTTTAGGTATTCTTCTTAAAACAGAAGAATGATGTTCTGCCCACATTCAAAGAATGGAAAATAATGATCGAGAAGCAAACCGGAAAAGAGGTAAAGCGTTTACACACTGATAATGGATTAGAGTTCTGTTCTAACGATTTTAATAATCTATGCAAAGTAGAGGGAATTGTGAGACACTTAACAGTCCTTAGCACACCTCAACGGAATGGAGTAGCAGAGCACATGAATAGAACTATTATGGAGAAAGTCCAGTAGGTAGAAGCTGCTTCTACAACGTGTTACTTGATAAATAGATCTCCATCGATGGCTATAGAAAAGAAGACTCCATTTGAAGTATGGTCTGACACTCCTGGTAATTACTCTGAATTGAAATTTTTTTGTTGTCCTGCATATTCACATGTTGATAATGGAAAGCTTGAACCACAATCATTGAAGTGTATATTTCTTGGTTTTAAACCTGGTGTTAAGGGATATAAACTGTGATGTCTTGAATTGAAGAAAGTTATACTACGTAGAGATGTTATTTTTGATGAGGTGTTTATGTTATCTAACCCTTCATTTGATGAAGTCAAGTAGAAATCATCCATGCAGGTGGAGGTTGAAATTGGTTTAGGTTCTAAATCGGAGACTTCTCAGCTTTTATCACAAACCAAGGATAGTCTTGTCTCTATGCCTTCACAACCACAATACTCTATTGCTAGAGACAAGCCTAAGAGAGAAGTTAGACCACCTCAAAGATTTGCAGAGGCAGATCTTGTAGCTTATGCTCTCAATGTTGTAGAGGATGTTGATTCTAATCAAGAGCCATCCACTTACACATAGGTTATTAATTGTGAAGACTCTGATAAGTGGATGATTGCAATGCAGGAAGAGATGGAATCCCTTTAGAAATATAGTACTTGGGATTTGGTGAAGCTTCCTAAAGGGAAGAAAACAATTAAGTGCAAATGGGTTTATAAGAAGAAAGAATGTACACCAGGCATTAAAGAACCTAGATACAAGGCCAGACTAGTTGCAAAAGGCTATAATCAATACTAGGTATTGACTTCACCAATGTGTTTTCTCCTGTAGTAAAACACAGTTCAATTAGAGCACTTTTGGGTATTGTAGCCTTATAAGATCTTGAATTAGAATAGCTAGATGTGAAAATTGCTTTCTTACATGGAGAGCTTGAGGAAGCTATTTATATGCAATAGCCAGAAGGTTTTGTGGACTCAGGAAAGGAGGACCATGTTTGCATGTTGAAGAAATCCCTTTATGGGTTGAAGCAGTCACCTAAGCAGTGGTATAAAAGATTTGATTCTTTTATGACTTCTCATCAGTTCAGGAGAAGTAGTTATGATAGCTGTGTCTCTTTCAACAAATGTGACGATGGGTCTTTTGTTTATTTATTATTATATGTTAATGATATGCTGATCGTAGTTAAAGATAGAAGAGAGATTAAAAGGGTTAAAACCTAGTTGAGTAGAGAGTTTGATGTGAAGGATTTGGGAGCAGCAAATAAGATACTTGGAATGGAAATTCTAAGAAACAGAAAATCAAGAACGTTGCATCTTAGCTAGAAGGGGTACTTTGAAAAGATACTTCGCAAGTTCAATATGATGAATGCTAAACCTGTTAGTACTCCCTTAGTATCTCACTTGAAGCTTTTGTCTACTCAATCTCCTAAATCAGATAAAGAAATAAATTATATGTCAAAGGTTCCATATTTTAGTGCTATACGATCTCTTATGGTATGGTATGTACTCACCCAGACCTGTCACATGCCGTGAGTGTTGTTAGCAGGTATATGCAAGGTTGTCAAACTCACAAGTTAACTCTTACGATTCAATAATTTTACGAGTTTGGATACATATTTCTAGTTAACTTGCTTACAAAATCGGGGAGAAGTAAAATCGTGATAGAACCACGATTTTGAACAGTAAAATCGTAATAGAATCACTATTTTGAACAGTAAAATCGTCAAAATCGTGAGTTTGAATGTTTCCACCAATTCCACAATATTGCATAACTAATTAAAATTTTAGCCATCCGGATCTGGATGAACAAATATGTAATAATAGCTATTCATGGGCCCAAGCCTAAACTTTTAATAAACAAATATGGGCTTAATTGCTAAAAGCCCCCTGACATCCAGGGGACGCTGCCCCCTTGAGACCCTTGCCAGGGTGGCTTTCCCGGACCCTCGTGCTTTCCTATCATAGGGGAGTATGAGCCATACCTCAACACGTTTATCGGTCATCATTCCTCTCTTGTCAGTGTGTTGTGTTGCATTGAAATCTTTGTGTTTGTGTTCATTGATTGTTAGTCTTCTTGTTCCTATTTATGATCATGTTTATGTTAAAGCACTCATGTTTGATTGCTGCAACTTTTCTTATTTTAATTAATATTTTTGTAATAATAAATAAAATAAATGGTGGATAACTTTAACTTTATAAGAATTTTTTAGATTTTTAATTTTATATGAAAGGTATAAATGTATTTATATTTCTATATTTTCAATATCTCATAGTTAAGTAAATATGAGATATTGTTAAGTAAATATATTTTGAATTAATAATCACGAACAACGCAAAAATTTACCTAGTAAAATATAATTTTGAAGGTTTTTCTTGTTATAGTATCTTCTTTATTATTTACTTTTGGTTAGTAATTATTTGTCATTTTTTTATATTACTTATTTCTAATAGTATATCTTCGTTATCAACTTTTATTTATTAGTAATTTCTTAAAGTTACAATTGATTTTTAAATTTTATCTATTATCTTTTAGCTTTTGTATATATAACTAGGTGAAACTTGCTTTATACATGATTTATCATTTTAGAAATAAAATATCTATATTATACAACTTATGCTTGATTATCTATATTATGACTTTGATTGCAAATTTGCAATTTATGGCTAAAATAAATGCTGAGTTTCCTTATTTCTATTATTCATTATATTTTTTAATGATTATTGTAAGTAAATTTATAATATTTGAAAGTTATTTTACATAGGTTGTAGAAACTTACGTTTCTATGTTTCAATTCTACGGACCTCTTAGCGATTCTACGTAAAATCGCGATTTTGACAATCTTAAGTATATGGCAAATCTTGACAAAGAACACTGGAGAGTAGTTTAGTGGATCTTCAGATACTTAAGAGGTACTACTAATATCTGTTTATAGTTTGGTAAAGCTGGAGATGGTCTTATCGGTTTTGTGGACTCTGATTTTGCTTGAGATTTAGATAAGAGGAGATCTCTCACAGGGTATATCTTTACACTTGAAGGCTGTGCCATTAGTTGGAAAGCCATGTTACAAGCTACAGTAGCTTTATCTACTACTGAAGCTGAATATATAGCCATCACAATAGCTTTTAAAGAAACTATTTGGTTGTAGGGATTATTTGAAGAGCTCAGTGATGGTGTGAAGACTATTATTGTTAATTGTGATAGTCAGAGTGCAATTTACCTCACAAAGGATTAGATGTTTCATGAGAGGTCAAAACACATCAATGTTACATATCACTTTGTTCATGATATTATTGCTCGTGGTGAAATTGTAGTAATCAAAGTCAACACCCATGATAATCTTGCTGATATGTTGACAAAAACACTTCCTATAACCAAGTTTGAGCATTGCTTAAACTTAGTTGGTGTTGGTTGCTGATTATTACCCTTTGGGGTTTGTGGAAGAGGAAGAGAATGTTTCTTGTTACATGTTGAAGTTTTAGAGATAACCGAGAATGATCAAATTTGTGTTAAGGTAGAGATTGTTGATGATTATACCTCGAATTTGTGGAAGGATGACAATTTCCTATATATATAGATCAAAGGTTGTCAAAATTATGATTTTACGTAGAATCGCTAAGGGGTTCGTGGAATCAGAACGTAGAAACGAAACGTAGAAATGTAAGTTTCTACAACCTATGTAAAATAACTTCCAAATATTATAAATTTACTTACAATAGTCATTAAAAAATATAATAGATAATATAAATAAGGAAATTCAGCATTTATTTTGGTCATAAATTGCAAATTTGCAATAAAAATCATAATATAGATAATCAAGCATAAGTTGCATAATATAGATATTTTATTTCTAAAATGATAAATTATGTATAAAGCGAGTTTTACCTAGTTATATATACAAAAGATAAAAGATAATAGATAAAATTTAAAAATCAATTATGACTTTAAGAAATTATTAATAAATAAAAGTTGATAACGAAGATATACTATTAGAAATGAGTAATATATAAAAAAAATGACAAATAACTACTAACCAAAAGTAAATAATAAAAAAGGTACTATAACAAGAAAAACCTTTAAAATTATATATTATTAGGTAAATTTTTGCACTATTCGTGATTATTAATTCAAAATATATTTACATAACAATATATATTTAAAAGTATTATAACTATGAGATATTGAAAAGATAGAAATATAAATACCTTTCATATAAAATTAAAAATCTAAAAAATTCTTATAAAGTTAAAGTTATCTACCATTTATTTTATTTACTATTACAAAAATATTAATTAAAATAAGGAAAGTTGTTGTAATCAAACATGAGTGTTTAACACGAACGTGATCACAAATAAGAACAAGAAGACCGATAATCGACGAACATAAACACGAAGACTTTAACGTAACGCGACACACTGACAAGCGACAAGTGATGACCGACGAACATGTTGGGGTGTGACTCATACTCTCTTACGATAAGAAAGCATAGGGGTTCGGGGAAGTTGGCCCGACGGGAGTCTCAAGGAGGCAACGCTCCCTGGACACTAGAGAGCTTTTAGCAATTAAGCCCATATTTATTCATTAAAAGTTTGGACTTTGGCTCATAAATAGCTGTTACTATATATTTTCTTTTTCACTTGTAATTGCGTGATAAAAACAAGAGAGTGAGGTGCTAATTATAATGAAATCCTCTACTAGATGTAGCCCTAGTTAATGGGTAAACCAGGATAAAATCTTGTGCCTTTATTGTTTCTTCTTTTTTTTTAACTTTACTTTATTATTATTTATGAACGCTGGCCCTAACATCAATTTCCTCTTGTGCGCCGACCCTAACAGAACATACAACAACAACAACAACTCTTGAAGATTGACATTTACCTTACATAAGATCGACACTCAAGATTCAAGATTAGAAAAAAAAAATGCTATTTGAAGTTTCAAGTTTCTACTAAACAAAAGGAACCGATGGAAAAAAAGTAAGAACAGAAAGTTATAAATAGTATACATACATACCATGACGCCTAACATAGTCGAAGAATGAAAGCTATAGCCTACAAATTTACTTGAATTTTGGGCTAGGCTAGGCTTCTTTGGGCTTTACGTTTTCAAGTAGGCCGAGCTACTTCCTCCTTACGCTTTTTGCTGATGGAAAATAAGACCTTGTAGTAAAAACGTAAAAACACTAGTGGACTCGTGATTTTACCAATTCTATGTGTGGAATCGTGATTTTACTACGATTTTACCTAAAAAATGTTTGTATATGTGAGTTGACTAAGAATGTGCTCACTAACTTGTCAAATCGTAGAAACATGCGAGTTAACTTGCGATTTTGACAACTATGTATAGATCCAATTTTTCTAGTTTTCTATTTTATTCGTTTCACACTTGTATTTATATATATGGGGTGTCTTAGGCCCTAGATCCAATTTGTCTATATTCTTATTCTATTTGTTTCACACTTGTATTTATATATATGTGGTGTTTTAGGATTTTAAAATACAATGTGATGCAATCTTGTACTCCTTTCCTTTGCCCGTGGTTTTTCTACCCGATTTGGGTTTTCCATGTAAATCTTGTGTGTCTTTTACTTTTCTTGCGATTATTATTTACTCTTGTCATTGTTTTTGTCCTTAACAAAATCATAACAACTCAAATAAATAAAAGTCGTCAATTTCTAGTGAAGGACAAATGTAGAACCATATAACTGAGGGCTAAACTTTTTTTTTTTAAAAGAAGTATACATTAGATTATTTAATATTCAAATAAAAAAATTTAAATTTAAAAAATGTAAAAAAAAAAAAATCATGTCAGTAACATAAAATAACTACAATTTGTAAAAGTAAAATAATCTTTATGGATTTTGGACCTAAAACCTAATTTAATAAAACGATATATTTTACCACTTAGTCATTTATAAAATTTAATTAAATTTTACTTTTTAAAATATGCATATAAAATATACTTTCTTATATTTAATGAATTTTAATAATTAATTCTTTTTTTTAGCTTCAAGGGATCAAGGATCCTATGTCCCCCAACTAGGTCTACCCTTACTTCTAGTTCAATGCTCTCTCTCACAGTCTTCACCTCTTCTCTATTTTGACATTATTCTCCCACTCCATCGACGTGTCCTTACTCACTATTAATAATTGTGGATTATATGACATGTCAGTATTGTGTCATAATATTGATCACCATGTTGAAAAGGATTAAGTAAATGATTTTGATTTTTTGAAGCAGTAAATTTTATTATTGTGTATTTTTTTTAAATGCTAAACTTGATACGAACTTCATCAATCTGTGTCGAAACCCGAAATCCCAATTTGAATATAACAACCTAGAGTCGATTAATAATGGACGGGAACTGCAACTTGTTGCTTATAACGAAGTAAGAACCTTGATATGAATGAAAATGCCACAACCAGAGATGGAAATCTGATTGATAAATCAAGATGAATTCCATGGAACAATTGATAAGTTGAAAAGTTCTTTTCAGCTAAAAAATTACACTCTTACAATATGTGTTCAGTGACTATTTATAGTCTCATAAAAATTTAACAAACAAAAGAAATAACAAAACTCTAAATTAACTAAAGACACAATTAAAGTTGGCACTAAAGGTTGGCGACTTTGAATTTCCTTCAACATCGGCTATATAGATCGGTGGCTTTCATCCTAAAGCTGATGGCCTTTCCATGAAAGCTAGCGGCTTTCAAGCTTCTTCATGCATCTTCAATCAGTCTTTATTCTAAAGCTCTTGAACTTCAACGACATGGATTATTCTTGGTTCGTTCCTTGTTTAACGCACATATTACTCCTCATCTTGAACTTCTTTGATTAGTTCGTTAAGTGCATCCTTAAGCTTTTTTAGCTCGAATTCGCGTTATAGGCCCAATTGGAATTTCAAGAGGATTCGCTATCCATTTCCCAATTCGGCTTTCATCATTCCCCTCCTCTTGAAAAGGATTTATCCTTAAATCATCACCTGCATAAAAAAGACTCAAATTAGTAACATTAAGAGTAGCACTTACAGTATACTCACTTGGTAATCTAGCTTGTAGGCGTTGTCATTGATATGCTTGAGAACTTGAAAAGGACCATTGCCTCTAGGAAGCAACTTTGATTGCCTTTGTGCTGGCAATCACTCTTTGCACATATGCACCTAAACCAAACTATCGGGTTCAAAGAGTACTTAATGGCACCTTTTGTTGGCTTGTTTTACATATTGCTTTATTCGTCACTCAATATTGAGCTTGGCCTTCTCGTGAATCTGCTTAACAAACTCAGCTTCTTTTTTTTTTGCCATTAACATGCTCAGACACAAGTAAAGGAGTGAAATCCAATGGAGTTAAAGGATTAAAACCATATACAATCTCAACAGGTGAAAATTTAGTGGCAAAATGTATAGAACGGTTATAAGAAAATTCAACATGTGACAAACAATCTTCCTATGTTTTGATATTCTTTTGAATGATAGCCTTGAGTAAAGTGGATAAAGTCTTATTAACTACCTCTGTTTGTCCATCAGTCTGTGGATGACAAGTAGTAGAAAACAATAACTTAGTCCTTAACTTACATCACAAGGTCTTCCAAAAATAACTCAACAACTTAGCATCTCTATCAGGCACAATTGTTCTAGGCATACTATGTAATCGAACAATTTCTCTAAAGAACAAATCTACAAATTGTGTAGCATTATTGGTTTTGTGGCATGGAATAAAATGTGCCATCTTTGAAAATCTATCCACAAAAACAAAAATGGAATCTCCACCATGTCAAGTCTTAGGTAAACCTAACACAAAATCCATGGAAATATTAACCTAAGTGATGGGAATTAACTTGCATCAACTCTTTCTTATGATCCATTGGAAGGAATTGGAGGATCGATGACAAGGGCCAGAGTAAAATGCTTGGAGCAAGCTTTGAATGGACTTATTCAAGATCACCTGGACCAAGCATTACGGATGATTAATCCAAAAGATGAAGAGGTTATTTTCCACTTGTCAAGTATCTCCAGTAATGATAATGAAGACCAAAGCTTGGAGTAATCTTAGCAAATGGACAATTTTGAGCTTCAAGGATGTCATTATTTGAAGATATTGAAAATCACTTGGAAGTGAAAGAAGGCCACCGATGTTGGGACTTAGGTTGCCGACTTTTCTAGTCGGCCTAGGATGACGGCTGTCGGCTTAGTTGGCTGGCCTAAACATAGGCCATTGGCTTACTTAGCTAGCCTAAATTTAGGCTGTTGGCTTTGGGGCTGACTTGTAAATTCCTTTGTAATTTTCCTTTTTAGTTGTAGACTATAAATAGTCTTTTAGGTCATGAAATTGGGGACTTTTGCTTAGATAATTTTTGTATGAGAAAAACCCCCTTGTTGTTCTTCATTAAGAACTTCATCTGATCAAATCAAGGTATCTTGTAGCAATCACAATTCTTTATAACTTTGGTTTCAATTCGGTATTCAAGTTAGGGTCAAGTTGTTGATTGATTTTAAAGATGATTCAAGGGCTTCTTTTCCATTTGATTAGGTTTTAGGACATTCTCAACCTAGGGTTCGCATCACCAAGGCTCATTAGGAATAGTAAGTGGTTTGTACAAGCTATGAGGTTGCACTCGAGACTTAGCTTATTTACAAGTGATACACTTCTCACAGATTCGCTCAACATCTCTCTTCATGTGTGGCTAATAAAAATGTTCTTGCAAAACCCCTAAAGTCTTAGCCACTCTAAATTGTCCCATCAATCCTCCACCGTGAGAGTCCCTTACTAACAATTCCCAAATGGAACAATTTGGAATTCAAAGTTTGTTCTCTCTAAATAAGAACCTTTCATGCCTAAAGAATTTTCCACTAGCTCCCTTTTCACAACATGCAAAGTTCTCACTAAAATCTTGGTCCAAAAGGTACAACTCTTTAATATGATCAAAACCAAGCAATTTAGCATCATTAGTTGAGATTAGTAGATACCTTCTTGAGAGTGCATTCATAACAATGTTTTCCTTACCTTGTTTGTATAGGATGACGTATGGAAATGTCTCAATAAACTCTACCTATGTTATAAGTCTTCTATTCAACTTGTTGGCTCTTCAGGTGCTTTAAGGACTCATGGTTGGTGTGAATCATAAACTCCTTAGGCCAAAGGTAGTGTTGTCAAGTTTCCAAGGTCCTCACCAATGTATATAACTCCTTATTGTAAGTCAGGTACTTCAATACTGCTCCATTTAGCTTTTTGCTAAAGTATGCAATTGGTCTTCTTTCTTGCATAAAAATAGCTCCGGTACCTAAACCTAAAGCATCACATTCAATTTCAAATGTTTTAGCAAAGTTAGGTAAAGCAAGTAAAAGAGCATGGGTTAATTTATCTTTAATCAATTGGAAAGCCTTCTCTTGTTCTTCTCCCTACTTGAACCTAACGTTCTTCTTGATGACTTTAGTGATTGGTGTGGCTATGCTACTAAAATCCCTCACAAATCGCCTATAGAAACTCACAAGCCTATGGAAACTCCGAACTTGGCTCAAATTTGTTAGACTTGGCCATTCTTGGATAGCTCAAATCTTCTCATCATCAACCTGGATCCCTTATGAACTAACAACAAAGCCAAGGAACACAAGTCTATCGATGCAAAACGTGCACTTCTTGATATTAGCAAATAAATTTTCCTCCCATAGAACCTCCAAAATAGAATTCAAATAAATTAAATGGTCATCTAAATTCTTGCTATAGATAAGGATATCATCAAAATAGACAATCACAAAATTTCCAATAAAATCTCGCAAAATATGGTTCATTAACTCATGAAAGTACTTGGTGCATTAGTTAACCCAAAGGGCATAACTAACCATTCATATAAACCATACTTTGTTTTAAACGCAGTTTTCCATTCATCTTCTTCTTTCATTCTAATTTGATGATACTTACTTTTTAGATCAATTTTAGAAAAGATGTAAGAACTGTGTAATTCATCTAACATGTCGTCTAAATGAGGAATGGGATGACAATACTTTACCATTATGTTTTTGATCGCTTGACAGTCAACACACATCTTTCATGACCTATCTTTCTGAGGAACCAAAATCATTGGAACAACACATGGGCTCATGCTTTCTCTCACATACCCCTTGTCCATCAGCTTACTAACTTGCTTTTGGAGTTCCTTTGTTTCCTTAGGATTACTCCTATAAGCAGATTGGTTTGGAATGGATGCACTAGGTATAAATTCGATTTAATGCTCAATCCTTTGAATGGGAGGCAATCATTTTGGGATTTCCTTAGGAAAGACATCTTCAAAATCCTGCAACAGAGAAACAATAGAACTAGGCAAAGAACTGTCAAGTTGGTCAGTGCTAAAAAGCACCTCTTTGTATAATATTACTATCATAGGTCTCTTTGTTTCTGAGAACAAAGCCTTCTTAACCTTACTTACCATCGCATAAAAATTTTCTTTTCTCTCTGTTTTTCTCTCATCATTCAATTCTCTCCCTTTCTTTTCTCTTTCTTCTTGCTCGGACTCTCTCTCTTTTTCTTTTACAACAACACTCAATTTCTTTTTATCACTCGCTCTCTTTTGTTCACTCTCCCTCTGTAACCTCACTTGATCCTCATAAATCTCACTAGGTGTTAGAGGATAAAGAGTAACAAGCTTCTGACCATGTACAAAAGAGTGCTTGCTGGTGAATTCATCATGTTTCACCTGCTTATCAAATTGCCATGGCCTCCCTAACAACAAATGCCCAGCTTGCATTGGAACTACATCACATAGAACTTCATTCCCATACTTTCCAATGCGAAAAGAAACCAACACTTGTTTTATCACTCTCACTTCACCACTATCATTCAGCCATTGCAATTTATAAGGGCGGGGATGCTTACTAGTGCTAAGCTCTAATTTCTCCATTATGGTTGTGCTAGCAACATTGGTATAACTCCCACCATTAATAATCACACAACATACCTTGTCCTTAACGTGGCACCTAGTGTGAAATATGTTCTCCCGTTGCACATTTTTCTCTTCTTTGGTCTGCACGCTCAAAGCCCTCTTGGCTACTAACAACTCCCCTTGAACAACATAGTCTTCCTCATCATCATCATCTTCCAATGATGGCATGGGATCATGATTCGATTCATTGTCCGTCTCAATCTCTCCATCATCCCGCATCACCATGATTATGTTATTTGGACATTGACTCATTATGTAACCCCTTCCTTGGCATTTAAACACTTAATATCACGATTCCTATTAGGAAAAGAATTGGGTTTACCTTTATTCCCATGAGATGTCGATTCTAATTTTTGTTCTAGCATTGGTTTGGAATGAGACTGCTTCTCCTCCTCCTTCCATGTATTAGTTCTCAAATTAGAGGAACTTGGTGTTGCACGTGTGGTGCTATTATTACCTTTCCACTTGAGTTGCTTCTCCACCTTAATCGCTATGTGAACCATATCATCCAACTCTATATAATGTTGCAACTACACCACATTCTGAATGTCCCGATTCAAACCTGCAAAGAACTTAGCTATAGTAGCTTCTTGGTCCTCCTTAGCATTCGCTCTAATTATCACAACCTCCATCTCCTTATGATATTCCTCCACACTCCCATTTCCTTGCCTAAGATTTTGCAACTTATTGTACAATTCCCTATAGTAGTAAGTGGGAATAAATTGCTTCCTCATTACCTTCTTCATCTTTTCCCATGTCTCTATTGGTGGCCCTCTATTCCTCCTCCTATTCGACAACAATTGGTCTCACTAAACTATAGCATGGTCAGAAAATTCTATGATAGCCAATTTCACCTTCTTGACTTTAGAATAATTATGGCAGTAAAAAACCAGTTCCACCTTCATCTCCCACTCAAGATACACCTCAGGATCATTTTTTCCCTAGAAAGGTGGGATCTTCATCTTAATATTCCCTAAATTGTTATCTTTCGAATTCCTATCCCCTCTAAATTTACTTCCATACCTCCTACGGTCACCAAAAGACTCCTGATCAGACTCATCATCAAATCCATCCGTAGCCAATTCATCTTCTTCCATTCACACTACCCTTTTTAGCATTTTATCCCTCAGACGTCTTGCAAAAACATTTTGTGACTGCTCAAAACTCTACTCTATCTGCTCATGGAGTTGCTTCATCTCTGCTCTAAACATCCTCTTCATCTCACTAGTTAGAGCCTCCATGATTAACTTTGTGTCAATTCCCCTTGTCATACCTTCTAGAGAATTTCTGTTCGACATATCGCTGCAATAAATAGATTATAATAGATAAAGAAAAGAACCTCGGTAAATCACTCCTTCACGTGTTTCTACTCAATCAATGAATCGCTTAGATCACTCGTGTTTTGTTACTCACAATATTTATTTGGCTTTTACACACTCTAATGATCTCACCACTCTTGCCTTTTACCACATATGATTTCTCTTTTTAGTTCTTTTGGAACTAATCAACAAATCAAAGTTTTCCCGCTGGTTTAACTAAAACCCTTATTGTTGGAACCAATAAGCAACAAGTCACGATAGTTTCGCAGCAACTTGAACAAGACGCAAAGACAATTTTCAGTTCTCAAATGAAAAGGATCGCTAAGGACTTCTTTTTTTTTTTTTTTTTTTGAAACTATTCAAACCCTAGATCTAAAAATACAAACTTTGATGCAAAGATAGGCAATCCTAACATACCTGGTTGCTTTGATACCAAACTGATACAAACTCCGTCAATTTGTGCTGAAACCCAAAATCCCAATTCGAATTTAACAACCTAGAGTCGATCAAGAATGGATGGGAACTACGATTCGTTGCTTATAACAAAGCAAGAATTTTGTATGAATGAAAATGCCACAATTGGAGATGGAAATTCGATTGATAAGTCAAGACAAATGCTACGGAACAACCGATAAGTTGAAATGTTCTTTTTAGCAAAAAAATTACCCTCTTATAATATGTGTTTGGTGACTATTTATAGTCTCGTAACAATTTAACAAACAAAAGAAATAACAAAACTCTAAATTAAGTAAAGACATAATCAAAGCTGGCACTAAAGGTTGGTGGCTTTGAATTGCACAAAGCCGGCCTTTATTCAAAATTAAGTGGTGTGAATTTCCTTCAATGCCGGCTATATAGGCCAATGAATTTCATCCCAAGGTTAGCGACCTTTGCATGAAAGCTAGCAATTTTCAAGCCTTTTTAAGCGTCTTCAATCCATCTTTATTCCAAAGCTCTTGAACTTTAATGACATGGATTATTCTTGGTTTGTTCCTTGTTTGACGCACGTATTGCTCTTCATCTTGAACTTCTTTGATTAGTTTGTTAAGTGCATCCTTAAGCCTTTTAGCTCGAATTTGTGTTATATGCTCAAATGGAATTTCAAGAGGATTCGCTATCCATTTCCTAGCTCAGCTTTCATCAAAACTAGAATTTTCTTTTTTGCCTTTATGAGTCAGTATAACTCATTAGACTGTCTTTATATTTCTAGTATACTTGAAGTTAATCTTTTTATTACTTATTCTAAGCTTTATATCAACAAAAAAATGTAAATAAATATTTAAAAGAGGATAAGGTACAAAAATATATAATATTTTTTTATCCCTTATGGAAAATGAGTTGGATATTTTCATGAATATTATAGCGTTGTTTGTTGTGCCACATATTGAGAAAATTAGAATCAAAACTCTGTAACCTACCACTCTATTTATGCAATAATAGAAGAGGGAAAATAGAAGGAATAAGATAGTTAGTTAGTTATTTTTTCGTGCTTCAATATTTATACAAGTGTATAAGCACGTGACATAAATAAACAGGTAAATAAATGATAAAACTAATACTAATATCTCTATTCACAAAACTTGTCATTATGTCTATAACTTGTTGAGCAAAAGATATATGCAACACTTGAAGAAAATTGCTACTAATAAGATCACGTGTGAAATAGGCATTGACATCACAATGATTTGTGCGATTACGAAAATAGGGATTCTGTGCAATTAATTGTGTAGACCAACTATTAGTAAAAAGAGGAACAAACAATGGCACACTAGCATGAAGATCTTGAAGAATATATGGTATCCATAATAATTCTTTAGTAAGAGACGCTTTGCTTCAAAGGAAGAGGTTGAAACATTTACTTGCTTCTTTGTTTTCCAAGAAACTAGAGAAGATCCAAGATATATGCAATAACCTATCAATGACTTGCGATTAACGTAGCATGAGCCCTAGTTTGCATCACAATAACCATTGAGTGACAATGGATTACTAGATGAGAAAAACAAGCCTTTGTCTAAGGTTCCTTCCAAATAGCAGAGAACATGTAAAGCTTCTTGAAAGTATATAGTTTGTAGATAAGTGGCAAATTGGCTTAATTGTTAGATTGCAAACATAAGATCTGGATGTGTAATAGTAAATAAAGTAAACGACCAACCATTCTATGATAACAAGAAGGATTGGACAAAATAGTTCCAAAATTATTATCAAGCTTAAGATGTTGAGGAAAAGGAATAGTAACTAGCTGAGCCCTTGTTAAACCAACATCTTGAAGAATATCTAAAAAAACTTGCATTGATGAAGTAAAAAATTAGATGCAGTATGATAGATTTCTATCCTTAAGAAGAAATATACTTTGCCAAGATCTTTAATGGTAAAAGCATGATCAAGAGCAGACTTAACATCGGCAATAGCAAATAAGCAATTCTCGACCACTAATAGGTCATCAACATACACAAGGATTGCCAAAAACTCATTGCCACAATAGCGAGTAAAAAGAGAGTAATCATTCTTGAATTGAATAAATCCCAAAGACACAATGAATTGAGTGAGCTCTTAATTCCATTGTTAAGAGGTTTGTTTTAGTCCATTAAGGGACTTAAAGGGCTTACATACTTGTTTGGATTTGGCCAAAGTATAACCCTTTGGTGGTTGTATGTATATTTCCTCATCTAATGATCCATGTAAAAAAGCATCTTTGATGTCTAATTGATGAGCAAAACATTGATTAATAGCAACAATAGAAAATAAGATGCAAATAATAGTAAGCTTGGCCACCGGAGAAAATGTATGTACATAATTAATGCCCTCAATTTAGGTATATCCTTTGGCAACTAGTCAAGCCTTAAATCTCTTAATAGAACCATTGAGCTTATATTTTATTTTATACATTCACTTAGAACCAATCACTTTCTTGTTGAGAGGCAAATCGGTAACTTCCCAAGTTTTATTCAACTCAAGGGCAAGTAATTCTTTTTGCATGGCCTCGACTCATCTAGAATCCTTTTGAGCTTCTTGGTAATTTTGTGGTTCATAAATAGTGAACACATTGGCTAAAGAAACCACATGATCCTTAGGTAAATTGTTAAATGATTGGTTAGTCAATGAAGGATACAAAGAAGAATGAATAACATGCATAGATGTTTGCTCAAATGGATTCGAATGAACATTATGCACATAATTAATAAGCCAACATATTGTTCTTTTGATATGCTCTGACTTCCTAGTGAGAATAATAGAAGTAGAGTTAACTAATGAAGATGTAGTAGGGATAGAAACATTGGGAAGACAACTTGAACTATCATCAAACTGCTATGCAGAAATAAAGAATATCATTTGATGATGAAACAAAGGATTTATTCTGTGAAGTGATTTGAAAAAAAAGAGAGTCTTCACAAAAAGCATCATGACTAAGAAAAATTTTATGAGATTCAAGACCATAAAGCTTGTACCCCTTTTGATTAAATAGATAACCCACAAATACATAACGACGACCTCTAGTGTCATTTGAACCATCCACAATAGTACCATAACATAAGCAAACAAACACTTTAAGATTAGAATAAGAAGGTAATTTGTGGAATCAAAGTTTATATGGTGTTTTCAAACGAAAATTTCACATGGGCGTTTTATTGATTAAAGTGGTGGTTGCTAAAATGTATTCTCCCCAAAATTACTTGGAAAGATTTTCATGAATCCTAAGTGCATGGTTTGTATCCAAGAGATGTTAGTATTTTCTTTCAATTATTTTATTTTATTGAGGAGTATAAATCATGGTTATTTGATGAAGAATCCAATAAGTTTTCAAAACATCTTGGCATTCATGTGAGATAAAGTACGAAAATGATTTTTGAAATAGGAAATAAAAGTTTTAAGAGTAGTAAAGGCCTGGTGTTTTTGGAGAAGCAAATAAGTCGATGGTCGGATACTTTGATGTTTCCATGCTGTCAGCAAAAGTAACAGGAATACAATCTCTTCTCGATACATCCTGGAGAGCAGAACAATGTGACTCCTAAGAAACTAGAGGAAACTTTCGATTGGGGTCTGGACCACCGATGATTTCGGTTTTCTGATCTTTTCTTGTCTTGAGGACACAACGACAGTCTATATATAGAGGTAACGAGTAAACACGTACAATTTGCTCATAAAGTTGAAGGGAGGAATACCTGTGACCGATTAATTAGCATACAGTCAACCAGATTTAATAGCAAATGGTCCTTGTTGACACTTACTGTAGCATTTGTCAATCCATTGTCGAAACATGTTGGATATCTTTATATAAACATTACAATGTTACGTGTTGGTATCACATCATATCTATTTAGGACACTTATAAATAGAGGATAAAGGCGATTGAGTAAAGGGTATTTGAATCCTAATATTCTTGATATTTTTCTTATTATTCTTTTGTGCTAACTTAAACATCATAATGATTCTACTAAAACAAACTCTAACACCTCCATAGCCTAATTTGTTTTTACTTTATAAGTAATTTAACTATCTTTTAGAAACTCAGCACAACAATGATATAGATGCTAATTTTTAATAGAATAAATTAGATTTGAATTCCCTCTTTTCATTGTAATTATCAGAAGAAAAATCAAATTATGTGTATATTATTTGAATTGCTGCTTATACCGAAATGCATGCAGCCTAAAGATTAAGAGGAGCATGCAGCCCCACTAGGTGGCTTGATTTGCATACATTTTCCAATCTTTAAACATTGCTAATTACTCTTTTTCTTTGTTTGGAAGAACCATGACAAAATCTACGACGACATGGTCTCATGAAAAAGAGTGACTCTAATAATCACATACGGTCCCTTGAGTAAATCTTTAAAAGCATAGATCTTTTTCTATGAAGGATGTCATTTGTTCAGGTAATAGCATATGTTTTGAAAATGATTTATACAAACAAATAACTGGTTTATATCGTCCGAATGTTTACAGTTCGATCTAGTGAGTGTACTTGTTATTTTTATTTATTAATAGAATACCCTGATTAACCGAACCAAAAAAAAAAAGTATAATAAAAAGCAAAATCAAAATTAAATTACAGGATAAGTTATTATACATGATCCTTTCACACAATATTAATTTATGGTAGGATAAGAAAAAAAAGATGTAGTGGGAAGATGGACACACATCTCTCTTATTCTAACTTTATGGTGTCCAAATAAAATAATCTCATTTAGTGGAGTGTAAAGAAGTAGTTGTTATGTCTGCATAGGTTTCCTTTTGCAAACGAATGAATTCTGTTGACGATAAATTAGGTTGTCTAACTAAAAACATTGTAATAATGGATTTACTTTTGGACCACTTAATGTTCTCCACAAGCCATGTGTTTGGTGCATCCATAAAACGCAATTTTGCTGTATATTGAATTTGATTGGGAGTTCTGCAAGAATTTTACTGTTGATATAAAAATGTCTCTGCCCGCTGAGAGAAATATATCCATGTCATGAGCTATTAAATTCAAATTCTAATGAATCATTGAGAGGTGCTTGAAGCATAATTTTAAATGTCTATAGGACAATATTGATTATGGATTTTTTTTTTTTTTTTGGCTAAAGGGATATGAAAAGATTCACGTACATTACTAGTAGCTTAAACGCAAATATAATATGAGTTTGATCTTAAAATTAACTTTAATTCAGGAGGTATTTGAAGCATCTAATCTCTAGGACATGATCTCAAACGAGTTTGGGTAGCGATCCATTCTGCTGCTCTATTGGCTTCACGTCTAACCAAGCCGAACTCATAGGACTTGAAGCTTAATAACACCTCTTCCATATCATGGACAAATGGGCGAAATTGTCAAGAAGCATTTAAAGGGCACAACGATGCTTCATCTACGGCAGCACAGTTTAGCTCAAATCTGACCATCTCTCACCCCTTCTAGGAGACTAATATTCATGTGTTGAGATATAAGGGTTTATGGAATGATAAAATTTATTATTAATATGTTTTTCTAACTAACATTAACACTTAGTAATAAAATATAGGTAATGTGTTTGAAAAGGCGTAAATTACTTTTAAATACAACAGAGTTCCTAATAATAAGGAGATCCGGCAGTAGTTATTGCCCTATAGTTAATTTAAGTAGATGTATAACAACTACTATAAATTATAAAACTTAAATAGACTTAGGAATGAGAATGTAGAAGTCATGTGGCCAATTGATAAATGCTCAAGCTTATGGACTTGTCCATGATAAAAATCTTATATACTATTGTCAACTTAAAATACTTTAGCAGGGAAAAAATCTGCATATTATATATATATATATATATGGTATTGTACTTGTAAAGTATAAATTTCATTATTAATATTTATTTAATATAAATTCAATTGATAAAGGGTTTATGGAATTAATAACGAAAAAGAGTTTTTTAAGATATTGATGTGATATCCTAAAATTTTTTTTAAGAGCCAAAACCCTTATAACTAATAGCATGGATATGATTTTCCAAGTGAAATGAATAAGATTCGAATCCGAAAAGAAAAACCCTTTTATTTAAAAAGCCTATCGTTGAAGATGACCTTAAGACACATACAAACACCATCCATTTAACACCAGTATGAATCGCCGATCGGGCATCTGGAAGATCACTTGGAATTCGTTCATATGCGTATTACCTCGACAATGTCACATTTGTTTATAGTAAGTACTTATGTTGGATGAAATTTCCTCTTCACATGACAATGATAATAAGGATTTTTTCACATCAATCAATATGACAATTGGTGCATCTCCAAACACGTTCAATCAATAGCGATGAATATAGTTAAGCACTCCTACAACCAAAACTAGCAAATTATACAATGTCTTCAAAGGAATATGACTAAATATTTTATTAATAGCGATGAAATCGAACGAGGCTTCAGTTTCATGTACCTGTTTCACCTGCACTTACAAAATATATAATTTAATTCATTGTCCGCAAATAGAGACATCATCCTGAAGTTAAATTATTGAATGAGTAGCTGAAGTAGTGCTGTCGCACACTAAAAGTGATTTGAGGATGTCTTCGTTCACTCCATCTGCATAGGGAAAGCAGTGGCCTGCATCAGGCAGCTCGTGGTACTGAATCCATGGAAGTTTTTCGGCAATGTAGCGTTGCAGTGATTTCGGCACTAGTCTATCCTCGTACCCCTGCCATATGTGGACTCTGCCTGCTTCTTCAGGAAAAGGGTTCTCTAGATCCATTGGATCAAACTCCCATTTCCCAAAGGAGACGATCAAGTCGCGATGAATCGATTCATATTCCCCTTGTTGTCTAACATGTGGCTGTGGAAATGTAAAACCAAAGATGGTTAGTTCATAATTGCAATTAGCAGATAGAGTATAATAAGCAACACCAAATTAAAATTAAATGTTGTCCAAGACATTTCGTGATGTTTAACAAGGGAAAAGCTTGATGATTCGTGTGCTAGTTATCTGTTTTCCGAGAAAATGGTTCATACACAACTGCAACTAATAATAGTTTACCTGGCGTTGCACTGAGCCTATAAACTTGGGAATGAGTTCCATATCCTGACGTGACAAGACTTGGGGATTACCGGAGGCAATGGCGGATGCAGGAAACCATTTTTGAGTGTTCCACCAGTAGACGAGCCATGGAGCATAGTGAGCAACCCTGAGTGTCCATTGATCCTGTGGTAGCTGTAGGTAATAGGCTTCTTTAGATAGATTGGCTGGAAAACCAGGCCACCAATAATTTATGACCGGAGCTATCAATGCTGCTCCTGCTAACCTGCCAAAACAATAGGAACTCCTCATTTCAATGCCTACTGTTACTAGAAACAAGACTGGTTTGTCGGTTTGGGTCTCATTTTGGTTTTTTTTTTTTTTTTTGGCTTCAATTTGAAGAGAATTAGTGAAAAATATACGTAGTAGATGAAAAAATCAGACTTTGGCAACCCTCACAAAAAAAAAAAAAAGGGATGAACAAATCAGACATAAACAAAAACAAACGGGAATTTCCTCCTCTTACCTATGAGGGATGTACTTGAGGCAACCCCATGTTGCCATGCCTCCAATAGAGTATCCAACGACATAAAACTTGGGTCCTAGGTTCATCTGATCAGCGAGTTCTTCTACGTCTGATGCCAAACTCTTCCTTGTTCTCTTCGGATCCGGATCACTCTCTCCATAGCCTGGTTTATCGAAAGATACGATATAAACTCCTAGCTCTTCAAGAACATCCTGATTAAAACGAGAAGTCATCAAGGAGTAGATATTATAAATTTCGCTAGCTAGCGTAGAATTAGGTACAAAGAGAACAGGTAATGCAAATCATAGCAAGAAAGAACTTAGGCAGTGCATGGAGAGACATTGTTTGCTAATAATGCTATGACCGCGTCATGTCTACAGTTGTCAAAGCCATGGATGAAGATGATCTTGTGTTTGGCTATGTCTCTGGATACTCCATGCTCCTTGTAAGCCAAATGTCGACCGTCTGGGAGCTTTATTCTCGGTGCTGTTATAGGAGGACCACCAAGGGAACCACATGTACTGGGAGGCGGTGGTCGGATGTTCTGATATGTCCATCCTATCAGGAAAAGGAAAAAGAATACAGTCACTTCTCGAAACATCCTGAAAACCACGAGGGAACTCTGGAATGATGAGAAACCACCGATGATTTTCGGATTTCTGGTCTTTTCTTGAGTTGGCAGAAAGTTAAAATAGGATATGTGTCTTAGTATTTGGTAGGTTTTAACTTTAAAACATAAGAAAGAGTATAAGGTACATACTTATATATTCTTTTTATCCCTTGAGAAAATGGGTGGGACATTTATATAAATGTTACTATAATTGAATTGCTAATCTTATTTTATTATTATGAAACAACTATTTTTTTATTTAATTTGTAAAAAGTTATATTATAAGTAATATTTATTCTACATTATGTAGAAAAATTAAGAAATTTTATTCTTTTCTTTTGTAATAGAAATTGTTATTTTTCACAAGATATAACTTATATTTAAAAATATTTCAATCATAAAATATAATAATACAAGAAAAATTATTAATTTTTTTAACCTCATTCCACTTTGATGACATAATGCTAGTATTTCTTTAGGGTTTTCTTTATAATAATCTTCTATCCTAGAATTTAATTTCCACATCTTAACAAATTATTATGAAGGATTGAAAGGGTAGCTTTTTTTTCCTGTATATTTCATCCATTTCGAGGAATCGTTTGCAATATGCCGATAGCATTTGACTAGGCTGTCTTATGCTAAAGCAGTAAAGAAAAATTTTAAAATCGAACTAATAATAGTTATAGTAAAGATGGTTATCCATTTATTTTTAATATATACAATTTTGAAAAAAATATTGGAGATAAAACTTTATTTGGTTTGGAAAAAGTTTTGAAAAAAAAAAGAATAGAGGGTAAAAGGTATACTTTAATAGGTTTTACATGCTTTTTGTTTCTTTAAAAAAAAGATTAACAGTAAAAAAATCGAGAAAGTTTTTTAAGCATTAAAAAAGAACCAATAATATATATATATATATATATATTTAATTTTATTATTTATAATAAAAATGTAAATATGATTTGCATGTTGCTCTCCTCTCTCCTCACTCTTTCTGACACAACAAGGTGGAGGAAGAACCGAACAAAAGGAAAAGTATTAAAGACAAGCAGACGCATTTACAACATACACACATCACCGTAAAATAAAACGACACAGCACACATGTACGACGCACGCGTGTTGAGCATATAGTTGAATTCTACAATTAATGTTAATAAGCTTTATTTATTATAATATAAAATTATTTACTGATTAAAAAATGGACAGTAGGACAGCTTTAATGAATAGCTTTTTTCGTTTTTTCTCTTTCTCTTTTTTAATAAATTTTATGTTTATTATAATTCGAAAGATCTAATTGAAATTTAGAAAGTCACTATATTAAATGACTGCACATTGAATTTTTCCTCAAAGTTTATCAAGTTTATATGATAGGCAATATGAGATTAGAAATTGGCATCACAAGTCTACACATATAGCTTAAACAAAATTTGAATAATTCAAAAAATTTTAAAAATTATAATAGTTTCTAAATCTATTATTTTAATGCAAATATATACATGAAAAATCTATAGAGGTATCTGCAAAGGATTAAATGCAATATAAAACATTATATCTATTAATTAATTAGATATAATTCTTTAGGTTAAGGTGATAAAGCTTAGAGAGTCAAGTCTATGACTTTAAAATAATCAAGAGAGATTTAATATAGTGAGCTTGAAGTAGAACTCGTTAGAATTAACTATTTATGACCAACTTTTCTCATAAGGCTCATGCACCTAAAGAAGGCCTTCATTAAGCCTAATTACATACAGGGTTCATGTATGCTTCTTCTTATTAAGAGAGGAATCATTTGAGTTAATGACTAATATGATCCAACGGATGATATCGATGGCTAAATCCCTATAAATACCTACAATCTTTCTTTATTTGGACAAAAGAGAGATAATTTGTAAAAACGCAATTATTTTGACAAATTATCCTCTTGAAAAATTAAACCCTTAACTATTAGAAGAACTGTAACTTATGTGTTTGATCTTACTAAGACTGCCTACTTCTTTTCCTGTCCTACTCACCTTTAATAATCTTCCTATGTGCTATCACACGCCACTCCTTTAGTCCACGTGTAGTTAGAATTGGGAATGCGGGGCAGGCTATCCTGCTCAAACAGCAATTTTTTGTAGGCCAGGCTAAAAAAAAAAAAAAAAAAATTTGGCCTGCCTTAATTATGGGCATTTTGGCATGCCCTGCATAGCCAAATAACCAGTGCGAACCAACCTGATGCGGGGTGGGTTGGCCCACATGGCGTGCCAATTTAATTTATTTTTTTGATAGATATGCAAATGGTAGAGGACAGGACAAACAAAACAACACAAGGCAATAACACAATACATCTCACAGACGTCACACTCATAAGGCTAGAAATTGGAAAGCGAGCAGAGGAAGAATGGAAGAGTAAAGAGTAGAAAAAAATAGTACCATGACCAATACCAGTTGAAAGTGAATAGAAAGAAATAGATCCCTTAGTCCTCACATTGTTACATGATAAAAGAGCAAGAGTAAGTGAGCAAGGGCGAGAGAGCAAGAGCAACTGGGAGTGAGAGTCATCAAACCCTCTTCTACTAGTTTGGGGTTTGGAGGGTGGGGGGTGGTTAGGTGGGTTTGATGGTGGTGTTTTAGGATGGGTGTTGTAGGAATGAGCGAGAGAGAAGGAGGATAAATGGGTGATGGGAACAACCAAATAGGGAGAGATAATGAGTGAGAGAGTAAGAGAGTGGTCAAGGCTCGGGGGAAGAAGGAAGAAAAGGTCCAAAGATGTTCCTTTACTTTAAAAAGAAAAAAAAAATTAATTACTCAATTTTGAGGGTTGGTAGGCCAGCTTGCCTAACCTACGTTGGCTCACAAGGTAGGTTAGGTCGGCTTTTTTTACTTGCATAAGGATGTTGGCTCGCTTCAACCTATGGGTCGACATGGGCTAGGGCGAGTTGGCTCGTTTGGCTCGCATTTCTAGCTCTATATGTAACATGAGGATTACGTAGTATGTATGTGACCATATCACAATTAGACCTATCCACTTACATTTTTGGCAACTCCACTAGGAAAAGGAAGTTGACAACTATGCAATGGTACCCTCGAGGAGAAGGATGCCTGATCCTGGTGATAACAACAATTAAGACCATGAGGTTAACCCTAAATTTATCGAGCTATTGCCCCCATTTGAAAATGTTGATCTTATCAATAATACTTAGAGAAGGCATACGTATGGTATGCCAATCTTCCACCAGGCTCAGTAGATTCACAAGGTAATATGTGCAAGATGTTCTTAGAGAAGTTCTTCTCTACCTAAGAAAGAGTCACTTTAACTGACATGGGATAGATCTAGCAGAAGCTTAGGGTAGACTTGATGGAGGATATTAAGTGTTTTAAGGAGTAGTCTCTAGACATTCAGGACATTTGTGGTGAAAAGGAGTTAGTGAAGATTTGCGTTTAAAAGATGTTCATTAAATACATGGTACATCTAGAGAATCTATTTTTGGTGTTATTTGTTGTATTGGTTGAAAATGTGTAAAGGACCAATATTTCTATTGCAAAGCAAAAGGGGAGGTCCCAAGTTCAACAAGAGGGCATCATTTGTAAGCTTAGTTTAAGGAGAAGAATCTAACGGAGGGAAGAAGCTTAGGACTGGAAAATCTGGAGTGGAGATGACGAGAGGTTCTACACCAACATCAAAATATCCATACTTAATGGGAAGATGTATGCAATGCTTGACATATGTTTATGAGACAAGAATATCAAACTCCTAAGAATTGAACATCTCCCTACTGCAAAAGAGAAGAATGATCCCAAAATTTACAGATTCCATAGAATTGTAGGACATTCCACTAAGGGTTGCTTTACTTTAAAGAAGATATTTAATGAGAGAGTGTAGAGTGGAGAGCTCATTGTTGAGGATAATGATATTTGCAATAACCCAGTTCCAACACACAATATCTAGTGTGGCACTGTGAATGCCATTACCTATGATCTTGTAATGATAGAATTAATAAATTTGTAGTCAACTAAGGTATACGAAGACAAGAGTGAAGCACTTGAAAATGAAACTAATGGAGATGAAAATGCTATCACCACTTTACTAAAGAGTTTGATTGTTAAAAAGTTGGCTTTGATAAGGTTTCTCGGTTCATTATAGCAATTGCACTTATAAGAATTACCTAGGGCCAAAATGCTAAACGTATTATAACACAACCTATAGAGGCGATAGTTTCAACAAATGATGATGTGATTACATTCATTGGGGCTTATATGTACATAAGGAATCCCAATCACAATCACCCTTTGTACTTAGAAAGTGTACTTAACAGTTATCAAACCAAGAGGACATTTATTAACAATGGATCTTTATGTAATATCATGCTAATGTCTATTTTTAAAGTTGCAAAGATAGACATTCAACACTTAGTAAAGCAACTCATTATGGTGAATAGCTTTTATAAGTCTTCTATAGAGACAATGGGGCATATTAAAGTGGACTTTGATGTTGGGCTTATCCTCAGCTCCACATGGTTTCATGTAATCGATATGCCTATATCCTACTACCTCCTCATAGAAAGGGTATGCATGAATACAATATGATACCATCAACATGCCATCAGTGCATGAAAGGATGCTGGAATAAGAAAAATGTCCTTATTCCCATGATAAAGAACCCATTTAAGTATAGTGAATGCCGTCTTGTTGAACTAACCTTTTTTTGTTGGAAATATAGATAATGGGGATGCATTTGTAGTGGAACCACTGAGTCATCACCATAAACATGGGAAGAAATTCACACCCAAGAACCTAAGGAGAGGAAGAAACACAGTTGTCGCAGTGGTACCAAGAAATGAAAGAAATCTAAGGGTGATCATAAAAGTGGAAAATACCATATAGGTTATAAAGTATAACAACCACTTATAACAAAATGCTTTTATTAGTTTTCCATCATGACTTTCTCTCTTTATGTGTAAGTAAAGCAATAGACACTTTATATTAACAGAATAGTTTTTCATATTGATATTGAGCTTGTGTATTCTTCCTTTAGTGCTATTGTTGTTGAGAAGTAAGAGATTTGTCTCCTTAGTGTGCAAAGCTAATTTCATAAAATAATTAAAATCTAATTGATATTAACCAAACCCTTTTGATTGAGTAAACAAAAACAATAACAAGTACAAGATATCATCTAGATGTTGTTTGTTGACTAGTAAAAGCCTTGACTCACAAGCGCACAATGATGAATCCAGCTTATATGTTGCAAACTGGTAAAAGCTTTGTCTCCCAAGTTCATGACTAGGCATGTTAATTGAGTGAGAGCATGGTCTCTTTGAGCTACACACACACATATAAAGACACACAAAAGAGGGGTAACCTCTTGAGACTAGGCTTGATTCCAAGTAATATCTTTGTTAAGTTATGTCGAGTAGTCATGTAGTAGGAAATATAGGATTGGCAATTTGAGACTCGACTTGTGAAACTTGGACACAACATGAAATGATATAGGCAGGTTTGTGTACTAAAAAAATTGACACAAGACAAACAAGTCGAACTAGTTTAGACATGATAAAATCTATGTCTATGTTAGTGTCTAGCTCTTAAACACATTTGCGAACTTGTTTATTAAACAGGTCTTGTGAATAGGTCATGGGTTCAATCCGTGAACTTGTTTAATATTAATGATATATATATGTCTTTATTATATTTATTTTTTTTCTTTTAATTTTTTATTTCTCTCAAGTGCTATTTATTTTGTAACTTAGGGTTTTAAGGTCCTTCTACATCACACTAAACCATCAACAACATGTTATATCTCTATCTCTTCTTCTCAATTCTCCTATATCTCTTCTTCATTTTTTTTAGGTTAAATTCAATCTTTTTAGATAAATATCTCTTCCTTATCTTCTGGTTGTTTGGAAAATATTATATCATCATACCTAAAAATTCGTGCTTGATAATATTGGGAGTAATAATAAAGATAAGTCAATCTATCATTCTCCTTTTCTTTAGCAACAAGTGGTTCATGTAATTTTTGTAAATCGTCTCACCTTTTTAAATTTGTTAGGATGTTAATACATCATTAATATTTATGTTGTTTTAAAATGTTTGTTAAGTGCTAAGTTCAATTGGCTATAATTCCTATAATGAGAAATGAGAGTTTTTGGGTTTAATTGGTGGAGTTTCATATTGATAAATTCTAACAAATTTTCATTTAATTACTTGAACAGAAGAATAGATGATAGAAGCTTTTCATTTAATTACTTGAAACATAATATTACATTATTTTCCATTTGTCTTGCATGATTTTTAGTAATAATGTTAATCATCTTGTGAATGTCCCAAGCAAGTTCAACTTTTTCTTTTTCCATTTTACTTAATGAAGCATCTACATGGAGAAAATAATAAAAGCGAGAAATTTGATATATCTTGAAATTGTCTTCATATTTGCCATTGGGAAACTTCTTTAAGAATGAGAAGATGAATAAATTATGATTAAATTAGATTAGACATTTTCATGAATCAAAATTATGGTAAAGGAATAGTGCGTTAAGATGTAATGCCTTCTATTGTCTTTTGAAGTTGCTAGTAATAAGTTAAACCATAGCAAAGAACCTTTAATATAAAAAAAACTAAATGATGATAATGAGGAAAAAATTGCTGGAGTTTAAATAATATTTTAAAACATATAGTTACAGTATAAAGCACCTCAAGATATTTGTAGTAAATGTTCCTAAATAGAGTTTTTTAAACTTTAGTTTAAAAACAAGTAAATAAAGCTACCTAAGTCATGACTTCCCATTTACTTATTTATGCCTTAAAGGAGAATTAATATGTTACCTAATATGAATTGAATTTGATGGAGGTGTTAGAGAAGCCGAATGGCAATAATCCTATTACCATTTATTTGTTTAAACAAATAGTTAGTATAGAAATTCACTGTGAATGTCAAGTTGTTTTTCTAGGATGACATAAAGTCAAAATAAGAGTAATTTTTATTCATCTAGACAAATTAAAAAAGTTATGTATAGGTACATCTTAAATTATTAAAAATGATTTTGAAATAATAATAAATTATATAGGCAAAAAATTAGCTCCACAGAGACGAGGGTAATAAATCAAATTATTTTTATAAAATTTTAATGTCATATATTTTTATTAATATCATTCTTTATTATGAATAAATGTTTTAACTGTCTTCGTTAAAAATCTCATAGAAAATGTGATGAATTTGGAAATCATCACTAGTAGTCAACGTATGTCCATTTAAGCGATGGTTCAAGTAGATTCAATGATATTATGAAACTTATGAGTTTTTAGTTTTTTTATATTTGATAAAACTTCATTAAAAATTTTGTTTGAATTGTAATTTTGTATTAACATTTAAGACCTTATATCATTAGTATTTGTAGAAGTTAATTTTCTTATCACTATTTTTACTTTATATATATAAGTATTTTATAAACTTATTTATAACTTTTTTAATTGATAAGTAGGTTCAACTTGGACATGAGATATGCTTATTAAATGAACTGGGTCACATGTTTAGGTTCTTATATATGATTAATAAATGGGTTGTGTCACAAGTTAAGGTTTTTCGGATACAAACCTGTTTATAGATAGATACAAGAAATCAAAAGTTGATACAAATTAACAACCCTAAGGAAATACCCCCTTGACTAACATAAGAATTCTTAATCCCAAGCAATGAATGTCACATCACTGCTTAAGTGTGACCAAATACTTTCTTTAAAGGGATTGTTTAAATGTTGTCATTGAAAGTAATAACTTTGCTCGAATATGTAAAATAATATAAGAGAGTCACATTTATGCTACTCAACACTAACATAACTAGGTTAAGCTTCCACTCCTAACTACATGTTGTTATTTAAAAAGTGAGGAAGCAAGAGTAACTTAATCACTCTACACTAGGTAACGTCACTACTTAGTTGAAGTCTTTGCTTCTAAGTGCATAAAGTCTTTACACTTACACTCTGTAAATACAGAATATGCTTCACACTCTGTAATCAAATGTCAAGTGCATGTGCAGTGAGGAAACTTATGCATGCAAGTTCAATTAATCAAACATCAATTGCATGTGCAATGGGGAAGCTCATGGATGTGGTATCAGTCAGTTAAACATCAAGTGCATAAGTATATGCATGAGAAGAAAAATGAATTGAACTCATGACTACACTATGTCACTTCTGTCAAGCCAATATATAAGGGAGGCAAAATTTTTTAACCTATATGTTACTCAATATTCATATGGCAGTCAACACTCAACAATTGACACTCAATTGTAAACACATGTTGCAAGCCTAGATACAATGAATAACACAACAGTTAGAGAATAGGTGCAAAGAAAAGGAAGGTAGCCTCATTTATAACATGATGGCATATGCCCTTGTGGAAGTTAAAATAGAATCTACTTATGATCATTGGTTATCCATATGAGGTTAAATATTTGATCTAGTAATGCCTTGTGCTCTCCTACTTAAGGTGAAGGCTTTTGATAATTGGTCACAATGTGCAAGATATGGAAAGGTGAATTAAGCTTATCCTAAATCAGATGATTGAATTATTCTAGTGTTATATCTTGTGCCTTCCTTATAAGCCCATCACGCAAGGATGAAGATGGTAACCTATGCTCAAGCGATCAAGTTCATTTTTAGATTTGAAGCAACATAAATATAATTGTATAAGACTTGGTTCAATAGGTAAAAGGTTGTTTCCACATGGTATGACTAGTGTTATTGGTAATGTTTTATACCGATTAGTGGTGGAGCGATTTGCTATGGTTTTTGAGTGAAACATTTCAGCCATGTTAAGCTTAATCTAATGTTGTGTTCTTTATCAAGAGATTTAAAGCCAATTAAGTTTTGTAGTTCCCACCCTACTAAGGCCTATGGGTCTCAAGCACCTAATTTAATGTTCAAGTCAGGTTCTTTATGTAATAATATGTTTAGATTCAATCATATTAATGAAGTTGCTTCTCTTTCTCTTTTATCTATTTTTTAAGTAAGTGTGAAAGGGATAAACGTGCAATTGAACTAATGGTAGAATGTAAGTGGCCGAGTGAGCATGTGAGACTTTTTTAAGTTTGAAAGCTACTTTTCAGTGTCCATAAGGGATTAACAGTGGCTGATAATTATTGGGCTAAATTTATCTAATAAAGGGAGGTCTTCCTTCAATCCTAAAAGAAAAATCAAATAAGTAAGTTTAGCATATTATGTTAAATGTTAAAAAGAATAAGAAAAGAAGAACTAACCTGAGTAAATGATACACTTAATGAGGGCAAATGAAGTAGTCAACACTCATTAAGGAGAGCTAATTCTATTCTTCAAGGGAGAACATGATTAATAAATTTGTAAGGATTGAGGTATGGGGCGACAAAGAATTGAGCCTCTTAAGATTGTGGAGCCTCTCTTGTCACAATTGCAAATCTAATTGCCATTGCTTCACTCTTGAATTGAACTTGCAAGCTTGTGAGTCAAAGTACGGCACAACAAAGAGTTAGACCTCTTAAAATTGTGTGGTCATACAAACACAAAAGCAATTAGGGACCAAATGATAAAGAGTCAGACCTTTTAAAATTGCGTGGTCACACAAACTCAAAAGCAATTAGAGATAGAACGACAAAGAGTTGGACCTCTTAAAATTGTTGTGCCTTCACTATTCATTGTAAGTGTAGGCTAAGCTTATTGATGCTTGGGCCTTCTCACAATCACTACTTCCTTAAGTGCTAGGTTCCCTTGCCTACAAAATGAATGGGAATGAAGATAAGGAAAATGAGTCCAAAAGATCTACACTTACTTTAAAAGAAGTTTTCAATATCTATCAAGACAACCTCTTATTTAAAGAAAAAGGAAAAGAAAAATGATCTTGGGATCTTCTTTGAAGTTGAGACAAGCTAGTAAATGTAGAAGGAAAACCAAAGTACACAATACCAACAGCGATAGCAAGCATTTGCAAGGGACTTATAGCCAAGAGTGCAATCATAACAAAGGTGCAAAAAACAAGTATATGTATAAAATTCTGGTTTGAGAGTCTTAATCCTGTTGTTGGAATGACACAATTTGGTCGTCCAAAGCAGCATGAAATCAGTATTTTTGATTGCCAGTCATGGCAGCGCAAGCTAATGCTGATGTTGGCTTCAACCTGTGGATGTCACTTTGCTACACTACATCCAATGGAAGATATTCAGACAAGAAAAAGGATTGATGATGAACAATCTATTTGACTGACATTTTAAAGGAAACAACCAAGTTTGTAGAGCATCATGCAATACATACCCAACAGTTTGTATCTTGTTGGAAATGTAATCTTTAGACCAGGCTACCAAGGAATGAGGTTGACCATTATGAGAATTTAGGTGAATAAGAGAAAACCAAGCCATATTTGAGGCAATTAATGCCTACCAGCTATAGAAGCACGACCAATGTACAATGCATGAAATTAAAATAATAATAATAATAATAAAAGAAGAAGGAAATACATACACCTAGGCCATAAAAGAAGGATCTATGATTTCGAGGTAAAGCTCTAGTATCAAATTTACTGACCAAGCTTTCAGAAAGAGTAGATTAGAAGGTCAACACTAAAAACATGGATAAAATATTTCCATATTACCCGGAGAAGTATTCACACCTAGAGGAATATTTTCAAAAAAAAAAAAAAAAAAAAAAGAGCTATTGTCATCTAAAATCTCAGAATGCGTTCCCAACTTATGTACAATTTATGTAATAGCAAAGGGAGAAATTGATTTCTGTATGTCCAACAGAGAAGGAGGGTAATGGAAGCTTCGAAGAAGACAATAGTGATAGTAGCTTTACCAGCGAGTCCTCATCTTACACACCTAGATCACGAAGAGGTTCTATAATTATTCTAGCTATATCCAAGTCTAGCAAGGATGAGCTCTGCTGACTGCTGAGAATAACTATTTTCAAAGCCAATCTACAAATATTGAGCAACGGAATGGTGATGCTAGCTGTATGAGTAATTCTAGCTATGGTAATTCAGTAAACTAGAGCTCTAGTTTGCGAAGGTCAATCAATGAGGTTCATTCAATGATAAACATCGCAAACCCAAAATCCTAGGGAAGAGAGAAACGTGCGATGGAAGCCAAGAACATGATAAAATAGAAGTGGCTCACCCATGCGCCCTGACAAGAACTATGATTTAGGCATTCACCAAACACCTTGCATGCTATCTCTGCCATCCTAATCCGATTACTAAGCAAGATAATACTCAAGCTCAAGCTACAGATAAAGCTCCGTCCACGCTAATGAAGCTTGTCGCAATCAATGAAAGGGGAGCATGTATACAGTTTGGTTTTGACAAGCACGCAATTCGTCGATGTAAGCAAATGGAAGATTTAATGACATATTCAACGGGCAACCAAACCACGTTTAAGAAAAATAACAGAACTCATTTCTAGCTGACAAAGCAGTATATGGAAACCTCTTAACTATATACGTGTTAGGATGGATTACAAGAAAATAGTTAATGCTAGGAAGATACTTATCAAAATCTCTATGTCAAGTTGAGTGTGTAAAATTTGCAAAAATTTGAATATTTATAACACTAGAATAGTTAAAAGATTGTATTAAAAACATTAAATATATCATATATAAATTTATATTAAAAGAAATAATCACATGAAAAGCGAATTATAAAAAAATTTAAAATAAACGATAAAATAAATTAAAATCATAAACTTAGAATTGTCAAATGAAAATTTTGAGTAAATAGGTACGGTCGAAGTAATTTAATTAGCTTAGGCATAAAATTTTGTATTAAAATATTAAAATTATTAAATTTATGTAACTAAAAATAAAAAAGTTACTTTATATATATATATTACCAAGCCGACTTGTCCGTAGAAGCCTCCATGGACCACATCTAAAAGTTTATCCGAAAGCTAGAGAGAGATAGAGCGACGAGATAAACGAGAGAAACTTAAGGGAAGAAAGAAAAAAAGAAGAAAAAAAGGAAAAAAAACAACAAAAGTTGACATAATTTTTATATACTACTTCCAAATCATAAATTGGGATCACCAATGTGATCCTCAAGGTGAGCTTTACGAAATTATACTAGTTTTGTGTTGAAAAAAAAAAAATATTTCCAGGATTTAAGTACAATTTTTATATGTGTATGAAAATGGTTAAAATAAATAAAAATATACTAAATAGAATGATATTAGTTATGAGTAGTATATAATAGCGTAGTTTTCTTTGTATTTTTAAGAGAAGAAAATTTCCTTGTCAATTTACCCGAAAATTATTATGGATAATTGAAAATGAGATCCAAGTGAATAGGAACTCTGTGATATACTATGTTTGGTATCGTGATGTGTTGTACTATATATATTTATATATATATATATATATATATATCTTGGCCATTGTGGGAAATTGCATTAATATTTGTTATGCAACCATGTTATGAAAATGTAAGTATATATATATATATATCGTGTATGGATTTTCATAACTATATATATATATATATATATATATATATCACGTATGGATGTTAAATGCATGCGTGAATGGGGGATGTGGGCTATTGTTGTTGCCAAGGAATATCATGTGTGTGCAGGAGAAAAGTGGAAGTGTGTGTGAGTAGAGATCGTGTATTTGTGCGGGTGCGGGGAGACCTAAAAACCATGTGTGTGCTGGTGAAATTGTGAATGTGCGTCAGGGGAATTGTATTTATGCAAAGGAGGAAGAGGGAATCCGGTGTGTGCGTTTGGCAATAGATCATGTGTGTGTGTGTGCAGAGGGGGAAGGGAGCTATGAGTGCGACAGTTAATCTATATGTGTGTGTGTGTGTACCGATTCTTTGCATGTGTGTGTGCAAGGGAAGAGAGGTATGCTGGTCTATAAGTTAGTAATCTTGTGTGCTACATGCAGGATTGAGAAAGTGGTGTGTGTGGGAAGGGCAAGAATATGTGTGGAGCTTATCAGAAACATAGGGGTGTAGCGGTATGGAATGGTGTTATGGTGGAGAAATTGCGTTGAATTCCGTCGAGTTAAAAAAAAAAGAGATGGATGGATAACAGACAAAAGATCGTATATGTATATAATCTTATAACTATAGAAGTAAGTATATATATATATAGAAATGGAGAAGAATCTAGTGGAGAATGTTTACGTGGAGGGGAAATGAGGATGAGGAGCCATGAGAACAAATATTATAATAACATAATTATATATAGATATACATAATATAATATAATATATACATAAGAGGAGAAGAATAAATACATTTAATAATATATTATATACATTATATATTATATTATAATATAAAATTAAAAAAAAGAAAGAGAGAGAAGAAGAATATAAAATTAAAAATCAATTTAATGGATATAAAGAGTGTATATATATATATATATATATCTATATGTATTGGATAGATTGGTGGGGTGGAGTGGAAGATAAATGGATGAGGATTAAATGACTTCGGATAAAATTCGATATCTAGTGAACTGCTTTTTCGGATATTATGAATATTGTTTTATGATTGAAACCATATGATTGTGTTATGTAACTATTTGTGATGTGTTTGTATCATGCGTGATCACTACAAAATATTAAATTAATTATTTGATTTAAATAAAAAATTGACATGCGTTGCATGAGACATTGCATAATCGAAGGTCATCACTGTTACATGGCACATTAGAAGTAATCGAATGATTACTATTCTGTCAAGAGCGAATTAGGTGATTAGCGGATTGTTACGCCTTGATGATTCCAAATTCGGTCTATTCTTAAGGGTGTTTATTTCTCAATGTGCTAACTACACTTGAGCTTATAAACTAAAGCTAACCTCCTAAAATTTACGCTGGTTATCTCATTGAGCTATTAGCTCACCCTCCTATTAACTTTGTTACGCAGGACGTGACTACCTAAACTACCTCATGGGGCATCGCACCCAAGTATGTACAAGTTTTGCAAAAACTCTGGGAAAAAGAAGCAAGATGGAGAGATAGCAAGAATATCTTGTAGAGTTTGATAATCTCAGATAATTGACGGTTTGTAATTATTAAATTTGATCTAGAGGGATCTTAGTTGTATTTATTCTATATGGGACCTAGATAAGGCCCTCTTCTGAGACTTATGTGTATTGCTTTCGTTACATACAGAATGAGTTTTATTTGTGATGAAGGAATGCTAGAGCCATTAGATTAGTTAATTATTATGATTCAACAAGTTGATTTATATTGGTTTGAGATGCTTCACAATTGCTTTGTAGATGCTAAGCAATTGTGGCGGGTAGTCAAGAATTGGGTACCCTGCAGCGTGTGACAACTTTTGGTGGTATCAGAACTAATAGTTCAAGATAAAGCAAGATGTAAATTAGAGATAAGTTGGGTTGAGAGTTAGTGTCTTAAGAGATTGACTTGGTAACCCTATAGATAGGAAAAACCTACCTTATTCGGAGAGAGTAGGTAGAACTTAGGAATGAAAATAAATAACTTAAAATTTACAAAAATGTTCATATTTGACAAAATGCGAGCAATGCTCAAGTGTTTGGATTGGAGATGGAATACATGTTGTATAAGACATGAGGATGATCTAGTAGAATATAGATTGAGGATGTAAACACTGCAACATCCATATAAACACTTCTCACTTCACAAGATGGCGAATGAAATATTAGAAGATTGGACAATCGGATTGATCGAGCAGTGGCAGATTTAGCTAGATAAGTTAAGCGAGGATCTTAGAGATAGGTATAGTAGCTATATTGTCATACTTACTTTAGAAGCTCAGTTTGCAATAATGCCAGGGATGGAGGAGGAGCCACCTAAAATACTATTTATGGCTTGATTCAATTTGGGAATAGGGTATCCTCAAGAAGTCTTAACCCCTCTAATCAAGTATAGAAGAAATCCACGGACATATAAGAGAGGGATTTATGAATGGAAGCCAAGGGTTAACTGATGGTTGCTATACTTAAAAGGCTCTTAGGATACTATGGACTGCATTGAGCACCAAAAGTTTGAGATTGTAGACTAAGGAGACATTTTTGTAGTAGAACTAGAATTATGGGAAGATGAGGAGGAGGAAGATTTAGAAGAGGATCCACTTCCTAAAGAAAATTCTGATTTAGAGGGTGCTCTAGAAAACAAGAGCATAACTTTAGACTCCTCAAGAGAAAAAGAAGAGGAAGAAGAAGCAATAGGAGAAAGTGATGAAGACACAAGTGAAGGATCTGGAAATGTCGCTTAGGAATATAAAGGTAGAAATAGAAAAATTTTTAGAAGGAACGATGTATATAAGGAATAGAAAAAACTTAGGAAGGGAAAATTTTGCAGTGTAATATAAACCTTTTCAAGCTGATGTATATATGGGTTATGAATATAGATGTAAAAAATTTGGAAAATATACATGAAATACCATAACTCTTGTGTATTTTTAGATCTTGATGCAATGATACAAATGTGTTATATGACTATTATTGATAATTGTATCATTATTAATATATATATCATTGGAAATGTCTTAACATATTTTATATGTTGCATTAATAAATTATAGTGGGAATATTAGTAGAGGAAGGAAGACGACGATGCCCACTAGATATAGGGATACGAATGAAACTTCTCAAGTGGGAACTCTACCTTTAGTATCACAAGAGAATCCAGAGTTACAACATAGGGCGCCAAGTAGGGTGACTAGGCCAAGACAAAGAAGTGTAATTCAAGCCCCTTTTGGTGGAGAAGGAAGTGGGGAGGAACATATGGCAAGGTTAGAAGCAACGGTTCAACAATTAACTTAACAATAGGCTTTGCTAATCTAACATCTAATGCCAGGAGGTTAGCCTCCATTACAACCGGTCCCTTTACCATCTCAACCATAGCTAGTGCCACCTGTAATCACTTCTCTACAACCACAGGTGCCACCACCACCTCCACTAGTCCCAACTGCTCATGTACCTTATGTGGAAGAACAACAAATATATGAACAAGGGGAGTTGGTTGGATTCAAAGGAGCATATTTCTAGATTTCATTTGATCAAATAGGTACTTTGATGGGGCTTATGGAAAACCTAAGGAAGTAGAAAAATGGATGGTGTAATTGGAAAGATCATTTGTCAACTATGAAGTAGTAGACCACCAAAAAGTGGCCTATGCATCATACTTGTTAAAAACGAGAGCCATGATGTGGTAGGATGCCAAATAGAGGGTTTTGCCCCAGTCGATCTCATGGGAAACATTTCGAAGGGAATTTT
The DNA here is from genome assembly GCA_037954665.1 of Laguncularia racemosa. Lineage (NCBI taxonomy): Eukaryota > Viridiplantae > Streptophyta > Magnoliopsida > Myrtales > Combretaceae > Laguncularia > Laguncularia racemosa. The sequence goes on along the minus strand of JBBMOL010000119.1, from coordinate 1,795,765 downwards.
TCAGAGAATATTTCTCAAAGAGCGTCAAGATATAGCTAAGCAGATAATTGTTCTAGCTAAAGAAAGGCATAAGGATTGTTGATCAATATGAGCATAAATTTAATTAGTTGTTACAATTTTCTCTAGACATTTACAAAGATTTGAATGCATTGAAATGATAGTTATTTATGAACGGATTAGAGATGGACACATAGGGACGAATCATGGAGTTTGAACTACAGACATATTTAGAAGTGGTAAACAAGGCCCGAGCTCTAGAACAAACAAAGATAAAGGTAGAAGAAATGAGAGCTCAAGCTCGACTAAGTGTAGGGATGCATGTCTCGATGAATAGACCACTATTTCAATTGCCCAAGTGATAAAGGAAAAAGGCTTATGTTGAACGTGAGGCCACCAAGTAATAAACCATTAGTTATCTTGTCATCAGCAAAGCCTATAACAATAGTTTGTTGGAAATGCGACCAAAGACATTACCCTTGAGAGTGCCTACACTTGAAGGGGAAATGTTTTTGTTGCGAGGTGAGTGGTCACAAGGCACCAGACTGTTCGTGGTAGAATTATGCAATATGTTTTATGTGCGGACAACAAGGGCATTTAGCTAACATCTGCCCTAAGAGACACCAAAGACCCGGGGCAAAGGTTACAACACTTAGAACTACTATCGGAAGGCTAACCAATCGAACATTCGAGTAGGGAATGTAAGGAGCCAACACCTAGACCACAAATGCTTAAGTGTTCACTATTGAAGGCACTGGCGCAGGAGATTGGGCGAGGGAAGAGCCTAGACAATACTGGGATATTGAATTGGCAGCTACAAAGTACACAAATGAAAGGGGGTGTTGTAATAGATGCGTTAAGTTAGACTTGCCTATATATAATATTATATATATGCAACTTAAATAGGAGATTAGTTGGAAGAATTAAAAATTATAAAAGATTTACTATTAAGAGATCTAAGTAGGTAAAAATTTATAAATTAATCGAGTACTACGTAATTAATAAGATCTGTTTTAATTATTGCTCAACCGACCTTGGTTCTCTTCGACGTGGGAGCTACACATCCTTTCATAAGTTCGGTTGCAGCTTAACAATGGGAGCTGGAAGTTTAACCTTCTTTGAAGATCTTAAGGATTAGCACTCCTACCGGAGAAAAAGCCATCACTAAGGAGATAGTGAAAGAATGCTCAATTGAGATATAAGGAAGGAACATGCCAACGGATTTGATCATTTTAGCCATAAGAGGCTATGAAATGATTTTGGGAATGGATTGGTTATTGAAGCACTTTGCCAACGTAGACTGCAAGAATAAGGAAGTGCAGTTCAACAAGCCCACAGTGGAAAATATAGTATATTGAAGACAATCAAGGAGAAATCTAGAAGCTTCCACTAACGTATAGTGAGAAGGAGGAGAATGTCTTGAAAAATAGAGCATGTTTCTAATAAGTGCAGTGGAGATAGAAAAGGAATTGTTGGGATTGAAGGAAATACCTATTGTCAACGAATTCCTTGAGATATTTCTCGAAGAATTACTAGGATTACCACCTTCGAGAGAGATGGATTTTACCATTGAAATAAAGCTTGGTATCGATCCAATCTCAGGGGCACCTTACTGAATGGCCTCGATCGAATTGAAGGAACTGAAGAAGCAATTGCAAGAATTGATCGAGAAGTGATTTATTCACCCAAGCGTATCGCCTTATGAGGCTCCGATGCCATTTGTTAAGAAAAAGGACGAATCTATGTGACTATGCATTGATTATCGAGAATTGAACAAGGTAACCATTAAGACCAAATATCCGTTACCCACAATTGATAATCTATTTGATCAGCTATGAGGAACAAGTGTCTTTTCTCGAATAAATTTGTGATCTGAGTACCATTAGTTTAGGATTAAGTCAGAAGACATACAAAAAACCACCTTCTAAATGAGATATGGTCATTACGAATTTCTAGTATTGCCATTCGAACTAATGAATGCTCTAACTGTGTTCATGGACCTCATGGATAGGATCTTTAAGCCAATCTTGAATAAATTCGTAGTGGTTTTCATCAATGATATCCTAATTTATTCTAAGACTTAGATAAAGCACAAAGAACATTTGAGGATTGCCCTAAGACTATTGATGTATTAGCAACATCCTATCCAAATTCTCGACACCCAAACTCGAGAATTGCGTAACAAGACTTAGATACGTCAAAGTACAATGGAGTTGACATTCAGAACGAGAAGCTACCTGGGAAAGAGAAGATGAGATGAAGGAGAAGTACCCCCAACTATTCAAAGATCCAAGTATGTTATAAAGTTTTGAGGATAAAACTTTTAAAGGGTGGAGAATGTAAAATTCGCAAATATTTGAATACGTATAACACTAGAATAGTTAAACAATCGTATTAAAAGCCCTAAACATATCTTGCATAAATTTATATTAAACGAAATAATCATATAGAAAGTGAATTGCGGAAAATTTAATAATAAATGATAAAATAAATTAAAATAATAAACATAGGATTGTCAAATTAAAATTTCGAATAAATAGTTACGCTCGAAATAATTTAATTAGCTTAGTTGTAAAATTTTGCGTTAAAATACTAAAGTTACTAAATTTACGTAAAATACCACAAGCAACAAACGAATAAAAAAAAATCAAAAAGTTACTTATTATATATATAAATGTATGTATGTATGTATGTGACTAAGCTGACTTATCTCTAGAAGCCTCTACAGTCAACATCTAAAAGTTTATCAGAAAGCCAAAGAGAGACAGAGCAACGTGATAAACTGAAGGGAAGAAAGAAAAAAAGAAGAAGAAAAAAAAGGAAAAAACTACAAAAAGTTGACATAATTTCTACATACGACTTCTAAATCACAAATTGGTACCACCAACGTGATTCTCGAGGTAAACTTTATGAAACTAGACTAGTTTTGTGTGGGAAAAATTTTATTTTCGAGATTTAAATATGATTTTGATATATATATATATATATATAGAATTTAGCTTAAAAAATAGTTAAAATAACTAGAAATACACTAGATAGAATGATATTAGTTATAATTAATATGTAATAGCATGGTTTTCTTTGTGTTTTTAGGAGAAGAAAATTTCTTTGCCAATTTACCCAAAGATTACTACAAGTAAACGAAAATGAGACCTATGTGAGTAAGAACTTTATGATATATTTTAGAGGGGAGTTGTGAGTGCAGGAGTTGATCCATATGTGTGTGTGTGTGTATAGATCCTTTGCATGTGTGTACGCAAGGGAAGAGAGGTATGTTGGTCTATATTTGAGTAATTTTGTGTGTTGCGAGTAGGATCGAGAAATTGGTGTGTGTAAGAAGGGCAGGAATATGTGGGGAGCTTATTAGAAACATAGGGGTGTAGCGGTGTGGAATGGCGTTATGGTGGAGAAATTATGTTGAACTCCAATGAGTTGAAAAAAAAAAAAAAGAGATGGATGAATAGCGAGCATAAGAATGTATATATATATAATCTTATAAATATAGAAGTAAGTATATATATAAATATAGAAGAGAAGAAGAATTTAATGGAGAATGTTTACGTGGAGGGGAAATAAGCATGAGGAGCCACGATGACATATAATATAATATAATATATACACAAGAGGGGAAGAATAAATACATTTAATAATATATTATATACATTATATGTTATATATAATAAAAAAAAGAAAGAGAGAAGAAGAAAATAGATTTAAAAATTAATTTAATGGATACAAAGAGTGTATATTTCTCAATGTGCTAATTGCACCTAAGCTTATGGACTAAAGTTAAGACACAAATTTTAATTAAGAGATAAGAGTAAATTAATTGGGTTTAAGATTTGGGCACTGATGGTAGTGATGTAAATCCCCAACCTAAGGTTAAGGGGGAGTGTAAATCCTAAACTTCACGCTGGTTACTGGAAGATTACTTGTGATGCTACATTCATATGGTTGCCCATGCATAGCATATGATTTGAAAATTTGTTTGAAATTGCTTATGCGTGTAAACAACATTGAGATATTGTATTCCTATCTCACTGAGTTATTAGCTCACCCTCTTATAAACTTTGTTATGTAGGACGTGATTACTTAAACTTCCTCACGACGCATTACACTTAAGTATGTATAAATGTAGCAAAAACTCTAGGAAAAAGGAGCAAGATGGAGAGATAGGAAGAATATCTTGTAGAGTTTGAGAATCTTAGACAATTGATGGTTTGTAATTATTAACTATGATCTAGAGGGATCTTAGTTGTATTTATTCTATATGGGACCTAAATGAGGTCTTTTTTTGAGACATATGTATATTGCTTCTGTTGCATACAAAATGAGTTTTATTTGTGATGAAGTAATGCTAGAGGCATTTGATTAGTTAATTATTATGATTCAACAAGTTAATTTGTATTGGTTTGAGATGCTTTATGATTGCTTAGTAGAGGTCAAGCAATTATGGTGGGTTATCATGAATTGGGTACCCTACGGGGTGTGATAGAGTGTCTTCTTTAACTTCCTCTATTGCTAATTATATCCTTGCATTCTTTGAACTCTAGAGCTATTAGATATTTCAAATTCCTAGAGAAGGGTATCTCCTCAAGCAAAAGAAAGGAGATTGGAATGTGATCCAAATGCTACTACTTACTACGAACCAAAGCAAGACATTAATAAGAAGAAAAAAAAATCCACACTATTGTGGATATTGAGTAGAAAACAAAATTTCCCTCTCTTTATTTGGTTTAATGTCTTACCATTACTCCAACTACACAAATGGAGTTCACTATGATGACAAAGCTACCAATAAGAACCTACAAAAAGGGCATGGATGAAATAAGAAAATAAAATAACAAGATAGAAAACAAGTACACAATACCATTGAAATCATGATTAGTAGATAACTCGAGCCTTGCAAAGGTAAAGTTTTGAATAATACCTAGAAGTGAGAAATGGTTGAAATAGAAAGAGGTGAAGGAGATAAGCTAGTTGAGCTTTTGTGAAGTTAATGAACAGCAAAATATGGAAGGGGGGAGGTGTTAGCTTAGTTTGTTTTTCTAAGGCCTACATTTCAGCTTGGAGTAAGAAAATGTATACATCTTCCTCTTTCTAAGTTATGTGAAAACTTGAGAAGAACCCTACATGTGTCTTCTAAGATTTAGATGGGAGTATGATATATTTTTTTTACCTTGTCTTTTTTCCTTCCTTAGCGTACCCCAACATAACTCTCAAAACCCTTGCAACTCCATGATGTGATCTACCTTACTTATCACTATATATACAATTCTTCCATTAAAATAAGACCACATATAAAAAATTTAGTTGAATTATATCATCCTTTTAAGTCTCTCAAGTGTTCATTGATAGCATGAAAAAACCTCTTCTCGTGAAGGGAGAGATGATTGAAAGGCTTTAGATTATCAAATTTATACCGTAAGTGTTATTTGATGTCATGGAGGCAATGTCTATTCTCAATTGGCTAAAGGCAACATGAGTAATTAAATGGTGCTAAAAACTTGTGGACTAAGGAAAAAAATCTAAATTATATGTAGCGTTAGCGTTAAGCTCTTATAATATAAATTCTGTAAATGCATGTATGTTGGTATTGCAGCTATTTCATAAGTGCGCATATGCCAAGCAATTCCTTAGCCATTACAAAAGCTTATTTAATACCCAAACCCTTTCGATTTCATCTGAAGGACTTTGGTTAAGAGGCAAAATGTAGAGGGTTAAATGCAATATAGGGCCTTGTGCTCATTAATTTATTGGATTTAACTATTTGGGTTAATGTGATAGGGCTTAAAGAGCCAAGCCCATGACCTTAGGATGATTAGGAGGAGAATTGGCATGGTCAGCTTGGAGTAAGGCTCATTGGAATGGACTGTCCATTACCAACTTTTCCTACAAGGTTTACACACTTAAAGAAGGTCTTCATTGGGTCTAATTACATGTATGGCTAATGTATGCTTCTTATTAAGAGGGTGATCCGATGGATGATATCAATAGTCAAATATCTATAAATACCCATAAGCTTTACTTATTTGGACATAAGAGAATTTGGAAAAACACTATTATTTTATCGGATTATCTTCTCGAAAGATCAAACTCTTAAATATTAGAAGAACTGTCACTTGTGTGTTGGAGCTTATTGAGACTGCCTATTCCTCCTTTTCATCCTACTTACCCCTGATCATCTTCCTATATGTTGTCACACGTCACTACTTTAAGTGCACATATATTGCGAGGATCATGCAACACACATGTGACTACATCACGATTGGACCTACCCACCTACAGTACCAAATCATGAGGGGAAAAAAAATATATTCTACTTGCAAATTTGGGCACAAAACCTTGCAATCCATTTGAAGCATCTAATTTGCACCAATTGGAATATATATATATAAAGATCCAAGCAAACAATCTTAGATCAGAGGCATGTGAACATCATTATGAGTTGGATCGGAGTCATATAAAAATGCCAATGTACATTGTTGAGCATCTGCAGAACAATAGATATAATTTTCATAATCAACTCATTAATTTTCTAAAGCAATAAATTGGAAATAAACATTTTAAATTGTTTTTTTTTTTCTACATGCAAGCATAGTTAGATATAGTTGATAATGCGGACATTGAGAATTTTAGGAAATATAAATGTAACTTTTGTAAATTCCTCCCTATCTTCCGAATTGGTAAAAAAGTGGAGAGTACTATTTACAATATACGAGAGGCAAAAGTGTGATTCGCTAAAGTACAAGAGCTGTAATTATAAATGTTTATTAAATGGAAATTTGAATTTGATATATGGATTTAGCGCCTAAGATTGCGTGGGATCGGGTACTCACACGTTAAATTTGTAGATGTGGGGATAATTTGATAAATTACGCAAAAGCTAGAGGTGAAATTGTAATTTTGCATTGCATAGATTTGAAATTGTTAGATGCTTATCTTGGTTGATAGCAAGTATAGGGTATTACTACTTCAAAGGAGAATTTAGAGGGTTACAAATTTAAGCATTTCATTAGGACTAAGATAGTGATGACTGAGTACATGATCAAGGAATTTGTTCAAGTATTGAATTAATAAGCGAATTGATTTAATAAAGATAATTTTCGAAAATCACGGGATAAGAGAACAAAGCCTAAATCAATTAAAGTTAATTAAATGGATTGTGTGACCTGATTTGATGAGCAACATGGCTTAAAGGAGGAATCATGCCTATAGTAGGCCTTATGCATAGCACATGTATGCTCCTTACGAATCACAAAAGAAGTGGGAACTTTAGGATGAGCTTATGGGTTGGTCAATTATAATTTCCTTTCATGTAGGTCGATACCGATTTATATTTCTTGCTTCTAGCTTAATTTGGTCTTTAGGCATATCACCAATAATATATATATATATATATTAAGATGATTTTTCGGTGTGGAAAAACAATTTTTAAGCCTTAATGCACAAAATCATCTTAATGGGTCTGGAATTTTTGCGAGAAAATTAACATTGGCTAATAATATGGATTACATTTGACCTCCATCCAATATATCTACTTTATAAATAGTAAATTTTCTCTTTTATTTAGGCAAAAATTAAACACGTGATAATTAATTAATGAACCCTCGATTACTGGTCTTGCAAGTGGAAGTTTCAACATGAAGCCAATCGCGCGAAAATTAGAGCCAAAGCCCATTAAAATGCTCATGATAAATGACATTTGAAGTACAAAACTACTTGCAATAGCTACTGGCCTAATTGGCAATGGAGAGAGGTGTTGTGTACTTGGGGTCCGGAAGTAGTTTGGGTGGCAAAATACCCTAAGACATATTAGGAAACGCGGGATTGAAGGAGAGCCGAAGCTTGAGCTCCTCTCAGGTGTCTTCTTTTTTTACTTTGATCTTGAAATTCGCAATCGATTTTGATACTTCTTGTTTATGTCGTGGTTTCTATGAGCTAAACAAGATTATTAAGGGGTGGTGATAATGTTTGATGAATTTAGTTGATTATTGACTCTTTTTAATTATTATTATTTTGGAATATGTAGAAGACTAAAAATATTATGTAAATGTATTGGGTTAAACTCATTGATTATTTATCTTGACTCATAAAGTTAGGTGACAAGGTCTAATAAGTTTGATTCAATTATTGAGATGACTTAGGGAGAATTGACTTAGTGGGCTCGGAATATAGATCGTTGGATCGATCTATCCACATCTAACCTTTTTCAGGTAGGCTCATGTATTTATGGGGAAGGCTATTGGTCTTAGGCCTATAGCAAACTCATTAGGATAACTCTAAATTGAGCAAACTCCACCTCGCCCATTGATTGCTAAAGTGATCTAACGGATGTCATCAAGTCTAAGAGTTTATAAATACTTAGCAATTCCTCCTCATTAAGAATCTTTTTTCCTTGAATTCTAGAAATCGAAGAAACGATATTCCACCAAGAGTTCTCTACTCGCAAAGATCAAACAAGAGATTAGGCAAAGAACGATCTCTATTGTCCAAGAACTACAAATTTGACACTTGAGGTCCCCTTAGCTCCCTTGTGTATTCGAGATGCTTGAGATTGCCTGTTCCTCCTCCCTGCCTCCCTCTTCCTAGTCATCTCATCACGTGCCATCTCTGAATTGATTTTCTTTGAAGTCACGTGTAATGCGATACACGCATGATACACACATGATCACTCTTACTAGAACCCCCATCTACAGAATATTTTGGTGTTTTAGCTACTCTAAGTTCATGATTCTTGTATTTTTTTTGTCTACTCAACAAATTTATGTGAATTAAAACAAAAAATATGAGACTTTGCATGAACTTAATCTAGGATTAGCTTTATCAATATATACACATATGGTTTTGATAAACTCTAGTACTTACTTTTTTTTTTTTTTTAATACGATTGAAGTTAAGATTTGTATGCACAAATTTTAAGTTCAGCTAAAGTAACTAAATTTGTAAAAAGAGTTAGTTATTTAACTGTTGATTAGAGAAACTTAATTGAAAGCAATGTTTTTGCTATAGTAAGAATCTTAGCAACTTCAAGGAGAAGCTAGTTTTTGTAAATTTGGTTAAAATGCAAACAATCAATCCCATATATATTATAGAGGCATAAATCTTATAATCCAATGGATAATGCAATTACAATGTCATGCCTTAACATATTTTGCTTTTAGTCTGGTGATCTCTTATACTTGTTAGGGCAATAATGGATAATTGTAGTCGATTAATTTAGTTTTTGTCACAAATCACAATTTGACAGCGTTGATAGGTCATTTTGGACCTAGACTCTAGACCTAAGTTGGCTTATTTCATGCTTAGAAGTAGTCAATGATTTGGGCCCTCAGGCCTAGGTTGGCTTGATCAAGCCTAGGTTAGCAAGCTTAACTCACATATCAAACAAGAGCGGGGAGAGCTCGAATAGATAAGGTAAATTAACTATCTTGTAACTCCTTTGATTGTTCTCCACAAATCTCGAAGTTAAGTAGTAATAGGCATTAAACACCTTCCTTTTCCATTCCTACATCTTCTATAAATATTAGATCAAGCCTTCAAATAAGGGGTTGACACTTTCACCTTCAAGACACTATTTTGCTACTCTATTACTCTGATCCTCCTTTTTTTCATACAGATTTGAGTATCGAAGTGGTCATGCCGAAAATAACTTAGGCACTCACCTAGCTCATATCTTTTATTTCATGTTAGTCACACACCTTACTTATAGGATCAATGATCAAGTAACAAAAGATAGCTCAACTTAGAATATAATCATTATAATCTAGTATTTAGTTAATGTGTTCTATGATACTATCTTATTCTCACCATACCATACTAGTTGCAAAATCTGCCACACTTGCTAGTTGGCTTTCACTCTCAAACATATTTCTTAATCTAAAAAAGACCATGCAATTGTAACATTGGCAAAAGAACCACGCCTTGAAAGTAAGCCAATTTATATCCACCAATCAAATGAGTTAGCAGAAAAAAAAAGATAGAATGCTAGTAGACATGGTTAGTGCAATTCCTTTAAATCTTAAGTTGCTTGTGAATTTATAGAGTGAAGCTTTATTAATAGCTTATCTTATGCTAATCATCAGGCTTTAGCTCTAGCAATTAGAAAAATAATCCTAAAAATATGTTATTTAATTATTTGCAATTGAAATTAGCATTTGAAGTGTTGATTTCATAGATAATGAAAACAAGGAAGACTAAAGCTAAAGTGTAGATTTTTAGTAGTATATTTTTGAGATTACTTTTCTAATTGGTATATTTTAGAAATTATTTTAAAAAATATTATGTTCCTTATTCTTCTTTATAAATGGGTTTTTAAAATATTTTTTATTAAGATTTATTTTAACTGAATATTTTCCAACTTGGTTATTTTTGCAAAATGTACAACTACTAACAACATTTGTGGGGTGAGTTGGCAATTTAGAGCCGATTTTAGTAATATTAAGTTTATTTAGGTGTGAATATCGAATGGTTTACTGCAATATTTTTATTGTTAAAAACTTATCGTGGCTTTAAAGTTACCAAAACTTATTGTGGTTTTAAAGTTACCAATGCTCCATGAGAGTTAAGAGTGTTGAACTTCTAATTGAGTTGGGTCGTGTCTAACAAAGGGACTCATAAAACACAATACTATCAATTCCATTTGGAGGAAAAAAAAAAAAAAACTCATTTCTACTCTTAGATGTAGTTAGTGCTAGCTCAAAACGTTTTGAATAATATCAGTGGATAGACTATATAGTATGTTGGACTTGTTACTTAAATTGTCGTACTCCTCGTGGGACAATAACTTGGGTCTTAAAGAAAGCCTATACTTACTAGCAATTGATCGAGTGCGCATGCTTGTGTTTTTCGCTTGTCATCAGTGACAGTTGAAGAAATTGACACAGGAAATCCTACTGCTGGTCCTCTACAGCTGATTGAATCAGGTCGCACTTGACAGGGCATGCCATGCCGTGCGGGATTTGGATTTCTGTTATGTGTTTTATTGATACTTAAGTTATTTCTTTTTGTGTGTATTACTTGTAAACGTTGGTGTGATTTTCATACATATTGTCTACTAAGTACTTGTCACACCTCAAAAGAGGCTTAAAGGTTTCCACTAAAATCTATTACGTTACGTATCCATCCCGTTACATAATAACCACCTTACGAGTTAGAGATCGCAAAACTTTAATTAAACATTTAATTAATTACAACTAAGTATATTATATATAATCATATAATAAAAATATAATTATGGATTTCCATGTTTTATCATCGACCAAAATCGAAGAGAATTAGATTCCCTTACCAAAATAGTAAAATGGATAAATAATTCTAAGTCTCACGATTTCGATTTCCACATTGAGTTCCTAAGAATAAAATTATATCTAAATAATCTATTAATACACATTTTACTCTATCATTCTTGAATCTAAAAGCTTTTATTATATCATCTCTTATCTCATCCCAAGATTTTGAAATTTTCATAAAAAAAATCTATGGAGGGGTGAGTACACCATGGGTTAGTGAAATGGGAGTGTAAGATTCTCAATACTACATACACACAAGCAATTCCAAACAAGTTTTCAATCTATGCTATGCATAAAGAATCATATGCAATGTAATATCGCACGCGACTTTCCAGTAAGTAACGTGAAGTTTAAGGTTTACTCCCCCTTGACCTTGGGTGAGGGATTTGTATCACTATTATCAATGCCCAAGTCTTACAACCCATTTATTTTTGTCTTATCTCTTTATTAGAAATGGTTTTTAAAATTTAATCCTTTAAGCTCTAGGTGTAATTAAACACACCAAGCACAAACATCCTCAAGGATAAATTGAATTTGGAAATGTCAAATGCGCGACAATCCCCTAATCACTTAGTTCACCCTTAGCAGAACAATAATCCTACTCAATTACTTCCAATGCACCTTATAGCAATGATGACCTTCAATATCATGTAGTGTCTCGTGTAATGTATGTCAGATTTTTCATTAGTCGAATATCATTATATCAATTTAGATTTAGGTGACCAATCAAATAAGGCAAATAAATTGCAAAAAAATAAAATTTCACAATAAATCAACATATAAAGCCACATTACCATAACGTGTTACAACCTAATCTCATCAACCATTTCATCACTTAGGCCATCAGACATCAAGTATCTACTTCCGTATCAAAACGGAAACAATCAAATATTATACAACTTCGAGAAATTCTTGATTAATCACAATTCAATTAACCAGGATTGATCTATAGCTCTTTTTCCTTAGCAATAATCGAATCATTTCATTACTCAAGTGTTCAATCATCTGCTGTCAAAAACAAAAGAAAGGTAATCAAATGTTCACCCTTCCAATATCCTCAGCTTATCTCACCACACCAACCACTCACTCCATTCCTTAATCATCAAAATCCCAAAATTAATAAAAATAAGACCATGAGCCTTTTTCATATAGGCAAACGTACGTATATATATTTTTATAACATAGTGGGGGTAGAAATTGTTTTGTTCAATCAAATATTTTCTAAGTCTTTAAGCTTATACACATATATGCGTACATATAAGTAGATGCCCATATATTTTTATTTATAGATATAGCTCGTTAAACCATATGTATATATATGTGTGTGTGTATGTAAAAGATTACTATATATATTGTTTAGCTAGAGGATAAGTTTGCAAAACATATTCTCTTATGAATGTGCAAAGAGTGAAAGAAAATATTTATTAGCTTGAAAAGATGGAGATTTATACTTGTAACTTTATATGATTATATGTATAAACATAAGTATACATATGGGGTGAAAATAGTTTTGTTCAAGCTTATATATATATATATATATATATATATATATATATGTGTTCATAATTAGATTTCCATTTGTGTATATAATGATATAATTTGTCCCATAGTATGTATACATATGCACTATATTATATAAGGGAAAAGTTAGGTTTATATATTAATTTAGTTTGAAGAAAACAAGGTTGAAATCATGATATTAAGCTGGTAATAATAGCATCTGCATAACAATGTCAAGTGCCATTGTCTAGATGGTGACATCTAAATTTTTAGACTCTCCCGTTCCCTATATCGTTAGGATAGTAGTTTTGTACTATCAAAATGGTATTTATCTGTATCATCTATTACTCGGTTTGTTAGTTTCACATGGTAATTTACGTAAGTTTAGTAATTTTAGCATTTTATCATGAAAATTTATAACTAAGTTAAATAAGTTATTTTAAGTATAAATATTTATTTAGAATTTTTATTTGATTATCCTAAATTTATAATATTGGTTTATTTTATCATTTATTTTGAGATTATACGTGATTTATTTTGTAAATGATTATTCCTGTTAATTTAAATTTATATGAAGTATAAATAAGATTTTTAATATAATCTTTTAACTAATCTAGTATTTATATTTACATTAAATTTACGGGTTTTATAGTACTTATATAGAGTTTAATTGAAAGTCCCATAATCTTTTGCGGATAATGGTTTCGATTCAAATGGAATGGATGTGGGGAGTCGGATCCAACTGTAGAAATACTTCACATCTTAAGTTTCTTACCATTGCTCGACATAGTGCAAGACGAAATGCACCGTTGCCTTCAAACGAATATGTGCAAACATCCTGTGATTAAATCTTGAATACTTTCATTTGACTGTCCTGTTTCAACTGTTCTTTAATATATTCACCGCAAATGACTTCAAAAATTCTCATAGAATAGGAGAAAGCGATTAAGAAGCAGACTTGAAAAAAAAAGAAAACTCTAACAAATCACTGTGCAGCTAATTCGCTGTCGCCATGTAGAAGGGATCTGATGATTTTTTCGCTCATTCCATCTGCATAAGGAAACAAGTGACCTGCACCAGGGATCTCATGATAGTGAATCCATGGGAGTTTTCGGGCGATGAAGCGTTGCAGTGATGCCGGCACTATTCTGTCATCACCTCCCTGCCATAAGTGGACATTGCCTGCTTCAAGTAAGGGGTTTTCCAGGTCCATTGGATCAAACTCCCATTGCCCGAAGGAAACGATCAAGTCACGGTGTATTGATTCATATTCTCCTTGTTGCGTAACTTGTGGCTGCGGAAATGAATACAAATATAAATTCATAATGGCATAAGCAATGACAAAGAAGCATTCAGGTTATGAAATCTTAAATCAATGGTGTACCTTGTCTGTTGCTTGGCTCATAACCTTGAGAATGATTTCCATGTCCTGACGCGAGAAGATGCCGGGGTTACGGGAGGCAACGGCGGAAGCAGGAAACCAGTTTTGAGTGTTCCACCAGTAGACGAGCCACGGAGCATAGTGGGCAACCCTGACTGTCCACTGATCCTGTGGTAGCTGTAGGTTATAGGCTTCTTTAGATAGAATGGATGGAAAACTGGGCCACCAATAATTTATGACCGGAGCAACCATCGCCACTCCAGCTAGCCTGCCAAATCCATATGAATCAATTGGAGATATCCAGCCCATGCAGCAGGAGCGCTTGTGTCTCTGTATATTACATTTTATTTTTTTGGAACACCGAATTGAAAATTTCCAATTTTTATTACAATTTATTTTATGTATCACATCACATAGCTATGCCAACATTAGCAATTGTATCACATTTTTTAAATTTGTATTTTTCATAAGGTTGGGGTCATGTAAACTCTATAGACATGTATTAAATGAGTTGGAGAGAATAGAGAGTAGTTTCTCAAATATGGAAATAATGTTTCATGAGATTGTGTCAGAGCCCATGTGCTGTCTAGTCTTAGCCGAGGCTTTCCACACGTAATTTTGAGGTTTTCCACGTTAATATGTCTTAATTTCTCGTGAATCACTTGTGTTACGTGATCTATCGATTTATAACCAAAATTCATTATGAATTCACTCATAAATTAAGTTGGTTCCACTTACCTGTGAGGGATATACTTGAGGCAGCCCCAAGTTGCCATGCCTCCCATGGAGTATCCCACGACATAAAACTTGGTTCCTAGTTTCATCTGATCAGCAAGTTGTTCTACATCTAATGCCAAACTCTTCATTGTTCTCTTCGGATCCGGATCACTCTCTCCGTAGCCGGGTTTATCGAAAGACAGAACGTAAGCTCCTAGCTCCTCCAGAACTTCCTGATTAAAAGCAAGTTATTGAGAAAGAGTGTAATTCGGTATAAACCTTTGCTAGTATTGACTAATTCCAAATAGAACGTGCAATGGATCTACTAGCTAAAAATTTATATACCGGGGTGACGTTTGTTGCTATGAAAGCATCGTGTCTGCCAGAGTCGAAGCCATGGATGAAGATTATCTTGTGTTTGGCTATTTCTTTGGATACTCCATTCTCCTTGTAGGCCAGATGTCGACCATCTGCAAGCTTTATCCTTGGTGCTGTCACGGGAGGACCACCAGGGGAGCCGCAGATCACGGGAGGCGGAGGTCGGAGGATTTGATATGCGCATGCTAACAGGAGAAAGAGCAACAATATAGTAACCTTACGAAACATCCTGCAAAGCAGAAAGCTCGTTATAAGGAATGAACTATGACAATGATATCATAGCAGCGGCCTGTAATATGCATTGAGCAGGTATTGAGTGAAGGAAATTTCATATGATTATAGTCCTCGTAGACTAGTTTAGAAATTTTCATTTCTTTCTCCAAAACAGGACTAGTACAGATCCTGTGAGTTCAACAGCCATATAATGCACTATTTGATTATGAAACAAATGGTTGGAGAAACTGTCGTCCTAGGCTTTGATGTTCGCAAGTGATATTCTGAAGCATTTCGATTCAGTTTGAGGGATTGCTAGCTCCTATATACTCTATTATATCAGCCATTCAAAGGCCATGATGAAACAAAAGTTTCGAAAAAAAAAAAAAGTAGAAGAAAGTTCAAACTACTGATACAGCATAAAGAAACACTTGAAGATGAAGAACAAGCTGGGAAGAAGCCGTCATGAAAATGGCCTCTATAGTATGGTCCGGTTGTTTCATGCAAAACATTTTCCAGATTCTGTTGGACATTTGTTGAAAACATAGCTTCAAATTTTACTGTAATAATGTCAGAAGGTCGCAAATATTACTGGTTTTTAGCTGCTAGTGGTGCTGCAAGATAATGACAGTAACTGATTATTAGGAGTGATGGTTGATAACAAGTAAAATGCTAATAGAAAATACAGAAAATCATTTTCCTGATTTCTATTGATATTTTTCGTGATAGATATAACTACCATCATTGTCATCTACTACCATCTATGTCTTCTACTGCTAAAAACCTCAAGCAATTTCAACATCTTGCAATTTTTTATTGTAATGGAAATCCAAAAAAAGTTTGTAAAGCACTTTTCCGAAACAAGGACACTCTTAGTATTACCACATTAACGATTAGAAATTGCAGAAGAAACGTGTGATCTACCAAAAATATGTGTAAAGTGAGAGGGGAAGGGAGGGGACCTAAAATTAGTTGAAGCAAGTTTTCCCCGCATCTGCATCCATCTACAATTTAAGTCTACACCTCTCATAAGTCATATACAATATATATATATATTGTATATACACACACATATAGACAGAGGGACATTTTGTCTTTTTCTTTCTTTAATATATTGATATATTTCCTTCTTTTTTTTTCTTTGACTTTAAGCATATGGACATTTTAAGGGTCCATTTTAAGAAGCTCATCTATCCCAGAAATTATAGGTTGGAGTTGGCCGTTCCAGAGATCTCAGCGAAAGCAATGCAGGAAATCATAAATGAGATAGACAGAGAGTTGTTTGAAGGCCTAGTAAATACCTAACAAGACATCAAGAGTCACTTCAACATCGTCTTGGGGAGCTTCTAGATGATGCGACTTAATTTTCCAAAAGTGTTTATGTCTAGAATTTCGGCATACACCAAACTTGACGTAGCTGAAATCAAATAGCCAAAGAGGGGAAAAAGAAGTCCTCGATCGCTAGATGGCTCACATTCCACACGTTAGACATATATGAAAACTTTTCAGGTTCACATCTCTTCATTTCTCTCGATTTATAAATTAATGTTTGAAAATATTTAAATTTTAATAAATTTTGTGATATTATTATAAAATCATTTACAATCTCAACCATTATTTACGAGTGATAATATGTGAAGAAAATAAATTGAAGAAAATTTGGAGGATGAATATCTAAGTTTGAAGGCTCTCAACATGGTGCCTTTCTGAAGTATCTAGCAGTTACCTAAGCAAGCAGATCTAGGATTGGTTCTATGTATAAATAAGTGTATAGAATATTTATTTATTTATTTATATATAGGAAATAAGATCTATATGTTATCCTATTTTTTAGATATTAAAAATTAAATGGAAGATACGCTTATCATATATAAAAAATCGAATGAAAATGAGCCTACCATCGACTAGCGGGGGAGGGAAGAAAATGAGATAAAATTTCGATATACTAAAATTTCAATACTAATTGGTTTCTTTTCCTTGTTTGAAAGATTTACGTGACAAAACCATCGATTGACGAGAGGGACGAGTTCACTGGACTAAAACAAGAAAATGTAGATGACGTTTGTTGTGATTAACTCATCACTAAGCCACAATAAAGTTATTAACGCTAATGTTCAACGTAAAATCATGAGACAAGCTATTAAATGTGTTCCTCTCACTTGTCACATACAGTTGAAGGGATGGAGTCAACAGATACATATCTCTCCTTCTTAATGGTGTCCTGTTGTCTCATTTGAGAAAGTAAAAGAGGTAGCTGCATCTACATTTCTTTTTCCCATATGAATTAAGTGGCTTGTTCATGAAAAGACAAGTTGTTCCACTCTAGACACATGCTGGCTCACCCATTTAAGACCACACTTCATATTAGGTCAACAAACAAATAATGCTCCAAAAGTTTGATGATGATGAATTTAAACACCCCCACCCTAAAGAAGGGCCCAATTAGAAAGAAAAGGGGGAAAATATTAAAGTGATTGCAAGTAGACATAAAACAAATTTTCTATTGAAATTTTAAAATATAGAAAAATAAAACCTACATTCATGTTTCACTTTTCTATATGATGACCTAATAATTTACATGCCAACAATTATTGAAAGATATATCCAAAAATTAGACTCGTTTAACTTTTTGCTTGTTAAATTAATGACACATTTAATATATAAGAATAGATCTAAAATAAAATCATAATTCTAAGTTCGATCCTCATTTCTATAGTTGAATTGAATATTCCAACTTTGAGTAGTTTTTAAATTCCACCTATTGAAAGGCGATTGTGAATTTGTTCAACTTCGAGCTTATAAAAATTGCATTTTGGGCATGATTATAAATAAATATAATATATTGTAAGTATACTCGTCAAGTGTGTTATATGTCATGTATTATACATATTCATAAAATGCATTATAATTAAATATATTATGCATATTGAATGAATTTCATAAAAATCTTATTTTGTAAAAACACGCAAACATTAAGATTCAAACGTTGAGAATGGTCTTTGTATCTTTCCTTTTTATTTATATTCTTAAACTATCACCCATCACGGCGTTATAGAATAGGAGTAGCTGGAATAAAAAGACGTATAATTCTAGAAGAAAATGGGAACAAAATGTCAAACCTATTGACATAATCAATTTGATTTTGGAATGAGGATGGTATCTTCAAAATTAGACCATAACATCTCAATAGCAATAACAAAAACCACCATGTGAAAGGGAATTTATGAACGTAGCCTTTTCGTTTATGCGATTGGGAGAGCTATATCTGGTAGGTCAACAAAAAGTAACAACCATGCTGCTATGTAGCAGACCGTAGAAATCAGATAAAAGGTTTATATTACTAATAATTTTCAAAAGAATAAAGATTTTGTGGTAATCAAGTATCTTCCTTCCTATATATTTTTTGGCTTTGACTTTCAAAAGATATCCTTGCATTTTGAAAGATTGGACTTGCCATTGTTAGCAGTACAAAATTGACTTATGAGTAACAAGCCATGGAGTGGCCGTGGAAAAACAGATCATTAGTTTGAAAGACATATATATGACAAATGCTGTCGAACGAATTTTAGCAGAATAATCTCTCCCACGATAAATCTATGTAATGTCTGATCAATCAAAGAATAGAATAAGAATGGGATAAGAATTGCAATTACTTAAAAAAAAATTAAGGAATAATCATTCCTTTTGGTTTGAATCATGGAATTCATTATTTGACAATAATAAAAATTTCGTGAAGTAGTAATTCCACTTATCGAACATAATAACAATAACTCTATAAAAGATAAACAGCAATCTTATTTCATCTTATAAAATCAACTAAATATGCTATTAATCTCTTAGAGTTTACAAATTCTAACATTGTCTCTTAAAGAGACTTTCATTTTTAATTTTATGTATAATTCACATAAATAAGATAAACAAAAATTAGCACTTCATTTTTCTCTACAATACAATAGAATTGTGTGAGAATAGTCTCCATTGTTTGGTTGAAATTATACCATGCACTCTTAATCAAGGAATAGAATTTGCTTGTTTGGTTCACTAATTTTTTGTTTTTTTGACATTTATTTCATATCATTTGAATATGAATATTTTTCTTGAGCAAATAAAAAAATAATTAAAAAGATAATTACATATATTAGATACAAATATAAAACAAATAACCTAAATAGACTTTTGATATACTCAAAATACTCATATATTTTAATTATTATATCATTAATATGAATGATCTGTATCACAAAAAAAAATAAAGAAAAAAAATAAAAACCTCTTGAGATTGCTTATATTGTACAAGAAGTCGTTCAAAAATGGTAAAATTTTACATATTTCACAAATGTAAAGCTAAATTACACTAACCACCATTCGAATTTACTAACCTTTAAAAATACAACAATATCCACGGCTTTTAAAATTGTTTACTTCTCCTCCAGCGATACGTGTGGGCCCCTTGCTTGCCAAAATATCTAAGGCTTCTTTCCCGATTTTCTTTTTCTAAAATTTTTCCACTTTTCTAAATAGGAAATGTGTAAAAATAGTGATAGTCCTTTTACTACTTTTTTATTTCATTCCAAGCGACACTTGGTATCTTGTAATTGATTCACATTTTTATTTTTTTTTCAAGAAAATTACTATAATGGGCTAATAATAAATATAACATATAGCATTGACAAGTCAAATTCTATGTCATATGAACATCCTTATCATAAAAAATTGATGGAGCCCATGTGTTTAAAGAGACGAAGTATACAACTTTAAAGGATAGGCGTATAGTTTTTGTGATGGTGGTGTAATTATATTGCCTTGCTTGTAATTGAGCACGATTCTCTGCCTATCCATGAACTCCATGACAAACTTATTATCCCACTTTTCTAAACTTTTTCTCCTTCTTCAACATCCCAAATCCGCAAATCCACTACTGTCCATCTCAAAATCTATAATCTATCAAATATCAAATCTCTTATTTTACCATTCTCACTACAATCAATCTATAAACATTTTAATTCTATAAATCTAATTATTTTGAAAAATATAACAATCTAGATAATATTACTTTATCAATAGTATTTAAAATCAATGTTTTTTTTTTAATTATTATATATTTGATATTTTCTTTTTATGTTTTTATTTGTTATATGGAACTATATTATCCCTATTATGAGATTTATTACAATTGGTAGTTAAGGGGATGTTGTTCTTTTAGGAGTGTTAGGGCTAGTGTACAAAAATAACGAAATAAAGTTAAAAGAGGAAGAAAAATAAAGATACAAGATTTTATCCTAATTCACCTGTTAATTAGGGCTACGTCTAGCAGAAGATTCTACTATAATTAGCACTTTGCTCTCTTATTACATCACACAATTACAAGGAAAAAAAAAGTGAGACTCACGTGCTTTCTTATCATAAGGAAGTTTAAACCACACCCTAACAAGGAGAAACCATGTTTCTCCAATGTGGGATAATTTAATGCTTGAAGAGATGTATTTGTGTAGGTATTTTCTTCTTCTTCTTCTTCTTCTTTTTTCAAAAAAAAATTATCCCTAACTCTTTATATGTCAATAAAAACATTATATCAATTGGTTTACTAATGTAAATATTTTCTATTTGATGAAACTGATTTTTTTATTTAAAAAAAAATGCTTTACGCTATTTGTATACATTACTATTTCATCTACAAGATAATTAATCAAAAGCGAAGCATACCTAATTTAAAGTTCAAAGTAAATTTATGGACAATATAGATGTTGCCTTGCTAATGCAATAGAAAACATAATATATCTTAGAGATGCTACCGGGTTAGGTTTGAAACAGGTTTTATATAATGCAAACTCAATCTGCTACCTTGTAAGGCTATCCATAATCTACTCAAAAACCTTATAGGGTTTTTAACCTATTACCAGAATATGATCATATATAGTGTTTTCAAATTCGTTTATAACCTGATCAAACCTATTAATGTGCTTGTAAGATTGCTTGTTTTCGTGTTTTTTTTTTTTTACAAAATCACAAGTTAAAGTCAAACAATATAAACCATTGAGAGAGTGAGAGTGGGTAGGGATATTAGGGTTTCCTTTCAAAACTCAATATAGAGAGGTAATATTGTTATTAATTATTAGTTTTTTTAATTACACAGCAAACTTTAAATATATTTGTACATATTAATTATTTTTAATCAGGTTTAGGTTTCCGTCAAATATTTTCTAATTCTCAAAATCCGATTCAAAATCTTGTAGGATTTTAAATCCTTTTCTAAACCTCGTCTCAAAACCCTATAAGGTTTACCTTATAGGGTTTTTATCATATTAGATGAGTCGAGTATCTTATAATAACTCGCTTAATAACATTCTTAACATTTCTTTATGTAACAAAGAAAATACATAAGGATGAAATATTGAACATATAATATAAAGCATTTTTACATAGGACATGGAATAATCGTTAATATAGTGCAAATGACATGTCAATGTGCTAGTGGTATATGTATACATTTTCTTCACATATATAAGCAAATTTAATGAAAAACAAACTTATTTTTTCTCTAGGGTTCAAATCACTCTTCTTTATTAATTGTATAATAGATAATAGAAAAAAAAAAAAGAACAAGACATATAAGCGAAAGATCAATAGTCCAATTGTGAAGGTATACTTTTAGCCTAGAATATTCAACTATTCGCAATACTAATCCATAGTTTGAATCCAACAAAACATAAAAAACAACATAGTTCCTACTGCATGGTTCTAGATACCCATAAATTATCCTCGGTGCATGATCTCGTCCAGTAAAATATCGACTAGACGCTAGTTCAAAGGAAGATAAATAACTTATGAGGAATCATAAAAAATATTTCCTAAGGCCTTTTTTTTTTTCCTTGTTGATTTTTCCAATCTCCTCCAAAGCATTAACCAACCCTTCATATTTTAAGTTGGATCTTAGATCTCGAGGTGGTTAGATCATAAAGTCTCTGGTTTTATTCACACCAACCATAATCATGCGAGGCAACCGTATAGCCTGATCAGGGTCCAAAGAGATATGACTGCCCTCTTTTTGCTCCGAAGATTGCTATTCGTCATTTTTCATGGGATGAGATTTATGAAGTAACTTGTGATGTGTCAGTGATGCAATACACGGAAGCAGAAATAATTAAAGAAATAAAAATAGTATGTAAGAATATAAAAATTAAATTAAAGAAGAATTATAAGAATGTCAAGAAAATTCATTACCGTAGTGATGAAGGATCAAAATCAAAACCTTGTGATGAACAATTGACTCAATTCAATGTCCAAAAATCAATATTCCTTTAACGTAATTTTAAAAGCCACTATAATTGCAATTAACAATCCTTGCACATCTTGATATTGTTGGAGATGATGATGAAACTTGGTTGTTGAATCTTATAATTGAGGCAAACGAAGACAAATAAAATATTAGAATATGAATTAATTAATAGAAGGAAAGATTGTTGATGGCTTCACATCATCATTAAATTTTATGATGACCTCATAACATCAAAGAATAAGATAAAATCACTCTAATCTTGAAGAAAATAATTCAATTTAATAATATTATATCAATCTTGTTCAAAACTCTAATAAAAGAGACTATTTATATAAAGAAAATGATAAATATAGATTTTACAATCGAAAGATAATCTAATAGTTAATAAATAAGTATAAAGGAAACTAAAATATTTTCATTAAAAAAACAATAATATTATGACTAAATCTAATAATCTAAATAAAATAATTAAATATAAAAATCTTTATACTATACGACCGATAATGCTAAGATAAGCTTCTACACATGGACAAGAGTGTTGTCATCATGTTATGCAAGCTTGAGATAGATTCATCGGTCTGGCTTCTTTAAAGTTATGATTCATCTTACTGTTCACCTCCCACAAGAAGCATGCGTATGTGACCCACTACAATAGAAGCAAATGTGTCCAATAGAAAGATATTCAAGGCACTTAAATGGACATGTTAAAGACATGGCCAGACAAGTGGATTTTAGAACAGAAACCTGGCAAAGCATTTTGTTTTGTTGCATGTACTTTGAGAACGTGTAATCCAGACTCAATAAGCCTCATAACCAATGGGAATGGTCTAAACTTAGTCCGAGTAATGTTTTTCTGATGTTAGCGCAGCCTATAGGAGCAATCACTTGCATATGAATAAGCTACACTGAATTGTGTTGAACAACCTTTGAGAAGGTTCAATTATATGTAAGGTATAGGCTGGATAAGTGCTGATAAGAAGATAATTTTGGCATGCACGTATTTAAATAGGGAATTTGAGCAAGAGCTACTTATACGTAGTGTTGGTGATGAAGCTAGCTCCTGGCAATGTAGTTTGCCCTATGGTTTGGAATTGGGGTGACTAATTACTAACCATTATTTCATTTATCAATAAGGTAAGCAAGTTTAAACATGCATTATAATGTGCAGATTTTACAAATGAAAGCTGATAATGCAACGCAAATATCCAATAACTCGGAGGCCCTATCATTGGGTTTAGAGTATCAGAGCTACATGTTGGTTATGTGGTCACTTGGGTCCGGTTTACCATGGAATCCAAAAATGCAAAGCTAAAAACTTGAAAATAGTTGTGTATGTGTTTTAGTTAATCACGATGGAAATCTTATCACCTTTTTATAGGTTGCTATTCATCATAATATAACTGAACTACTATAGGAGTCATTGCATATTCCTATGCAAGTGTAGATGGTATGACACACAATGCAATAAACTTAAATGCATCGACAACAATATGCTTACCATTAGAATGCGTCGAGGGTGGTATAACAGTTACCCTTACATTATACCTACCATGGTCAATAGGTTTTCTACTTGAAACTTTTCAAAAAGCATATGGGCTATTAAATTGTACCTTTGGAGCCACTACACGTATTCTCTGATCCATGATCTCTATTGATTCTATATTTTTAGATTGATTTCGTTATTTTAGGAGTTAGTTCAAGATTTATTCCAGGTCATGGTTATCTAGTTTTATTGGTAGAAATCTTTGTTAGTGGTTAGTTGTTATTGGCTCAAAACTCTCCTAATTTTTTACTATTTAGTTGCTAATGTATTTGCTAAATAAAACAACTACTGCTAAAGGATTTGTATCCAAATTTTGCAGAAATCTACATGCTCTTTAGTTATTGTTTTGCTTAAAGCATTCCTACAATTTTCTTTAATCTAACAATTGATATCAGAGCCAATTTTCTTAAGGGACTTGTGTGTACATCCCAAAAGAAAGTTGAGTGTAAACACGAGTGTTTTCTTGTGAGCTGAGTAAAAGGTTCTTGTTAAGCACTTATTTTTAAGAGAAATCACAAATGGCTTCAAACAATTTTACACCCATTCCACCTCTTGTGTTCATTAGTGAAAATTATCAATGATGGGCTGTTAAAATGACATCATATTTGCAAGCTTGTGATCTTTGGGAAGCTGTTGAGCAAGAGTTGGTTGTTCCACCACTCACTGAAGACCCCACGATACAGCAGATCAAGAATCATGAGAAGAAGATCTCAAAATTGTTCAAAGCTAAGTCTTGCCTATTTTCAACAGTGTCTGAAAATCTTTTCACCAGGATCATGAATCTACAAACTGCTTATCAAATTTGGCAGTACCTTAAAAATGAGTTTCAAGGAAGTGCTAGAACAAAAAGCATTACGATCTTGAATCTCAAAAGAGAGTAGCGGATGAAGGATTCCGAGACAGCTAAAGAGTATGCTAATCGGCTGTTGAAAATCATCAAAGAACTTAGACTCATGGGTGAAAATGTACCTGATAGCAGGGTTGTAGAAAAGCTATTAGTTACATTGCCAGAGAAGTTTGAAGCTAAGATTTCAGTACTTGAGGAAATTAGAAACTTATCAGAAATTACCCTATCAGAACTTCTCAATGCTCTTGAGGCTCAAGAGCAAAGGAGACAACTAAGAGAAGAAGGATCATTGGAAGGTGCAATGCAAGCCAAGCTTCAAATTTGTCAAAGCCAAGGATCTGGTAAAGATAAGAAGAAGAAATGGAAGAAAAACAAAACAATTCCAGCTACTGGTGGGTTCATTGGCGGCAATAAAGGAGACATTTTTCACCCTTGCCAACATTGTGGAAGAACAAATCATGTTCCTGCAAGGTGTTGGAGTAGATCGGATGCAATGTGTAACAGATGTAACCAAATGGGGCATGAAGAGAGAATTTGCAAAGTAAAGGGTAAGCAACAAGCAAATGAGATGCAAGTTGTAAACCAGCAAGAAGAGGAGCAGTTGTTCATAGCATCATGTTATGAGGTTCATGAGCAAGGTGAAAATTGGCTTATTGACAGTGGTTACACCAACCACATGACCAGCAATGTCGAGCTTTTCAAAAGGCTTGATAAAACTCCTATTTCTAAGGTAAGAGTCGGAAATGGTCAGTTTATTGATGTAAAGGTATAGGTCCAATTGCAATTGAAACTGCAATTGGTATGAAGATAATTTCTGATGTTTTATATGTTTCTGAGATTGATCGGAACCTATTAAGTGTTGTTCAATTAATTGAGAAAGGGTATAAGGTGCTATTTGGCTAGAAAACCTATAAAATTAAAGATGTTGATGGACATGAGGTATTTTCTATCCAAAATGAGAGGAAAATGCTTCTCTCTTGATTTGTTAAATGAGGAGCAGCAAGCATTCTATGTGTCTAACGATGTCACTAATCTTTGGCACAAGAGACTGGGACATTTCCATTATGCTGCAGTGTTGAAATTACAAAGATAGGGCATGGCTCAAGGCATCGATTTTTTTGGTGACACCCTTTCGAGTTGTCAAGCTTGTCAATTTGGCAAGCAACATAGGCTGCCATTCCAAAAAACAACTTGGAGGGCCACAAAGAAGCTTTGACTTGTTCACACGAACCTTGGAGGGCCATTCATGACACCATCTCTAAAAGGTAGTAAGTATTACATTGCCTTTGTTGACGATTTTACAAGGATGTGTTGGATTTATTTTCTTAGATTCAAAACAGATGTGGCTAATGTGTTCTTGAGATATAAGGCTTGGGTTGAAAACCAAAGTGGCTGTAAGATGATGGTCTTAAGATCAGACAATGGAAAGGAGTATACCTCCAATCAATTTAACAAGTTTTGTGAAGAAACAGGGATTGAGCGTCAACTTGCTGCTCCTTACACCCCACAACAAAATGGTGTAAGTGAGAGGAAGAACAGGACTATTATGGAAATGACTCACTGCATGTTGCATGAGAAGAATTTGCCTAAAAGTTTTTGGGCAGAGGGTGCTAATACCGCAGTCCTCTTGTTGAATCGATTACCCACCAAGGCTTTGAACAACATAACTCCATACAAGGCGTGGTTTGGATACAAACCATCACTTGCAAATCTAAAAGTGTTTGGTTGTTTGAGTTTCTCTCATGTTCCTCAAGTTAAGAGAGATAAGCTTAACAAGAAATCTGGACCAGGAATTTTTATAGGCTATAGTGACATGTCAAAAGCCTATAAAGTGTACCAGCCTCAGTTTGAGAAGATAATCATCAGTCGAGATATTGTCTTCATGGAAGATGAGCAGTGGGATTGGAACAAAGGAGGAGCTGATCAGTTTCCTAATGACTATCAACCCAACGAAGATGATGTAGATGATCAGCCAATCAGAGGAACCAGACCACTTTCAAATATTTATGCAAGGTGCAATGTTGCTATAATGGAACCAGCTGATGTCAATGAAGCCTTGCAAGAGAAAAAGTGGGTAGAAGCGATGAAGGAAGAGCTCCACATGATAGAGAGAAATGATACTTAGTAGCTTGTTGATAAACCAACAAACTGAAAAGTGATTGGTGTCAAATGGGTTTTTAGAACAAAACTAAATGCTGATGGGACCGTGAACAAAAATAAAGCTAGGCTTGTCATGAAAGGATATGCACAAGTTTTTGGTGTTGATTTTTCAGAAACTTTTGCACCTGTGGCTAGGCTTGACACTATTCGTTTGCTACTTGCAATTGCAGCACATAAGAGTTGGAAAGTGTTTCAACTTGATGTGAAATCAGCTTTTTTAAATGGTTCCTTAAAAGAAGAAATTTATGTAGAGCAGCCATATGGTTTTATTGTGCAAGGACAAGAGGAGAAAGTGTACTTGTTAAAGAAGGCTCTGTATGACCTCAAGCAAGCTCCAAGGGCATGGTACAGCCACTTAGATGACCATTTGATAAGCTTGGGCTTTGTTAAAAGCCTAAGTGAGGCGACATTGTATGTGAAGAAGGATGGTAGTACAATTACAATACTTACTATTTATGTTGATGATCTGCTTGTAACGGGAAACAATCAGGATCTCATTGAAGAATTCAAGTGGAAAATGTTCAAAGAATTTGATCTGATAGATTTGGGATTGATGTCATATTTTCTTGGTTTGGAAGTGAAGTAACAAGAGAACGAAATCTTCATAAGCCAATCTAGATATGCCAAAGAAATCCTGAGAAAGTTTCACATGGAGGAATGCAAGCCTCAAGACACAGCAATGCAAGTTAGAATGAAGTTTTGCAAGGAAGATGGTGCTACCAAAGTAAATGAGAATCACTATAGAAGTTTGATTGGGTGTCTCATGTACTTAACGGCCTCAAGACCTGACATTGTGCAGGCTGTAAGCTTATTGTCCAGGTTCATGCATTGTGCTAGTGAAGAGCACTTGCAAGCTGCCAAAAGAGTTGTAAGATACATCAGAGGAACACTTGAATGTGGTATCAAGTATACCAAGCAAAACCAATTTAAATTGATGGGTTTCTCTGACAATGATTGGGGAGGTTCTGTTGATGATATGAAAAGCACATCTGGCTATTGTTTTAGTTTTGGTTCGGGAATCATAAATTGGTGCTCAAAAAAACAAGAAATGGTTGCACAAAGTACTGTTGAAGCCAAATTCATTGTAGCAACTTTAGCTGCAAATCATGCTTTATGGCTAAGGAAGATCATACAAGATTTGGGTTTTGTGTAACATGAACCAACTCAGATCTTTGTGGACAATCAAGCAGCGATTCAAATCTCCTCAAATCCAGTTTTTCTTGGCAAGACAAAGCACTTCAAGATCAAGTTCTATTTCTTAAGAGAAATTCAAAAGGAAGGTGAAGTTTCATTAGTTTATTGCAAAACTAATGATCAAGTTACTGATGTCTTCACTAAAGCATTGCCAAAATCCAAGTTTGAAGTGTTAAGAAACAAGCTGGGAGTTTGCAATATCAAAGGCAAGGAGGAGTATTAAATTGTGCCTTTGGAGCCACTACACGTGTTCTCTAATCCATGATCTTTATTGATTCCATATTTTTAGATTGATTTCGTTATTTTAGGAGTTAGTTCAAGATTTATTCCAAGTCATGTTTATTTAGTTTTATTAGTAGAAATCTTTGTTAGTGGTTAGTTGTTATTGGCTCAAAACTCTCCTAATTTTTTACTATTTAGTTGCTGATGTATTTGCTGAATAAAACAGCTACTGCTAAAGGATTTGTATCCAAATTTTGCAGAAATCTACATGCTCTTTAGTCATTGTTTTGCTTAAAGCATTCCTACAATTTTCTTTAATCTAACATGGGCTATGGGTGATTAGAAAATGTACCGAAAGTTCCATCATTAGCACCGGTTTCATGGGGCATTATTTTCAGCTAAATGATTGTACTGACAGCGAGATTATCTGCCAACACCAGATAAATGAACAATAAATAAGTAGATCAGAGTCTATTTGGACGATCGTATATATTGCTTCAATCAATGTGAAGGCGGTGTAGAGTGAATGAATGAACCTTTTTTTTATCAGAGTGATGATTTATAAACTATACGTGGTAGTGGTTAGCCATCTTGATTGTTTCAAATTGCAGTTGCCTTTGATCACATATTAATTTCACGAATTAACTTGTGTATGTTTATACAGGATGAAAGTTTCGGACTTTTTTTTATGCTTTTATGCTGGATGACCAACATTTACTTGCATAAACACATGGATGAGATCAACGAATTAATGGGGATGATCATAGCACCCATGATGAGTCTACCAACTTGGATCAACCAGCCGGTGCTCTGACGGCTTAATCGCCTCCTTAACGTAGGGAAGTTTACAAAAGGCATTACTAGAGAGTAGATTTAACGGATTATTAGGCGGCACATTGCTAAAGTTATGAGTGAAAATCTTAAAAAACCAGCTACAATTACTAATAGATTTCTATGCCAAATGCTATATCATTTCAGTGAAGTGTATACATTGTTTCCTCTTTAAGAAAATTCATTTTCTTTGCTAACACATTCTCAATTAATAATCAAATTGACTAATTTTTTATTTATGGGTTCATATTTATGTTTTACCTCAGCTAACATCATCCCAACTTAATCCATAATGAACTTCATTATCATGTTTTAACTATATGCAATATCTTTTGCTTAGAAAAAAAAAAAGAGGAACGTTTGTACAAGACTGACTTTTATCTTATGAGTGAACAGCAGTACATAGACGGTAGTAAAAAATAAATAAATAAATAAATAAACTAGTCCAAAGGCATTCTAAATATTGCCCATTATTACCAACTACAATAAGATGCATTTTTCCCTTTAGGAGGACCCATTCTTTATTCTCCCTTGGATCTGTTGATATTAGGGTTTTGCTTCTTGCTTGAAGTAGAGCGCAAGTTGATGCCATTATTTTCTGAGTTGTTGGAGGAAGAAACCATGGATTTAGAGTGTTTCTGCTTCAATTCAAACAGTAATTTCTGATTCTCTTGGTTGAGCTGTTGAGCTTTCTTCCTTAGTCTCTTATTTTCTTGGATGATTCTGCAGTTCTCCACATAAAGGTTGTAGTTTATTTTCTCCATCCAGACAGTAATTTATCCTGCAAAACACAAGCAATGTTCATGGTATCCTATAAGTAATCGTTGGACCCTGCCATTTGAGATGTGATTTTCAAACATTCCAAATGTATCGGTTCGTACCACGTCTAAAAGTAATAAGAACCACCATGCAGAATGGTTATCGATACTTTGGCATGTTAAATATATTTTTCTTATTTACCACGGTATAATATATGTAACATATCGTATCTTAGACCTTTCTCCTCTAGGTGATCATGCATGAAATTATCCATTTATAGGCAAAAAGAGGATAGAATTTAGAAAATAAACACACCTTCTGATCGGACGTAGAAGATAATATTAGTATATGTATGAGGAGGTAAGACTTTTGTAAAGACGATTTATATATTTATTGTGGCTGACAGATACATATACATATACATACATATATATATATATATGTATGTATATGTATACGGAAACTTTTGAACATGAAACTGGGAAGAGGCGTTAAAAGATCTACTTAAAAACAAGAATATCGTATGCAAAAGCCCTTTCCAGCAAGGCTTTACTTGTATCGTTGCTCAAATTATGCGTGCAAAAGCCGCTTTCTTCCACGGGGAAAAACCAATTCAAAAGAGTATATGGAGGGTGGGGGAGAAATGTGTGAGGCAAACTCTTTTTTAAAAAATGGTTTTGAGAAAAAGTATTTTTTGAAATCGTAAGTTGGAATTCCGATTTTTGAATATAAAGAAATCGCATGTACAATTTATTTATATTCAAAAATTGTTGTTTTAATTTACGATTTCTTTATATTTAGAAATTACAATCCTAACTAACAATTTTTCAAAGAGGTTGCATCTTTAACATGCAATTGGGTGAAATCTATTATTTCTCTTTTTTTTTTTTTAGTTGGGATTTGGTAAAATGGGTTCTTGTGAAAATGAGTAATCTAACTTTAATAATGTTTTAAATCCATAACATCATGTAGATAAGTTTTTTAATCCATGACAAATGTCAAAGTCTATATAATATTGTGAACTTGTTAAGAGGATAAACTTATGACAATTCCAAAGTTCATAACATAAATCAATTGAAAAAAGAAAATGATTTCATCAATTTGCTAAAATTGTACAAACATAATTACATAGTTAAAGCAAACGAATTTAGAAATATATACATATTCCAGGAAAATGAAAAAAGTAGTATACGATTATATAGTCAAATAAATGTCTAATTCCTTCTTCGACGTTGTCTCATAATGTCCTTATCCATATTATGCCAAACTCTCTCCAATTTGGAAAAAGGTGCTAGGTCCTTTGATATTGGGATGGGTCTAAGCATGGAATGGTGGCTCATCCCATTGAATATACCAAGGATCTATTTATGTGAGTCCCTCCCCCGTATTTGGTGTATCTAAATGTCTTTCCTTTTGAGGAGTAGGTGAAGTAATCGTAGACATATACGGTATATCAACATTAGGTGTATAAACTCTATCAAATTAACAATCATCATAATATAGGGAAGGATGACCTGCCAGTGAGTAATGAATAATTGGGGCATCTACAGGAGGACTAGAAGATCGATCTTGCACTGCTTGCTGACGATGACCCCTACCATGAGCCTATCTTCTCCCTTAGGTGGCATGAGGTGGAGGCATCTCTTGATGGTGTTCTTGATGATCTAGAGAGAATAATGTAACACCACCATGGCCTTGAAGGAGATACCTCGCAATAGCTACTACGACCTAAGTTTCTTTTAAGGAATTTGTCACCTTAACATGAGCGAAACAATTCGACTACATACAATGCAGAAAACATAAAAGTACAATAATATGGTTAAAGCGACTTATCAGGGCACCAAGCATAGCTTTAGTACAACCAATGTACTGTCATGTGACACTATAGTACCAAAGGCAATACCTGTAACTTACCCCACCTGGCAATATGTCATCAAACTCTAATTGAACAATAGAGAATCACTCCTCTCATTATTGGATGTAGACCACATGTCTCGACCTCCAATCCTCATCGGTTTTTGCTCTAAGATTAATCCTATGAAGGGAAGAAGACGAGTCACACTGCTATGGTATTTTTTGGATCCCACAAAACTACCACATTACTCGATCAGGATGGTAGCACTCTACAATATGAAAGCAAATTAGAGACAGTCGAGTACACTAAATATCACTTCTTTCTTAACAAGAAAGGGGAAGCTACTCTAAGATCCCATGCGTATATGGCATCCAACAAATTTACAAGAAATGAAGTTATTTAATGAATAGTAGTCAAGTAAAGTAAACAATATTAAATCAACTAATAGACCATGCTAGCTTAGGCATTTGTTGATCCAAATCGTCTCAATACTACATAAGAACATGAGTAGCAATTTGCATGATGTCAAACATGGCATACCGGCGGCATGCCAAAGGAGTATCGTGCAAAATGTAGACCTAGCCGCAAATTGGAGCAATGTGTGGAAATCTATCCCAGGCCTAATCTGTAGAAGAATCATAACTTATCTAATCTCCTAAGTGGATGCGTCAGTAGCATAGCATAGGAATCTATACAACCAGGTTAAGCATGCTGCCCCTAGCTATATTGCCCTACCACTTGAAAATCCTCCAAAAGTGGGAGAAATATCAATGGACTAGGCTAAAAGATTTATCCGCAAAGACAATTCCAGTAATTAGCTAGAGGATGTATATGCATGTATACCGTATGATAGATCAATTGTTTGCGTCATCGAGTAGCTCCCTATAAAAATTCTTTAATTATGACATCTTAAGCTATTCCCAAAGATATCGTAAAGGCCAGGCTTAACACCAAGTAGGCACTTACACTCGTCTGCCTAATGCAAGTGATGGAGACACACGCATGGGCGAACACACGGCTTGTGCCACGGCCGTGTAGTGTTTGGAAGGAACTCACAGAAGTATACACGGCCTCTACACACGAGCAGAAGTACGGCCGTGTATTTTACCAGGATTTCCACAGAGACATACACGGTTCCCATACACAGCCGTGTATAACGGCCGTGTATCCGATCAGGGTATCCCACAGAGGCTGACACAGTTCCGGGCACGGCTTGAGACACGGCTTGAAGGACTGTCACAGACTCTGACACGGTTCCGGGCACGGCTTGGGACACGGCTTGCGGGACTTTCACAGAAGCTTACACGGGTTGAGACACGGCTTGGGACACAGCCGTGTCCTGCGCTCGTTACATGCCCAGTGACATACACGGCTGGAGGCACGGCCATGTATGCGATAGATTCCAGACGCGTATATTATTATTTATTTCCACGTGTACGCTTAGATTTTCCCCTTTTAGGTATTTTACGGGGAAGTATAAATACTCTTTTGTCAGACATATTAGGGTTACGTTTTGTTTCATTATCAAATACATTTCGTGAGAGAATTTTCTCCCTTTTCCCGGTTGTGCGCAACCAGATTTGCATCAAAGAGTGTTTCTTTGTTGTGTGAAACCAATCCATATTCGGATTCGTTTTATTTCGCTTTCCGCGCTGCGTCAGTTGGTATCAGAGCAAGGCTATTTCCTGTGGAGATGTCAACTCATCAAGGCGATGATAGTGGTCGTGTTCTTGACGGTGTTCAAGAGGCGAGGTTTCAAGGGAACCATCAATGGGTTTCAAGGGCAGAATTCGACGCAATGCATCAGGAGGTCGGGCGTATGGAACAGCGTCTTGATGAACTGATCGAGCGTTTCGATGCTCTGGTGGTAGACCCCAATAGGGTTGAAGGCGCTGGCAGAAATCCACCACGTGCGGTGGAGGAATTCGAGGGACACGTGATCCGACCTGTCGTTGAAAACAGGTGGGGGCGTGTGGAGAGTGAAGAGTCCAGCGAAGAAAGTGATGACATGTATGAGAGTAGGCCACGGTAAGGGCGTGGTGGTAGAGGTGGTGGTCATCGGATGGCTCATCATGGAAACCACCCTAGAGAAGGTGATTATAGGAGGAACCGTGAAGGCTATGATCAAGGGGATGGGGGAGACTATCGTCTAAAGGTCGACATCCCATGGTTCGATGGCAGCCTCAACATCGAAGGCTTCCTTGATTGGCTCGCGGAAGTGGACCGGTTCTTCGATTACATGGAAATTCTCGAGGACGGTCGTGTAAGGTTGGTGGCATACAGGTTGAAGAGTGGTGCCTCGGCATGGTGGGAGAGACTACAAAGTAGGAGGCAGAGGGAAGGAAAACACCCGGTGAGATCATGGTATCGCATGAAGCAGTTGCTGCAACATGATTTCCTCCCGCCGGATTATGAGCAGATATTGTTCCAACAATATCAGCGGTGCTGCCAAGGACAACGTTCCGTGCATGAGTATACGGCAGAGTTCATGAGGTTGGTGGAGCGGAATGATTTGAGGGAAAGCGAAGGTCAGCAAGTTGCAAGGTATGTAGAAGGACTGAAGCTCCAAATTAAAGACAAGATTGGGGTTAAGATGGTGAGAACCCTTATAGAAGCAAAGAACTTGGCTCTCCGAGCTGAACTTGTGTTGCAGGAACAAGGGAGTAGATATGGAGGAGGATGGAAGGGATATGTAGGCGAAGCTGTGGGTGGTGGTAGTTGGCCGGTATTTGAGAAAAGTAGGACTACACCATATAAACCAACTGAGGACATGTCCAGGAGGGAAGAGAAAAGTGAGGGGAAGAAGCCGATGGAGTAGAAGGGAGCTCAAAGACAGAACAATCCCTATGCCAAGCCTATATTGGGCAAATGTTTCCGATGCAACCAACCGGGTCATCGGTCAAACAAATGTCCATCGAGGAAGAGTGTCAACATCCTTGATAGGGAAGATGATGAGGAGATCTGCTGTGAGCCCGATGGAGAGGGAGAATATTATGAGGAAGAAGAAGAAACAGCGGAACCAACATATGTAATTCGGCGCATGATGCTCACCCCGAAGCAAGAAGAGATCACGTAGAGACACCAGTTGTTTCGTACACGGTGTACTATCATGGGGAAGTTGTTTGAGCTAATAGTAGACAGCGGCAGTTGCGAGAACATCATAGGAAGGGAGGTTGTGAAACAACTACAGCTGCCCATCGAGAAGCACCCGAATCCGTACACTATTGGCTGGATTAAAGCAGCCGAGAAAATTGAGGTCAAGGAGAGATGTCGGGTACCTTTCTCAATAGGGAAGTACCACGATGAAGCATTTTGTAACATTGTAGACATGGATGCCTGCCACATCTTGTTTGGGAGACCATGGCAATTTGACTTAGACGCGCAACATGCGGGTAAAGAGAATGTCTACAGGTTGGAGAAGGAGGGTGTGAAGTACACCTTGTTGCCGTTGAAGAGGGAAGTGCGAGTTAAAGGAAAGAAGGTTGAGAGTCGATCATTCTTAACTGTCACTCAATCTGAGAAGGAAGTGATGGAAGACTTAAGGGAGTCGCGAGTGGTGCATGCCCTCATCGTGAAAGGTGTGACCGAAGAAGGGGAGGAACTTGATGGAGAAGTGCCAGGGGCAGTGAAGGATCTTTTTGAGGAGTTTAAGGAAGTGGTTCCTGACGACCTACCTGAGGGGCTACCCCCTCTGAGGGACATTCAACACCAGATAGACCTGGTGCCTGGAGCTAGTCTCCCAAACCTCCCGCATTACAGAATGAGTCCCAAGGAAGCCGGGATTCTATAGGAGAAGGTCCAAGAGCTTTTGGACAAAGGGTTCATCCGGGATAGCTTAAGTCCATGTGCAGTTCCAGCGTTGTTAACTCCCAAGAAAGATGGGAGCTGGAGGATGTGTGTTGATAGCCGAGCTATCAACAAGATTACCATAGGGTATAAATTCCCTATACCCCGCATCGAGGATATGTTGGACCGCTTGAGTGGTGATACTATCTTCTCCAAGATAGACTTGCAGACTGGATATCACCAAATTCGGATCCGTCTCGGAGATGAGTGGAAGATGGCGTTTAAGACCAAGGAGGGGCTATATAAGTGGCTAGTGATGCCATTTGGGTTGAGTAACGCGCCGAGCACCTTCATGAGGGTAATGAATCAGGTATTGAAACCTTTCAATGGTCGTTTCCTTGTAGTGTACTTTGACGATATTCTAATATTTAGTAAATCCGAAGAGGAACATTTGGAGCATTTAAAGTGCGTGTTATCTGCATTAAAGGCGAACAAGCTGTTCGCTAATCTTAAAAAGTGCACATTTATCTCAAGGCGACTGTTGTTCCTTGGGTTTGTGGTTAGTAGTGAAGGAGTGATGGTCGATGATGAGAAGGTGAAGGCAATTAGAGAATGGCCTATTCCTAGAACTGTTACGGAATTGAGGAGTTTCCTTGGCCTAGCTAGTTTCTACAGAAGATTCATCAGGCATTTTAGTACTGTTGCTGCCCCCCTGACTGAATGCTTGAAGAAGGGAAAGTTCCAATGGGGCGAAGAATCTGAATCGAGCTTCATGAACTTGAAACAGAGATTGTGTAGCGCTCCTGTACTAGCGCTACCGGACTTTGAGAAATTGTTTGAGGTGGATTGCGATGCTAGTGGGGTTGGAGTTGGTGTAGTACTATCACAAGAGAGAAGACCAATAGCCTTTTACAGTGAAAAATTGTGCGAAGCAAGGAGGACTTGGTCTACATATGATAAGGAGTTCTATGCCGTGGTGAGGGCCCTTAAAGTGTGGGAGCACTATTTGGTTGGGAAAGAGTTCATTTTGTATTTGGATTGTGGGGCTCTCAAACACTTGAGTGGTCAGACCTGAATTAGTAAGGACATGCACGCCAGATGGATTGAGTTCTTGCAGAGGTTTCCTTTCAAGTTGATGCACAAGTCGGGTGTGCAAAACAAGGTCGCAGACGCCCTGAGTAGAAGAGCGAATGTCCTACTTACTTTAAGTGCGGACATTGTTGGGTTTGAGAAGCTAAGGGAATTGTATGAAAAGGATAGCGACTTTAAGGACACTTGGATTAAGTGTACCAACAGGGAACCGTGTGACGACTATCATATCCATGAGGGGTATTTGATGAAAGGGAATCAATTGTGCATTCCTAAAACTTCCTTACGGGAAAAGCTTATCCGAGATCTGCATGGTGGAGGACTGGCGGGACATATGGGTAGAGATAAGACCCTAGCCGCAGTAACTGAAAGATACTTTTGGCCTCGGATAAGAAGAGATGTGTATCAGATTGTGGAAAGGTGCTACATTTGCTAAGTGTCTAAGGGGCAATCCCAAAACACAGGCCTATATACTCCTCTTCCCGTACCATCAAACATCTGGGAGGACCTATCGATGGATTTTATACTGGGTTTGCCTCGTACCCAACGAGGTGCTGACTCCGTGTTTGTTGTAGTTGACAGGTTTTCCAAGATGGCTCATTTCATTCCCTGCAAGAAGACTGCAGATGCACGAGCTATTGCGCGGTTGTTCTTCAAGGAAGTGGTGCGGTTGCATGGAGTCCCAAAATCCATTACTTCCGACAGGGATAGCAAATTCCTCAGTCATTTTTGGAGGACTCTTTGGTATCTGTTTGATTCTTCATTGAATTACAGCAGTACCGTTCATCCCCAAACCGATGTTCAGACCAAGGTAACTAACAGGATCCTCGGAAATCTCATCAAAAGCATCTGTTGCGAGAAGCCGGGACAATGGGATCAAGCACTGGCTCAGGCTGAATTCGCTTACAATAGTTCCGTCCACCGAACTATTGGGAGATCACCATTCTCGGTGGTATAAACCAAGACACCACAACATGCGCTGGACTTGCTCAAATTACCCAAGAATATGGTGGGTGATGTGGCGGCTAAACATATGGCAGAACAACACCAAGTCACTACTGAGGAAGTTAAACGAAAGATAGAGGAGTCCAATGCACGATACAAAGGGGATGCAGATAAGCATAGACGGAAGAAGCTTTTTGCAGTAGGCGATCAGGTCATGGTTTACCTCCGAAGAAAGTGTTTCCCTGTAGGGAAATATGGGAAACTTCAACCCAAGAAGTACGGACCCTATGAAGTTGTACATAAGATAAATGACAATGCATATGTTGTATAACTCCCGAAAGATATGAATATCTCCTGTACTTTTAATGTTGCGGATTTATCACCTTTTCACCCCGATGATACTCCTTTATATTCGGATGAGAACTCGGGGTCGAGTTCTCCATTAGTGGGGGAGAATGATGGAGACACACGCATGGGTAGACACACGGCTTGTGCCACGGCCGTGTAGTGTTTGGAAGGAACTCACAGAAGTATACACGGCCTCTACACACGGGCAGAAGCACGGCCGTGTATTTTACCAGGATTTCTACAGAGACATACACGGTTCCCATACACGGCCGTGTATCCGATCAGGGTATCCCACAGAGGCTGACACAGTTCCGGGCACGGCTTGAAGGACTGTCACAGACTATGACACGGTTCCGGGCACGACTTGCGGGACTTTCACAGAAGCTTACACGGGTTGAGACACGGCTTGGGACACGGCCGTGTCCTGCGCTCGTTACATGCCCAATGACATACACGGATGGAGGCACGGCCGTGTATGCGATAGATTCCAGATGCGTATATTATTATTTATTTCCACGTGTACGCTTAGATTTTTCCCTTTTAGGTATTTTACGGGGAAGTATAAATACTCTTTTGTCAGACATATTAGGGTTACGTTTTGTTTCATTATCAAATACATTTCGTGAGAGAATTTTCTCCCTTTTCCCGGTTGTGCGCAACCAGATTTGCATCAAAGAGTGTTTCTTTGTTGTGTGAAACCAATCCATATTCGGATTCGTTTCGTTTCGCTTTCCGCGCTGCGTCAGCAAGTTAATGACACAGGTAACTACATGCCCATCAATGGGCAAATCAAACTGCACCGCCACGTCTTGTAAGATCACGGTCAACTCCCCATGTGGCATATGAAACGTGTGCATCTCTAGTCTCTACCTCTCCATAAGAGTTGCAATGAGATATCAGTCTAATTGTATGAATGCAAGATGAGACACCTCACGAAAGCCAGCTTGCTATAGATAGGGCAAGATCTACAAATTAGAGTAATTCATAAAATTAGGCTAAATTCTTCAAGTTAAAGTAAAGTCCACAAAATTAGGGCAAATTCTACAAATTATGAAAAATTATACATATTAGGGAAAATTCTATATACTAGGGCAAGATCCACGAAATTAGGGCAGATTTTACAAATTATAGCAAATTTAATAAAATTGGAACAAATTCTCAAAATTGGAATGAATTTTACAAATTAGGGCAAATTGCATAAAATTTGGGCAAATCTAACAAATTGGCGCAAAATCCTCAAAATTGGAACAAATTTTACAAATTAGGGCAACTTGCATAAAATTTGGACAAATCTTACAAATTAGGGCAAAGTCCTCAAAATTGGGCTAAATTGTACAAATTATAGTAGAATTCACAAAATTAGAGCAAATCTTACAAATTACGACAAAATTTATAAAATTACAGCAAATACTATAAATTGGAGCAAATTCTAACAATTATGGAAAATTTTATAAAAAGGGACAAAATCTAAAACTGACCTCAATGGTGCAAATTCTCCACTAATTAGTATAAAACAATATATACTTTCAAGTATGCTTTCAAGAGCACTTTCAAGCTTAACTTTTTCTTTTTATAAAATCAACAATAATGCATTCTATGTTTAAAGAGAAAAACAACAATGGAGCATAAAAGTATTATATTAAAGCAAATAAATTTACAATGAAATTTTAAAGGAAATGGATGATACTTACTTAATGTAGACCAAAATCGTGAGTTGGAGCTATGGAACTACAATTTTCAGACCAAAAATCATGTTTTGTATCTATGTTTTAGAGAGAAAGTGGAGAAAATTGGAAGAAAATGATGTTCTATCCATATGCGAGAGTTATATAGGGGATGATTGAATCGCAAGTAGAAACTACGATTTATATTCCAAAATGCATCATATTATTTAAATATAAATCGTAGTGTTAATTTGCGATTTACATCAAATCGAAATCACAATTCTACCATATGATTTTGAAATAGCATTTTAAGAAATATATTTTTCGAAATCAATTTTTAAAAAATAGCTTTCCTCATATGGGCAAACTTGCACATTTCTCAAGGGTAGGGGGTGGCTAAAGAAATCCCATTGTTTTGGTATTGTGGAGGTAGGGATGCAGAATGTGTACGCCAACTCATACAATTAAGTTAAACAATTAATTTCAATTTCTTCTAATAAAGAATCAAAGTAAATTTTAAAATAATTCCAAAAAAAAAAAACACAAGACAGGTGGCCAAAAGTGGGTTTTAAGGCTATAGATAGCAATTTAATCATGTTTTTTCCGATAACAAAATTTTGATCCTACATTAATTTACTTACAACATCCACCTCGATGGCAAAACGTATTTTTGCATAGAATATATTTTTTTAAGCATTGAAGTTTGGTATAAGATAAATCTAGATACTATTCCTCAATATAAATAGTAAAGGGAAAATAAAAGAATCTAAAATTATTCAATGTAACTCTCCAGATTGCCCATATCTTAGGTTCAGATGAGTTTAAACTACACAATGAAAAATATTGAGTCAAATAAATTATTTTTGTTTAATTATATATATATGTGTGTGTATGTATATGTATATAAATTGCAAGAAACAAAAAGATAATTAATTATCAAAATTCTTATAAAAAATGTGAGAAGACTAATGTGATAAATACGCTGTTTTTTTTTTTTTTTATTGATGACTTAGCCAAGGGATTATTTTATTATACATTAATTACAAATTGTTTGCCTTTAGACAAGGAACAAACTTGGCTACATTAGGCCTGCTTCCACTTAAATTTCCATGGAACTGCAAATGTCTTTAAAAGGATTTGATCTCATTGTTGATTGTCAAAAGCAATATGATGGTCATAATCAATGGTCCATCTAATTCATTTATCTCAAAAATATCCAATGGTTAAGAGTGAACACCAATGTTTTCTAAATAAAAGGGTCCTTCTCATTACAAATATTTGAAGCATTGGCAAAATTGAGAGAAATGTCAAAACTCTATTGAAATTACTTTATAAAAGATCAAACTATCCAATTAATCAAGAACATGTAAGAACATCAAATTTGATTTGATGTCACATACACACTCTATCTAAGAAATTGAATTTGTCTACTTCGCCTCTCACGCTTCCTCCCCGTGTAAGCAACTCAAAACTTCTCCGTGTTGACTAGCACACATCTCGCATTGGATCAGCCACCCACCATATAAATTTTTTGTAGGGAGATCATTCACTATACAACTAGGCTGCAAAAGGTTGCTTTCTAGAGCGTTTGTAGGAAAATATTTGGAGTTAACGTTATATTTAATATTTAAACTTTACTTATTTTTATAATTAATTATTTAAAATTTAACTGTGTTAATTTTACTATTTACAAATTTTTTGTAATCATTTATGGTACTTAAATTAAGTAGTTAATTGAAAAAATGAATAAAGTTTAGATAGTTAATTATAAAAATAAGTAAAGTTCAAGTAGTTAATTATATAAATATATAAAGTTTATATATTAAATTGATACTTTTAAATATCATGTAGTTAATTTTAATTATAAAAATAGGTAAAATTTAGATATCAAATATAATATTTATCATAAGCATTCGCTATAACAAATAAGTGTCAAAAGTTATTAGTTGCAAGAAATGAAGTGTTTATACTGAGTGTAATGTTTAGTACCAAACTTGTTTTCTATACCAAATAAACATTATTTGGTTAGTATTTCAAACAGTTACAAACCAAAT
This sequence comes from Laguncularia racemosa, assembly GCA_037954665.1. Taxonomy (NCBI): domain Eukaryota; kingdom Viridiplantae; phylum Streptophyta; class Magnoliopsida; order Myrtales; family Combretaceae; genus Laguncularia; species Laguncularia racemosa. The sequence goes on along the minus strand of JBBMOL010000119.1, from coordinate 1,753,715 downwards.
GCTTCCTAAAGAAAGGAAGAGATATACAAGCAGCGAAGGCTCCCCCTTCTGTTCTTTGTTGGTTTTTCATTTTTCTCCTCGCCCCATTTGACTTGGTATACTTTAAATGACTCTTTTTGTGCAAAAAACTGTAAAATTGTTATCTCATAATGGGCAAAATTATTTAGACCAAGGCTGATTTTTCAATAAGCTGATTACTATTCACGGTAAAATTATTTTAGTGTATGTTTGTGGCATATCTGATTCTACTTTTCCTTTTTTTGTGTGTGTGTGTGTGTGTTTCTTTGTAATTTCGCTTTGGTTTATGTAATTCAATTTTAATTTTTAATTTTTTATATTTTCCATGTTAAATAACAAATTTTTATGTACTTTTTATGTTTTAAATTTATTTGCATTTGCTCACTATTTTGTAATTTTTTTCTCTCTTTTTTTTTAACTTTTAAAATTTTCTTTTCTAATTTTATTTATTTATTTATTTATTTTTGTAATATCATGCTATATTAATAATACTTGTTCGTGCTTCTCTGTTATTTTTTATGTTTCAAATTCAGTTCTGACTTTATTATATGTTCACTTGTGTGACTTTATGTTATGTTATATTGATATCTCTTTGGATTTGTTACTTTGGAATTCATATTATGTCGAGTATTTTGAAGCAGTTGTTCCAATGCTATCATATGTAATATTAATTAGTGTCCGTCATGTATTAGTGTAATATTATTTGTTTCACGTTAGTGCTATGTCATCATCCTCAATGCGAAAACAAGGAATTCTTGCATGAAATGTGTTTTTCTCACAATTGCCCTCGATGCAAGAATTTTCCCTCTTAATGTGTAAATAAAATTCCCCGCATATATATATATATATATATATATATATATGAGTATACATAAAATTCTTGTTAATATATTAACTTTTATACCACATTATAATAATATTAGGGTGAATTATTCCTCCCTTGTATTTGTTTCATGTGCATTTATATTCTTTATATTTAAAATTAAGTGCTTAGGGCCTTAAATCTTTAAAAATGTACTTTAAAACCATATTTTATTATATTGCCATTGAATAAAATAATTAAAAAAATACAAAATCATTTTTAATTTTTTTAAAAGGGTAACATGATCATTAGAGACTAAAAAGCACTTTTTTTTTTTCTAATTTTAGACTTCTTTTTTTTTTTTTTTCCAAATTAAAGTTTAGGCATTCAAACACTCAATTTCATAGTTAATGGTACTTTTCTTATGCAAGAATGAATCTAGAATGAAATCACGATTTCAAGTTTTACTTCATTTTCTATATTTGGATATACTTTTAAAAGTTAGAATCATGATTTCTACTTTAAAGAGGAAATTTGATTTCCTCTTAGAGAAAGTGGAATTGTAATTTCATTTTAGCTTTTTTAATATTTATGAATTAAAATTATTTGATTAACTTTCAATAATATTATGATATTTAATAATTAAAGGTACTTTTAACAAATATTAGTTTATATACATTTCATTTTATTTATGTCTCCAAACATAAAGGATTTTTTTTATTTTAGTCATGATTCCATTCCACGTCATTCCATAACATAACATAAATATAAATAAAAAGAAGCGAAAGTATATTTACAATTTAACCATGATATTATTGCTGTTATTGATATATTTTTGTTATATGTTTTGCTTATTTTGGCCAGGACATAAATATCCTTGACTAACTTGTCCTACAAAACATCTCCCATTCTTTTCCATCCTTGTGCACATCCTTCGTGCATTCAAACGAGGCCATAGTGTTTAATATGTGATCACATGAATAATGTACACCCAGAAAAATGGGCTGTCCAGGAATTTACATTTTTTCCCCATAGGATTGTCTAGGCCTTGAGTTTTCGGAAAAGAAAAGGAAAACAAATAAATAAATTGTGGCAAACAACGCGAAATCTTTAGAAAAATCAGAAAGAAAATGTCGTTGAACATGTTGCTGGCCAGTAAGGGACGCGTTGCGTGCGTTCTGCATGTGATGACAATGTTGCTAGTTGGGCACTTCACGTTTCAGGATTTCAGCAAAATCCTCTTCAATTGACAAATATGAACGATGCTTTAGTTATAGGAAATTTCAATAATGTTAGGTTTTTTCAGCGAAGGCCCGCCATAGGGTTGAGGAGAATAGTAACCCTTGTGCGTGGGTAGTAGCAATATATTGGTTTTATAACGAGGGCATAAAAACTTTAGACGGGAATGTCACGGTTTGAGAGTTTGGAAGCCAGGTGGGAGAAATCAATACATGCTTATAGTTAGCGTTAGTAATTCGTGTTGTGTCATGTTTTGTATTTGTGTCTAAAATGGATTTGTATTTGAAAAACCTTAATTCGTGACATAATTTATTTATTAACCATGTATTAAAACCTAAATTTGTATCTCAACTTGTTTAAGAAGCATGTCTCGTATTTAGGTTGGATCTGTTTATCGTTTAAAAAATTACTAATAAAATACGTTAAAAATAAAAATAAAATAAAATTCCTCTTACCTTTTTGTAATTAACCTTCATATATTTCATCTCAATTTTATAATACACCTATATGTGTATCTTTATAATACTAATAGAAAAAAATGTATGGATTATGAAAATATATGAGAGATTTTTATAAGTGCATGTATTTGTTGATATTCACTTTCCAAATTGAATTATGATGGCAATAGGAATGTGAAGTTTTTCATGGGATTGACAAAATTTAAACACAATTATCCAACCATAATATTGAATATGAAAACCACCATGTGATAATTAAAAAAAAAAAGCTAAAGATAAATGAATATGTTTAGTAAAATATGAACCAATCATAACAGAAAACATATGTCCATTGTTCAACCCATCAACATGTGAACTCAAGAAAAAAAGGCAACACCATCAAAGCATTATTAAAGTCATCATAGCTAACATAAGTCTAAACAGTACTATGCTACAGTATCCATACTAACCACAATCATACCCATGTCCTAACTATATGTCTATGCAAATGAGGCTCACTTATAACTATCCAATATCTATGGAGTTACAATCAACATCCCAAGTAAAAGAAAGCTTTAACATTACTAAATTAAGTAGAACCATGACTTGAAGGAAGGTCACTAGCAATGTTGATCTCCAAACTTATCACGCTTTCCATTAAATCTTCAAGATAAACTCTCAAAGAATCTAAACTTATAGAAGAATTGTATGAATAAAGTAAATTATTTTGAAATATATAAAGAGCGGTTTAGTTTACTACCTTCTTCTCCAAAGAGCCAATCCTTTATATATAAAAGAGCTTCTATATTTTTAGGCTTCAATGAGCTATGATATTGATTAAGAATTCGATCTTCAATACTAAATGCAGATTCTAAAGCCACCATAGATGTTGGTATGCTTAAGATATCACGTGCCATTCTTACAACTTGAGGATCGTGGAATTGATTGGTTTTCCAATAACTTAATACATCTAACACAATCATTGTATGCTACTCTCATCCAAATATAATTCTAATTCAAATTTAATGGCACCTCTAAGGATTTGCATGTTTTTGAAAGATTGAAATTCCTATGTAAGATAAAAAATTATATACATCATAAATAATGAAAGTAACTTCAAAATATAAAAACAGTATATAATCATAAAAAATAAGTTACTTGTGAGTCATCTTCCCATTCATCATTCATATATTGCTTTCCTCTTGATTCATTGGTATCCACATTTTGATCTAAAGTTGCACTATCTTTCTTTGCATATTCATCAAAAGAGAGAGAATAACACTCTTTTCACTTTCATAAACTCATTTAAATAATCGCCATAAATCCCATGATAACTCTACTAAACAAAATCAAGTTTATATCGTAGATCTAATGTGACAGCAATTGCCAAAATCAAACTGAACTGATACCAATACTTTTCAAATTTAACAAACATTCTAGTTGCCATCTCTCTCAAATATTCTTCACTTTCACTTATATTATTTGTCAATGCTTGATATGCTCTAAAAACTTAGGGGAAGTGCAAGTTGGCAGTAGGATACTTTGTTCCACGAAATTGACAAGTAAAATATCATAAAAAAATCTTTAAAAACTTGCTCATTTTCTTAATCTTGTCCCATTTTTCAAGAGAAGGATAATGCTTGTAATTCGAATCACTTAACTCCAAGTGATAAAACAAACCTTTATAATAATGCTCTAATTCCACCATACTCCATAAATGAAAGAGGTGATTCATGCTTTACAACAGTAGTAATTCAACAATTCACAAATTTTTCCGAATTAAATTTGACAATGTTAAGTTTCATGTTTGCAGATAAGAGCATCTAACCAACATCCGAGTATTACATTTAGGACATTTATTCATATGCCTCTTTAAGTTCCCGTTCTAAACTTACTATCATTTTTTATCTTGGTCTTACATGACTTACATGTTACTTTTGTAATAACCAATCCATCTAATTGCTTCTCACAAGCACAAGTAACAAAGGTCCCAACTAGAGATGTAAGCTTCCTTTGTCATTTAAAACCAATAGTTGATGTTAAAACTTCAACTTCAACAACATCATCCTCCTTATTTGGTCCTAGCACTCCCATCTCATCAAAGTCTAATGGATCTTTCAATGGTGAATTCATCTACATGCTAAACATAAATGCTATCTTAATTTAAACTATTGCAATTCATCTCCAACAAAAGATCTAGTTAATGTGAAGAGCACTGCAAGGAATGCGTGTTTTATTGCAATTTCCTATCAAGTAAGTTGCTCTTATTATTTTTTTTCCATGTAAATAGAGAGTACAATAAAACTAAGGCAATGATTTAGGTTTCCTTCACTCCATAGTTTTCCCTTAAAAATCTTGTTTGCTACCAAGGGAAAAAAATGCAATATATGAAAACTATAGCAACACCAGCAACCTTGAATAGCATATGGTGGATGAATGATCCAACTTAGCAAATAACAAGCTAACTATTTAGTTAAAAGATCCATAAAAATCTATATTTTCTAAAGAGTCTTAGCTAAACAAAGCTATGATATTAAGAGAAAATGATACCACGAATAATAAACAAAAACAGATATAAGGCACTAAGTCAAAAAACTTGAGTTCAAATAATATCACACTTTACAAAATGCTAAGTTAAAAGCCAAAGCACACTTGGGTAGCTAAAGAGAAGTGCTTTCAATTCATCACACACTTGCTGTCATGCTCCCTTGAGAAATGTGTTGATTTAATCCAAAAATGAGGGGTGATTGTGGATTATCGATATTGTGAATACTACTAATGTAATGAAGTACATAATCACCCACTTAAATGGGAAGACTATGATGTAGCTAACAAACAACAAGAAGAGAATACAAATTAAACTAAGCATAAGATAGCTGGTCATGTGGTGAAAGCACTCTCCCCTAACCTTAGTACTTCTTTGTATTGTCCATAAATCAAAACCATGAATTGCAACCAAAATTAGAAGAACTATGAAAATTAGTAAACCCCCTACATTTACCCTAGCAAACTAGAGAAGGAAAAGGACAAGGAAAGAGTTCCTAACTAAATAAAGACCCAGGTTTCTACAATTAACCAACCACTTAAGAAGGAAACTTGTGACAAGAAAGCTAATAATAAGGTTTACAAAGTGGTGAACACTAACACTAGACCGATAAAGAAATGTAATTTGAAATCCAAATTTGTGTTACAATTTGAAGATCAAGCTAAGACAAGCTCTACCAAATGCTAGAAAGAGAGAAATATCACCAAAAAAACACACATAGATAATGTACTAGACAAATCTGCAAGGAGAAGGAAAAACACACATGCACAACACACACAACACACACATATATACAGAAGCGAGAAGGAAAAACACACACACAGAAGTGAGAAGGAAAAAACACACACACATAGAAAAGCGAGAAGGAAAAAAAAAAACACACACATACACACATAGAAGCAAGAAGTAAAAAAAAACACACACACACACATAGAAGGAGGAAGGGAGAAAAAACACACATACACAAGTAAAAATTTTATTGGTCAAAGCTTGCATTAGTGTCTTAGAGAAGATGAATGGAAGTGAAAGATAACTTGTTTTTAGTTCAACTTATCCTTATTCTTTTCTTTTGATTTTGGAGAGAAAAAAAAAATATAAGAAATCTATTTTAGTTTGGATTTGCTACCAAGCGCTTGCTAATGGAGTGCAGTGTAGAAATGAAGTGTTTTGGTTGTGTAGCTAATAGGATGGGATAGCTTATGGCTTTCTTTTGCTTGTACATGTATATGTTGTGGGCCTATGGCGCTTAATCAAAATGAAAACAAAGAAAGAGTTAAAAAATATATATATTAAAAATGTAAAGTTAAATAGGTTTGCTGGTTGACCCCAAACCTTTTTACAAAACTTGTTTAAATAAGCGAGCTAGTAAATGGGTTTGTGACCTAGACATGAACTCGAAAATGAATTTAGCAGTGTTTAATCGGATCTAATTCGTTTGTATCTCATGTTAATTTTTTATATATACAAACCCATTTAAATCATGTTGTGTCATATCTGGGTTTGGCCAATCAGGTCTAAAATTGCCAACCCTACTTATAATGTAACAAATGGTATCAGATGGATAATCTGTTCTAGAAGTGAGTATATTATAAAGGTGGGTTGGGTTTCCCATGAACAAATGTTTTTCCTAATAAGGTCATGACGCTAAAATTAGTAAGATAAGTTGATCTCAAATATATATATGTGGGATTATGAGAGGATAGGTTTAAACTTGGGAAAATATGGAAGAAAAGACTAATTTGTCATCCAGAATTGAATAAATAAAGATGAGAATCCAAGAGATGGTTGAGTATTGCATGAGTACTTTTAGGGATCTTCTACGGTCTTATTAACTATTTTAATGAGACCAATTAGATTTTCAATCTTACTATTTATTTACGTATATTAAATTTTCATCATTAATTGCTATTAAATTTTTACTGTTAATAAATTAATAGTGAAATCGAAGATTAGATTAGTCCCATTAAAAACATGAGCAAGACTAAAAAATTTCTTATTTTTATGGAAAAAGCCTCCCATCCCATTACATAGACACACAAGTTGACTTAGTATATAAAAGCATGTGTATGCAAAACATGCAATTTTTAAACATATAGGATATAGCATGACACTATTACCAGCACTCCTAATTAGAAATGTGAGACTGCTATAAAAAAATATATTTAAAAAAAAAGTGAAAAGTGAAGATCCAATTCCCAATAGCATAAAATAGTATAAGACACCAAAATGGATGATGGGGTTTTAATATTATAGAAGATATAATAGATAGTAAATTAGATATGCTATTTGATACTTAATGTTATATTTACATTGATACATACATTATAGATAACATATATTTATATATTTTATAAGTGATTTATAGCGCAAAAAATCCGTTACAAATAATATATAATATGCTACATAAAACATATACTATGTATATACTATATGAAATAGCATTATATATGATAACACCACTTTATTACGTTTGTAATGTATAAAATACTTATTGTTATAGAACAAATATGTATGTTGCACATAATTATGATATATGACGTTATAATCTATCATTATATCTTATCCATTTTATTAAAGTGCAAAAGTCTTGTATCGTATCTTACGTATTTAAAATCTCCATATATTATTCTTATGATATTCTTCTGAGAAACTAAGACAGTATAAAAGGCTATTATTGTATGTTTATCTTTTCATTTTTATTTTATTGTAAGTTTACTCTTCTAATCCACCTTCCCACTGCCTGTTCGTATAAATAAATCAACAACGGCCTTTTTTTCATATTCATGATGGTTTGGTGTAATATGAATTGGGAAAAGCATTGCTACTTCTTCATTTTTTTTCCCTTTTGTTTTAAGCTTTACATTATTTATTCATTTTTCCTTAGAGAATCTAATTAACTTATATTTTGCCTAAAATGGTCTAACAAATGTAAGCACACACATTACGGAGAAATTACCACTAAAATATATTTATTCAATTTTCCTAGTGCTCATTACTATTAATCTCATTTTTATAGTTTCTTATTTATTATTTTGTTAAAACTATACATCTTATTTAACTTATTATTTCAAGATGTTTTAGAAATCATATGGTTTGCTTAATATTAGCGAAAATTGATTTAAACAGATGAACCAAATTAACAACAACAACAATAATAATAAAATAAATTTATTTTTTAAAACCAAATTGGTAATTTAAAATTAGATTCCTTCAATTACACAAATTCTAAACTCTCTCTCTTGGAGGAAAAAAAAAAGAAAGAAAAGAAAAGCTCTTCCCTTGCTTTATTGTATTTTATTATATTAGATCTAGATGAAACTGTTTTCAAGTACCAGATATAGAAAAGATTAGATAGGGCAAACAATTGTTCTAATCCATTGAAAAGATACTGGATAGATAGTAATAAAAGTACAAAAATAAAATACCAATAAAGAGCAAACTATTGAAAAGATATCGGTACATCATTGGACCTTTTTGAACTAGATAATCCATATTTTGTAGGAATTCTTATTGATTAAGTGTCTTTCCAACACGGATTCCAAGATTTGAAAAAAGAACTCGTTATAAATACCGGTCCACCCCTAACAACTTTCCTATTCTTATTATCAACGCGTTCGGCTACAAAAAAAGTTTAAGCTTGCGGTGATTTTTTGCGTCCTTTTTCTTAAAAGTCATCCATCATCATTCATCTAAGTGAATTGCAAGACACAGAGAGAACTTGAGAGCAACAATCATGGCAAATAACGATGGAAAACGCAATTTCAAGGAAGCGAAAAGATCGGAGTGGACCACTGATCCACCCCTTTGTGCAACAGGGTGGATATTTTGGTTCAGTGGAACGTCAAAATCTATGTTCCTAGTGCTACAAAGATCTTCTTCTTCGGAAAGAGACACCAAAACTTTGTGATAACTTGGTACCATGTTCGAATAATGGACTGTTCTTGCAATCTGAGGAAGTGGCATTAGCTAAGGACCCTTCTACAAGTCCAAACCGCAAACAACTAAAACGCATATGTAAGGTTTGCAACAAAAGGGTCCGCCTGCTCGGTTTTCACTGCCGATGTGGCCACTTGTTTTGTGAAGATCATCGCTATCTTGAACAGCACCATTGCAGTATTGACTATAAGGCAATAGGGCGTGAAGAGTTGGCAAAAACTAACCCTCTTTGGAGGCCTGACAAGTTAGAGTTTAGGATATAAGGTAGATTTTGTAGTTCTATTTCTTGGAACATACTGGATTTTAAGCACTAATGAGTGGAAAAGTTCGCTGATCCTTTTTAGGTTTTTTTTTTTTTTCATTTTTTGGGCAAAATTTTAGTTAATTGAGTACACATAGAAAACTAATATATTATCATTATCTTTGACATGGCCTTTTCTGTAATTATGCCAACCAATTTGATGCATGGTAAGTCTACATATATTATAACTGATTATTTTTTTGAAGCATACTTACTACCGATTCAGAGACAAATAAGTATGGGTCTTTCTGTATGTAAGATACTCGCTTGTTAAATAGCGTACTATGTAGTGCAAATCTATGTAGCTTTAAAATATTACTACTCTACCAGTATCTATGTCTGGCCAAATCACATGCTATCACACATTAAAATGCGAAGTTATACTCGTATTATATATTTTTAATGCGGCGGCATGTAATTGAATGGGATATTGATAGGGACATATTACCTAAAGATGGAAAAATTTTGTCTGCCTTACAAATAGTGACGCAATGGGTAAACGTAAATATACGAGATCAATTCTAAGATTGGAATTCACGAATAAATAAAAAATAATCTGAATTTATTCCTTGACAAGCTTCAATTGCGCATAATCGAGAAAGCAGAGAAACTCTTCTCTAAAAGTGTATATCGAATAATGAATAATAGCTAACCCTAAAAATGACCTAGCAACTATATATACTCCTCAGAAAAACAAGTAAAAAAGGAAATATATATGTACACGTGGAAATAAATATTAGTATACATGTTCGTCATCTGTCTTATACACGGCCGTGCATGAAGGTCGTGTAAGCTTCTGAGCGTACTCCTAACATAATACACGGCCGTGCCCTCTGACTAGTGATAAAGACCGTGCATGTTTCTGGGAGAGATCCTGACGTAACACACGGTCGTGCCTCCTGGTCGTGTATGAAGCTATGTACATTTCTGAGAATTATCCTGGTATATCACATAGTCGTGCCTTCTGGCCGTGCATGCAGCCGTGTGTGTTTCTGGAAGCTCCCTGACATCATACATGACCGTGCTTGTAATAGATACGCCCGATATTAACCCGTGTCAGCTACAATGTCCTCATCATTCTCTCCCACCAATGAAGAACTCGACCCTGAGTTCTCTTCTGGATATAGGGGTGCGTCATCCACGTAGAATGGGGATAAGTCGGCTACATTGAAGGTTTTTGAGATTTTCATGCTTTCCGGGAGCCCGACCACATAGGCATTATCATTGATCTTGCGACAATCTTATAAGGGCCATACTTCTTTGGTTGCCATTTGCTATAAGTGCCCACGGGAAAGCGTTCCTTCCTTAAGAATACCATCACTTAATCTCCCACCTCAAACAGTTCCTTCCTCCGATGCTTGTCTGCGACTTTCTTATACTGCTCATTAACTTCTCTCGATTCTCTCTTTCACGTTAGATGCCACCGTGTGGTATTATTCCACTAGGTGTTTAGCAGCAACATTGGTTTCTACACCCTTGGGTCAGAGAAGTTAAATCCAAGGCGTGAGATGGCGCTTTGGTATAGACCACTGAAAAAAGGCGATTTTCTAGTAGTTCTATGAATGGAACTGTTGTAGGCGAACTCGGCTTGAGAAAGTGCCAAATCCCATTGTTTTGGCTTCTCTCCACAGATGCTTCATATCAAATTTCCAAAGGTCCTGTTCGTCACCTTGATCTGCCTATCAGTTTGAGGGTGGGCTGTGCTGCTAAAATTGAGGGAAGAATTAAACATGTACCATAGCGTCCTCCAGAAGTGGCTAAGAAACCGGGTATCTCTATTAGAAGTAATTGACTTGGGAACCCCGTGCAACCTGACCACCTCCTTAAAGAATAACTTGGCAACGCCCTGTGCATTAGCCATCTTCCTGCAAGGGATGAAGTGAGCCATCTTGGAGAACCTGTTTACAATCACAAAAACAGTGTCAGCACCTCGTTGGGTACGAGGCAAACCTAACATGAAGTCCATAGATAGATCCTCCCTAGATATTCTCAGGTACTAATAGCGAAGTGTACAGCTCAGTATTATGATAATGTCCTTTAGATGTCTGGTAGATATAGCACCTTTGCACGATTCTCCCTATATCTCTTCTCAACCGAGGCCAATGATATCTTGTAGCCACTGCCGCTAGTGTCTTGTCACGCCCCAGATGTCCGGCTAGTCCCCCTCCATGTAGGTCCCTAATCAATTTCTCCCTCAAGGATGATTCGAGAATACAGAGTTGGTTACCCCTCATTAAGTAACCCTCCAGGATATAGTAACTGTCATTAGGTTCCTGATCCGTACATTTTCTCCATATAGTTCCAAAATCCGTATCTTCTTCATACAATTCCTTCAATTGCTCGAAGCCTACCACTTCAGCCCTCATGGTGACCAATAAATCCACCCTTCTACTTAATGTGTCTGCCACCTTATTTTGGACCCCGAATTTGTGCATCAGGCGAAATGGAAACTTTTGCAGAAATTGTATCCATGTGGCATGCATATCTTTACAGATGCAGGTCTGATTACTCAGGTGTTTCCGAGCGACATAATCCGAGTAGAGGATAAACTCTTTTCCAACCAAGTAGTGCTCCCACATCCTCAAAGCTCTGACTACAGAATAGAACTCTTTATCATAAGTGGACCAGTTTCTCCTAGCTTCACAGAGCTTCTCACTATAGAAGGCCACGGGTCTCTTCTCCTGAGATAATATAGCGCCAATGCCCACACCACTGGCATTACAGTCGACTTCGAATAGTTTGTCAAAGTCTAGTAAGGCCAACACCGGCGCACTACACAATCTTTCTTTGAGCACAGCAAATCCAGACTCAGCTTCCCCATCCCAATGAAACTTCCCTTTCTTCAGGCACTCAGTCAATGGGCAGCACGACTAAACCGTATGAAACATCTATAAAATCCTACCAACCCTAGAAAGCTTCTCAACTCGGTGATGGTTTTGGGAGTAGGTCAATCTCTAATGGCCCTTACCTTGTCCTCATCCACTGTGATACCCTCACCGCTTACTACAAAACCCAAGAACAGCAGTTTTTGTGACATGAATATGCACTTCTTGAGATTGGCGTAAAACTTATTCTCTTTTAGCACAATCAATACGCTCTTCAAATGTACTAAGTGCTCATCCTTAGTCTTGCTATATATCAGGATATCATCAAAGTATACTACTACGAACCGACCTATGAATGGTTTAAGTACCTGATTCATCACGCGCATGAAGGTACTAGGTGCGTTGCTGAGGCCGAATGGCATAACCAACCATTCATACAACCTTTTCTTTGTCTTGAAAGCGGTCTTCCATTCATCCCCAGGTCTAACCTGAATCTGATGATACCCACTTCTAAGATCCACTTTCAAGAAGATTACCGCTCCACTCAACCTGTCCAACATGTCTTCAATGCAAGGAATTGGGAATTTATACCCAATTGTGATCTTATTGGCTGTCCACACACATCCTCCAACTCCCATCTTTCTTGGGCATCAATAGCACTAGAACGGCATATGGACTCATGCTATCCCTGATGAATCCTTTATCCAGTAACTCCTGGACCTTCTCCTATAGGACCTTCGTCTCTTTAGGGCTCATCCGATAGTGAGGGAGATTAGGAAGGCTAGCCCCAGGCACCAAGTCGATGTGGTGTTAGATGTCTCGCAATGGAGGCAACCCTTCTAGTAAGTCTTCCGGCACTACCTCTTTGAACTCTTCTAAAATCCCTTTACTTCCTCCGAAGCCTTACACTATCCACGTCCTCTCCCGCATTCTTCACCACAAGAGCATGCATCAATCGGGATTCTTTAATGTCCTTGGTCATTTCCTTTTCTGACTGAGTGATCGTCAGAAAAACTTTCCTTCCGCCCTTTGGGTCTTAGGTCGCTTATCCGTCAATGGCAGCAATGTATATTTCACGCCCCCTTTCTCCAATCTATACTTGTTTTCTTTCCCGGCATGTTGGGCACCCACGTCAAACTGTCAAGGCCGTCCGAATAGCAAGTGGCAGGCATCAATATCGACAATGTCGCAATAGACTTCATCTCGATATTTGCCTATCGAGAATGGAACCCGACACCTATCCTTCACCTCAATTCGTTCCGCTGCCTTAATCTACCCTATGGTGATAAGGGTTCGGATGCTTCTCTATCTGTAGCTGGAGTTGTTTCACAATCTCTCTTCCGATTATGTTCTCACAGCTCCCACTATCAACAATCAAGTCAAACACTCTCCTACCAATTGTGCACCTAGTACGGAACAGCTGGTGTCATTGTGAACTACCCTCCTGTTTCGGTGCTAGCATCATCCTTCTAATCACGTAGTTCGGTTCCACTGCATCATCAGCTTCATCATAGTATTTATCCTCACCATCCGGTTCACAGCACACTTCCTCCTCTTCCTCCCTTTCGACAATGTTTATAGTTCGTCGATTCGGGCATTCGTTGCATCGGTGTCCCGGTTGATTACACCTATAGCACTTTCCCAAAATTGGTTTAGCATACGGATTATTTTGTCTTGGGGTCTCTTTGCTCTCAAGAGGCCTCTTTCCCTCAACCTTGTCTTCTTTCTTCTCCATACTTCCAGCTGGTTTCTCGACTATTCCTCTAGCCCTTTTCACCAACCACCTTGCTGCTACTGTCGAGACTATCATACGCATAATTTCTCTTGCCCCCACCTAGCCTTGTACTCTGTTCTTGAATCATCATCTCTGCTCTAAGGGCCAAATTCTTTGCCTCATTGACGGTTCAGAACACCGTCACCCCTATTTTGTCCCTAATCTAGGGCTTCAATCCGTCCACAAATCGCGCCACTTGCTGACCCTCAGTCTCCCTCAGATCATTCCTTTCCACCAGCCTCATAAACTCGGCAGGATATTCATGTACCATCCTCTGCCCCTGACGACATCGTTGGTACTGCTGGAAAAGGATCTGCTCATAGTCGGGTGGTAGAAAATCCCTCTGCAACAGATTCTTCATGCGGTACCATGTCCTTATAGGTTGCTTCCCCTCTCTTTGCTTCCTGTTCTGCAAATGATCCCACCATGCTGAAGCCCCTCCTTTCAGCCTACAAGCAACCAACTTTACTCTCCTATCCTCAAGTATCTCCATATAGTCGAAAAACCTATCGACTTTTGCAAACCAGTCCAAGAAATCTTCTATATTGAGATTACCATTAAAGGATAGAATATCTACCTTGAGATGGAAGTCACCGCCATCTGTATGATCGTAGCCCTGGTGGTTTCTTCGACATCTGCCACCATATTCCTAGTCAATTCGGTCATAACCCCGCGGTACCTGCCACCACCAACACCGCCCCTTCTCGGTGGTTGTCCCCTCCTCTGCAGAAATTCACCCTCTTCCTTAGAGGAACTTTCATCTAGCCTTGGTTCCACTAATTCGCGGCAGCAGGTTCATTGATAGGACCGCCACAAGCTGCTGCTACTTCTGGTCGATTCCCAATAACACCCCTATTTCCATTGTGGCCCATCACCAGGCGTCGAAACGCGCAACCAGGTCTTCCAAACACTACTTTACGCACCCAAGTCTCTGTTCCATGGCTTCGACCACCATCCTTGGAGCCCATTAATTGACTCCTTGGACTTCCGCATCCCGATCAAGGTCGAGAACGCGACCGTCGTCAACACCATCATTAGCTGACATTTCCGCAGGAATTTGTCTTGCTCTGATACCAACTGACGCAGCGAGGAAAGCGTAAACACACGAGACCAATTCTAGGATTGGAACTCACGAATAAACAAATAATAATCTGAGTTTATACCTTGATAAGCCTCAATTGTGCACAATCGAGAAAGCAGAGAAACTCTTCTTAAAAGTGTATATCGAATAATGAATAATAGCTAACCCTAAAAATGACGTAGCAACTATATATACTCCTCAGAAAAACAAGTAAAAAAGGAAATATATATGTATACGTGGAAATAAATATTAGTATACACGTCCGTCATCTGTCTTATACCCGAGTTGTAATTAGAATAAAGATTGCTTAATTGCTAAGGGATATAATAGAAAAGAAGCACGAATATCTCTTAATGAGACTTCATCGCAATTGCTACATTAGTAGCCATGGGATGCTTCCAGCATTTGCCAATTCAAAAATTTTTAATTGGATGATTACATTAATGATTGCCTGCATTTAAAACCGAATGCAGAAAGGTGATTAATGCCTTATTAATGCAGATAGATGTTGAATGTTATCTAAGGAATTGTAAAAAAGTAAAGAATCTTTTATTAGTGTAAATAAGTGATCAACCTCACATGAAGTGATTGATATATCCTGCGAGTGAAATGTTAACTATATACTTTATATGGATTACATATATTTAAGTTTTGTTAGTGTATACCTTGTAACCAAATACTTATATAATTAATATATTAATAAACCTGTTATAATTAATAAAAAAGCAGTATTTGTTGTTTATTCAAAATTCTTTCAACTCGATTTAATCTATAGCATAGTTTTTTGAATGATTATAGTATATCATGTATGACAACAAGATAGTCAACATTGAAGATTCTGAATGTCACATCGTTTAATGTATATCCTCTAAGTGTAGAAAGAGAGTATAGACATATGACTTATGTTTAAGTTTTTTGGGTCGCTCTCATTTGACCAATGAACTTATGTTCAAAATACAAATCATACGAGTAGTTGTGCTAGTTATGGTGCATTGGATGGGATCCTTCAATTGAGGAAACGACAGTGAATGGGAGTAAATAATTGCTACACTTGAAACCTTTTTTATATTATGTGATTAGGGATATGCTTTGATACAAGCTAAAAATGATTCTGAAACACGAGTCATGAGTAACGTTATCAAGTGGAATGATTCAAAGAGTAAAGAGGGCGATAATGTGTTAAAAAGGAATTTATTGCTTTTAATTCAGGAAAGTAATACTTCATTGCCACATGGTAGGAATGATAATAACTCAACTACATCCGTAACCATAGCGAGATGCGAGCCTAAGGGCTATGAGTCAATTTTGGGTAACCATGTCAATAGGATTGCATTAGTGATGATGCAACATGGACAACACGATTAGACACAGAAACGTATATGTTGGATTACGTAATGATCATGTCACTAATCGTTTTTAAATTTAAGAATGTCAACGAAATTGGTACCAGACAGTTATCTTGGTTTGTATCATGATGAGGGTAAGATTCTGAATATGCATGTGAGAGATTATAGTGGAACTCATATGATTGTGCAAAGTTATAAGTTCAATGGTCATGCTATGTTAGAGGATTTTTTAGTTCAAACCTTATTCCAAGATAAGGAGTAAGGTTAATATGAATTTTAATCCTTCAACTAGTCTTTTGTTCCAAAACATATCTTATCTCGTTTTAGTTCGATAGATTACAACAAAATCATTTAATTTTCTGCAACAAAATAACCTGAGGGTTTTGGTTTTTCCGTGAATCAAAAGATTAGAAGACCCAGCTCAAAATATGATTAAGAAATAATCACAATCATTATTTGGAACCTTAGCCTCTACTTGTTATTCATTTACTTAGGGAAATATTTGTTGTCCAAACTCTATATTTAACATTCGAAAGAGTTATGTACGCTTACCTGACAAGTTTCAAATGCGTGCTCTTCATATTCTCCAAGATGAAGTGGATCAAGATATCGTTAAAGCTTTAAGATCTAACGACGGAGCATATACGATCTGACTTTCATCAAGAAACATATCTTAAACTTTTTTTAGAAAGTATCATGAAACGAAAATTGAAAGATATGAATAATGGCCTAAATGATTGACTTTGTTTACAAATCTTTTATAACTAATCGAATTGTTTAAGATAAAAATGTTGTTTTAAGGAACATATCATTATTCCGATTCGATAACTTGACAACAATAATCGTATTTTGCAGTTTTCAAAAATAGATCTTTTTATAAAAATTATTTTTAGTAATTGTAAAAATTATTTGAGAAACTAGCTATTATATGTCTATATTGGCTTAAACCCTCAAGGCTTATTTTACTTTAGCCCCACTACAAAGTAGGAAAGTGCCTAAAACTAGTTGAAAATAAAATAGAAAAGTAATCTGAATCATTTGAAAAACACACCCCCAGTGAGTATTTCTTATTATAATTAGGGTATCTTCAAAAAAATAGAATTCCTCTAATACTATAAAAAGAGGTTCCTCCATCTAAGGAAAATCGTTTGATACCTATTCACCCCCCAACAATAGACTTTGATTGCCTTACCCATCATCAGAGTTCAAGTGCCAAAAACACCTTTAATGTTATGATAACTCACGTTTATTCATTTTGCAGGTTGAATTTCACCAAGCCCAAATGTATGATTCAACCCAAGATTCCATCCAAGTAGTAAGAGCAATCAATAATTGGCCCCTGCCATATCAAGGCCAACTACAACTATGGCTAGCTCAAGATTAGGAAGAAACTTTGGCAAGAACGTACCTGATGACCGCAATGTACTAACTGCTACAATCAACTACCTTATAATGCCCTCAGTTGCACCTCTTGTACCACAAGGAGATGAAGACTGAATTGCAAGACTCAAGAGGTAACTTGCCAATTTATTGGCAGAAAACCATCACTTGAGAGACCAAGTCAACGAAATCAATAACCATTCCTAATGGCACTCTCAACCATAAAGTGAACAACATGGTGATAGTGTTTTACAACACCATGGGAACATGCCACTGAATCCAAAACCGAGTCCTAACCTAAGGGGCGAATTGAAAAACAATAGGAATGATAATTCTAAAGCACAATCTATAAGATCTTTAGCTAATCAGTTTATAAATGATATAGACAATATGATTACACACCTTAATGAGTTGAAAATTTTAAAGAAGCCCAATCCATGAGACATGTTCATTGGGAACTCCCTTTTTACTTAGGAAATCCAAGATGAGCTATTTCCAACACTATTCGAATTCTGCAACTTAGGTTTTACAAAGGAATGAATAACCTAACGAGTATCTCAGCTACTATACAACTTAAATAAACCTCCTTAGCAATTCCAATGTGATATTATGCAAGGCCTTCTCAGGAACTTTGAAGAAAGCAACCCAAACATGGTTCTAAGGCCTTATGCCAAATTCTATTTCTAGTTTCCGCAACCTTACCATATAGTTTTATCAACACTTTTTGATGAGTAAAATGCTTGAATGAGATTCCTCAACTTTTAACCTTGTTCGATAAAAGCAAGTCGAGACACTAAACGATGCTTGAGATTCCTAATGCTGACATGAGTGTGGCTCTCAACATACTAGTCTATGGAGTAAAGAATCGATCTCAGTATTTCTACTCCCTTACATACAAAGGAATGAATAACCTAACGAGTATCTCAGCTACTATACAACTTAAATAAACCTCCTTAGCAATTCCAATGTGATATTATGCAAGGCCTTCTCAGGAACTTTGAAGAAAGCAACCCAAACATGGTTCTAAGGCCTTATGCCAAATTCTATTTCTAGTTTCCGCAACCTTACCATATAGTTTTATCAACACTTTTTGATGAGTAAAATGCTTGAATGAGATTCCTCAACTTTTAACCTTGTTCGATAAAAGCAAGTCGAGACACTAAACGATGCTTGAGATTCCTAATGCTGACATGAGTGTGGCTCTCAACATACTAGTCTATGGAGTAAAGAATCGATCTCAGTATTTCTACTCCCTTACATTGCATAAGCCAAAAAACTTTAAAGAGTTCCAAGAATGGGCAACAGATTATATTGCTCATGAAGATGCCATACTAGCTAGATGGCAAGTTGAGCAAGATTCCTCTGACAAGAAGAAAAATGGCAAAGATTGAACTTTGGTAAAAGACATACTCAATCTCGCCTGAGAAAGTAATGG
Organism: Laguncularia racemosa; assembly: GCA_037954665.1. Classification (NCBI taxonomy): domain Eukaryota; kingdom Viridiplantae; phylum Streptophyta; class Magnoliopsida; order Myrtales; family Combretaceae; genus Laguncularia; species Laguncularia racemosa. Next base: position 1,734,596 of record JBBMOL010000119.1, on the reverse strand, counting down.
GTTTGCTCAAAATGGTAATGACAGCAAAAAATGTGTCATCCCTCTGTACGAGTAATACGCCCAACTCAATTAACTCCGAACTAACATCTTTATGGAGATACGAGATTGGAGCATCATCACCGTGCCTGACAAGATGAAGAATAGCTCGACCAAAAGAAATTTGACAAGTACTACAACTTTCACAAATATAGGGGCCACAACACTGAAAATTGCACATAGCTCAAGAATGCCCTTAAAGACCTTGTTTAACAATGCTATTTACAAGATTATGTCACAAAGGATGATAAACCCTTAAAGCAACCAAGAAGGGAGGAAAGGGAAGAAATGGAGCAAGAACAACAAGCCCACCCCATGTAAGACACCATCAATACTATTGTTGGAGGACTAGTTGTGGGAGGACGCTCCATCTCATAGTGTAAGGTATATGCTTGATTAAGAAGCTATTAGAATGTTCTCGGCACTCAGGTAAAGCACCTCAAAGTAGACACCATGATCACCTTTTCCAACGACGACCTTGAAGGCATAATGTTTCCCCACAATGATGCCCTAGTAATCTAGGCTAAAATTACAAATTTTGATGTTCACAAGATCCTGATCAACAATGGCAACTTCACGGACATCATATATATGAAAGCTTTCAACCAGATGAAAGGCTAGGTTAAGGCAAAACTCAAGCCCAATGATAACAAACTCTATGACTTCAACAACCAGTCGATAAAGCTTGAGGACATTATAACCTTCCCCGTAGAACTCAAAGATAGACCACACAAGACATAGATCCTGGTTGATTTTCTAGTTGTTAATGCATGGTCCCCCTACAACTTCATCATTGGACACCCATTGCAAAATATTGTAGGAATGATAGCTTAAAAAAAAAAAAACACTTGAAAACCAAGTTCATAACTCTTATAAACGTTAGCATTTGCCAAAGTTGTCAAACTCGTGATTCTATTTAAAATCACTAAAGGATTTGTAGAATTGGAACGTAAAATCAAAACGTAAAAATGTAAGTTTCTACAACCTACATAAAATAGCTTCAAAAAATTGTTAACATGTTTACTATAGTCATAAAAAAAAAACATAAAATAAAAGATGGAAATAAATAAATTCAACATAAATTTTAGTCACAACTCACAATATAAGTCATATATTTGTAGTATAAATAAATTAGCATAATTTATTATGCTAATGTATAAAGCTACAATATGAAATGTACTACAACATAAATTATAATAATAAAATAAAAAGATAAAAAAATTATTAACTCCTTTTTCATCATTAAAAATAAAAACTATCGCTGGCTCTCTCTTCACCATAACCATTATCTCTACCATCTCCATTGTTAAAGTCAACATTATTATTAGTACTATCATCAATTATATTCTTATATTCTAATTCTAAGTCTTTCAAATAACTAATAATATTCATATCTTATGAAAGTTAATTTGTATTTTTTAATCTTTATTCTAATTAACTTTAATAAATAGAATTAGTAGATTTTGTTGAAAACATAAGATTTTACTGATTTTATGTGTAAACTCGTGATTCTATCATGAGTTTATATGAAAACGATTCGATGCCTGAGTTAACTCAAAAATGTGTCATAAAATCGTAAACTCATAAAATCGTATAAGTAGAATCGCGATTTTAACAACTATGTCATCTATAATGGTGACCAATAGACCTTTAGGAATTTATATCTCCAAGCCCTCTCCTAGTGAGAGATCTTCACAGTAGAATCCACTATAGAGGAAAATGGGGATCAAGAGGAGAACCTGTTGAAGAAATAAAGGATGTCCAAATTGGTTGCTCGCCTGAACAAACTACAAAAATTGGCATGATAACCTTTGCTAAGCTTTACCAGTAGATCACCTTCCTCTAAGCTAATGTGGATGTTTTAGCATGGTTTCCATTAGACATGCTTGGGATCTCCTCTGAGGTGATCTCATGTAAGTTGAATATCAACCCTAAAATGAAGGTGGTTAAGTAAAAGAAGAAGCACTTTACCTTAGTATAGTAGGAAACTATTGAAGAGGAAGTATAAAAACTTCTAAAGGTAGATTCATTCAAGAGGAGCCATACCTCACATGGTTAGCCAATTGTATATTTGTAAAGAAGTCCAATGGAAAGTAGTAGATGTGTATCAATTACATGAATTTCTATAAGGCCTGCCCAAATTAATTAGTTGATTTAACCTCGAATCATGCCCCCACTAAGCTTTATGGATGTTTTTTCAAGATGTATTTAGATTAGGATACAAGAACTCAACTAGGTTCATACACCATTTGTTACTAACTTTGGAACATACTATTATAAGTTAATGACCGTTAAGCTTAAGAATGTTGGAGTAACATACTAGAGACTAGTGATAAAAATGTTTATGCATTAAATTGGAAGAAACGTGGAGGTTTACATCGAATAAATAATTGTGGAGAGCAAGAAGCCTCACCAACACCTTGTTGATCTAAACAAGATGCTCTAAACATTGCAACAATTTAATATGAAGCTGAACCTTTAAAAGTGTATCTTTAGAGTAGCATTTGGAAATTTTCTTAGCTTCATGGTCACTTTACGAGGGATTGAGGCCAATCCCAAGAAGATCAAGGCCATCCTGGACATGCAACCTTTGAAGACAGTCAAGGAAGCCTAAAAGCTAATGGGGCGGATTGCTACCTTAAATAGGTTTATTTCTCGGTCAGTAGAAAAATGTGCCCCATTCTTTAAATGTTGAAGAACCTTGCTGGCTTTATGTAGACTAATGAGTGTTCGAAGGCATTCAATGAGTTGAAGTGCTTCCTTATGACATCATTAGTCCTATCCAAACCCAAGACTGGAGAAGAACTTTATATTTATCTCTATGTCTCTACTTGAGCCCTATCCTCCATTGTAGTATAAGCAAACAGTAGAGAGAACTAACTAATATATTATGTAAGTTACATCCTAGAGAGACCAGAGATCAGGTATTTGAAGCTAGAGAAATTTACCCTAGTAATGGTCATTTTAGCACAAAAATTACATCTATATTTTGAAGCTCAGTATATGTAGTTCTCATCGACTAACCCTTGAGGCAAACACTTCAAAAGCCATATGCATCAGGTCGAATGGTTCAATATGCCTTAGAGCTTAGTGCATATGGCATCTAGTACTAACAACGCAAAGCCATAAACATACAGGTGTTGGCCAACTTCATAGTCGAGTTAACGGCCAAGGATGAAATCCTTACTAGTGATCACAAAAAGCCTACTTGGACACTTCACGTTGTTGGTTCATCCAGTAAAGGGGGAAGCGGAAAAGGGCTTGTTTTGTGTGACCTACATGGAGTAGAAATTTAATATGCTCTAAAGTTTGGATTTCCAACTAGCAATAACAAAGAAGAATATGAAACTCTTATCCTTGGGTTAAAATTAGTCAAAGAAGTAAGAGTGAAAAAATTGAAATTTTTTATGACTCTCAATTGATAGCCCAACAAGTCAATAGGAAGTACATGGTAAAAGATAAAGGCATGACCAAATACTCAGAAGTGGTACAGTCTTCATGCTCTAATTTCATATCATAGAGCATCATCAAGATCCCTTGCACCTAGAACACCAAGGTAAACGGCTTGTCCAAATTAGCCTCAACATGCCTCACCAACTTGAACAAAAAAGTGTTTATCAAATACCTCCCATAGAAGAGCATCAACAAGCCCCAACTAGAATGCTTTGTCAACGAGACCCAAGCTCCGCATGAACCATGTTAGATAGATTAAATTATTGAATACTTGGTAACTAGAGTTGTCCCTAACAATAATAAAAATGAAAAAGCTCTAAGATAGAAAGCAACCCAATACACTTTGCTTAATGGTTAACTATATAATAGGGCGTACAATTTATTGTTACTCAAATGTCTCTAACCCCCTAAAGTAGAACATTTACTAGTTGAGCTTCATGCAAAGGTGTGCAATAATAACATAATGGGGTATACATTAGCCATCAAAGTACTTTGAGCTAGATATTACTGGTCTATTATGAAGAAGGATGCTAAGGCAATTGTGTAGCGATGTGACAAGTGTTAGAATTATGCTTTAGTGGACAAAGAACCGAGTAACAACCTAATGTTGATTATAAGCCTATAGCCCTTCGCCCAATGGGGGCTTGACATCCTAGAACTATTCCCTAAGGCTATGGGACAACGTCAATATATCATCATCATTGTTGACTATTTCACAAAATGGTTCGAAGCTAAGGTGGTTGCTAAGATTACTAAGCACAACATTAGGGACTTTGTCTTTTGTGCCATACTCGGCTGATTTATGATCCCTAGTGCCATCATGCCTGACAATGGTACTCAATTTGACAATGCCAAATTCCGAGAATTCTATGTAAGATATAAAATTAAGATCCACTTCACCTCGGTCACCCACCCACAATTAAATGGCTAAGCTAAGGTAACTAACAAGGTCATTCTCTAGAGCCTCAAGAAGAGAGTTAACTAAGCTAAAAGGAAGTGGACAAATGAGCTTCCTTACATTCTTTGGGGATACCGAATGAGCCTATGGACTGCACTAAAGGAAAACCCTTTCAAACTGGCTTTTGATACTAAGCTTGTCCTTCCCGTCAAACTCAAGCTCCAGAAGCTTTACACCTAAGAATTTGATTCTCAAGTAAACGAGATCGGTCTCCAAGCCAATCTCAATCTCCTTGAGGACCTCCGAGACCAAGCTAGCTATTGGGTGGTAGCCTACCAACAATGAGTAGCGAGATACTATGATAAATAAGTCAAGCACAAGGTCTTCCAACTCGAAGATCTAGTTTGTCGAAAGCTCAAAGCTATGAGATCAATAAAGGGGAAGGGCAAGTTAGCACCAAATTAAGAGGATCCTATCTGAGTTAAATGGATGGTTGGATATAGTGTATACGAACTTGAGAGATTAAATGGCCATCTGATCTCAAGGACTTAGAACGCGGATAATTTATGCCTATATTTTGAATAGCCTTTACATGATGTTTCTATGGACATATGTCAAAATGTTATTGGTAATTGTGAACATTTCCATTACTTAATGGAATTACAATTCACACCAATCTTTATACTTGTATTTACAAACTTTTATCCAAAACTTGCATTAAAACTAAATCACAATGAATAGTGAATAACAAGTAAAGTTATATGCCTCGGAAAAAAAACACTGACGGGCTCCACTAAATACTTAGCGAATGAGCATCTACCCTCATGAAAAAGGGTAAAACGTGTATTCCAAAGCCCTTATAAAGATGTCCTTCACTGATCACACTTAAGCTCGATCGACAATGGCACTTCGACTAAATATCAATAATTGTCCATAACTGATCAGCTTAAATACTGATTAATGGTACTTAGCACAGCTTAAGGGTATATCCTAACTGAGCAAATCCAAAATTGATTCATTAGGATACATTACCCAAAAGACTACAAGTACTTAATTAGCTTGCATAAACATTCTAACCAGTCATACTTTGGTTTAAGGAACTTATAATTAAGAACCAATCCAAAGCAAAATCAAATGGTATTTAATAAAAAAAAAAACATAAAGCTAATGCAATCTTGCATAAGTTTAAACAAAGTAACATTTCATTCATTGATTTTTTTGTATAAGGTTTTTTTGCCCGTGTTCCAGTCATTATACAAGAGAATACAAGAAAAAAAGAAAAAAAGAAAAAAACCAAATTTACACCTATCCTACAAGGTCCTTCACTAAGGCTAATGATGGTGCAGGCTTAAGTAGAGGAGGAGTTTCTTTAGTGAGAGGAGGTACAGGTACGTCTTTTTTTGGAAGAGGAGGAAGAATCTCTTCTACTTCATCAGGAAGAGGAGGATGAGGAGCATCTTCAATTAGCACTGCCCTCAATGACTAAGGTAGGCCTTCACCGCTTGTTTCTTCTTTATCTTCAACTATCACCCTATGCAGCTCCTCTCTCTCCTCCAAAAGGGTATTAGATTCTCTCATTTTGTCCCCTAGTCAAGCGAGATCAAACACCAGGTGCCTATCACGGATTCCATGCTTTATGATCCTCTAGCCCCCCTCTATGACTCGGACCAATTTGTTGATATACTTATTAGAGGTTTGAATCTCCTTATAATACCGATCCATAGCCGTTCTCTCCTTCTCCTCTAACTCACAATCGGCGATGAGCTTCTTGAGATCTCAGATCTGCTCTTTCATTTTAGCCTCCTCTACATTACTTAAGCCATTATTGAGCCATGTTTGAGTCATGTTTAAAGTTTATAGCAATGGCCTTCTAGTGTCGTAGCTCCGACATAAGGTAGGATTTTTGCTTCTATAAGGTCGTAACCTCCTCCTTCATAGAGTTGATCTAGTAAGCTACATATTTGAGTTCCCACTAAGCCTTAGACAAGTTAAAGACGCTCCTCTAGGCTTTCTTCTCGCCCTCAACTACTTTGCAGCGACAGCCTTCCATTGCCATCCTGAGTTCCTCACAAGCTTCGACTTAACCTCCACTACTCTTCACTTTAGAAATTGTGTTATAATGGTTATACTATCGCAAGAACATTTTAAAATAGGAATTGCATTTAGCAATCCATTTATGTACCCGTTGTTCGCCCTCAGCACAAGTGTAAAGAACCCCATACACAGCCTTCCCAATCTATATGATAAAACCAGTAGTAAGGACAAGGAGAGAGAGAGAAGAGAGAGTAGGGGATATGGAAGAAGTTGTGAAGTCTGAATGAAGAAGGGTTGAAGATTGTTACCTTCATTAGACGTATAGAAAAGAGAGAGCACAGGTTTACCGCAAACATACCTATTGCTAAAACTTCTGCTTCACCCCTCTCCTAAGGACTCAGGATCCTCTCGAACAAGTCACCCTGACCTATTCTTCCCTCCGATGCTTAGGCCACGACAAGTAGCCAGGCACTAGAGTTAAAGGGGTCAAGGGCCCTAAAGGGGATCACTGCTCCCCTAGCACTACTCTCACACCAGATGGACATCATGACGATGCTTTTATCAGCACTCCACAGTTGCGTCCACACTCACTCCAAAGGTAATGAACCGAGCTTCTACGTTGTTCGGGATAGAGATTAGCTCTCCTAAATGGCTGTATTTTTTAGCCATTGCCTTGGTCCATTTTAAGGCCTGCTGTGACCTCTTTGAGTCACTAATTGGGGACCTTCCCCTCCCCTTGGCTACAGCAAAGGTGGGATTGGATTGGCGAGCAGGTTCTACACCCCTAATGATAATCCCACCCATCAAGGGTCTCCTAACAAGGGGAGTTGCAACTTTGCCCATCGTCTCTCCTTAGGGCTCCTTCTTATCACACCCAATCTAGCAAGTTGTAAGGTTGGACAAGTGGATAGGTCAAAATGATTCCATCTTTGCAAAAACAAAACACAGTCAATGAAAAACTAGATAAAAACTTACCATAAAAATTTCACAAAGGACAAGCCTCTGAGCTACTTTCCACAAGTTCACCTTCAAACGAACCCCACCCCAAACATTTGCCCTTACTTTCAAACTGATCCTCCCTAATGTCTCGATAAGGTTCGACTCTAATGTCTTAACCTTTGGGTGTTTCCATGCTAATACCCTAAAATGGCTACATCAAGTTGAAAATGTCAAATGGCCTCCCATTCTTCTTGAGAGCCTACAAAAGACCTCGGAATGACATTTATTGAAAGGCATCAACTTGATAAGCTTGGTCCATATCAGGTTCACTTAGTGAACCCAAAAATCGGGTACCTCAAGCATCTCAACGACTATAAACGTCTCCTTTCAATTGTGTACCTAGGACACTAGCTCGTCCATCAGCTTCACCTCAAGTCAGTTGGACAAACAGAACCACTCCTAGGATGGCTCAAACATTTTCACTCCATAGAAACAAAACAATTGAGGAGTAGGCTAGAAGTCATACGATTTGTAAAGGCTCTCAAATGCCACCAACAGAGTGTAAGCATTTGGCACAAGCTGGCATAGGTTGATGCGGTGGTAGTTAAAGAACTCTTTTTGAAATTCGCTAAAGGGTAACTGCAACCCGAACTCAAGAAACCTCTAATAGATGTAGAAATCATTACGTAACATCAAAGCAACATGTTCATCCTCATGTGTAGCTTAAACAACCCAACCTTCCAAAAGTGGCATGCAATATAAAGCAACCGCATCCACGTCGATTTCACCAATAAGACCCTTTACTCTCAATAGTCCCACCTCTAATGATGATGACTCATTGTAACTTAAGTAAATTAGCTTCCAATCCTCCCCATCATCATGATAAATATTGAGGGTCAACTCTCCACGAATTTCCTTACTATATTTCTTCTTAAATGACATGAGGATCCCATTATCCACTTTCGCCTCCATTGTTGTTATCATATGGGGTTGACTTGAGGGCCCTACCTCACAGCTTACTACCTTGAAAATAATCCTCTATATGATGTTGAAAAGGGTATGGGAAGATGAACTCAACGTACTTAAAGTTTTAATTTTGTAGAAAAATTGAAAGGATGTAGAAGAAGGTGAAACAAACGCAAAAGTACTTAAGAATGCAAGTAGAAATGAGTACTGGGTGTGAAAAGTGTGGAAATGGACAATTTCATGCCTTATATAGGCAATTGCAAATGACATGTGCATTTTCCAAGATTGCTTGAGATTGCACCATGTGTCACTTAATAAAACGAAGGGTTAAGATCATTTCACACCTGTGAATACATCAAACCCCATCTCATTATGTGTCCTATTAAATTAAATGTGTAGATTTGTACACACAAGTACAAGTTGAAAATGATATATACAAAGACCGATGCATTCACAACAAGCCTTCCCACCTTCCTCGAAGCTTGGAGTTGATCTTTAAAGCCACAAAGTTGTTAGTTGCAATTCAATCTATACTACCCAATCCTACACCATCACTACAGCTTGGATCTCTCGCTTTTCATCTCCGATGCTTCATACGAGGCATTCCACAACTCGAGGGATGCTATGATGGGAAGCCTCGAAATGCTAAGGTTAACTAATCCCTTTCCTAGGTTGGGTTAGTCCTCCTTAGCCCACCACTAGCTCAATCAACACATCCAAGTCGTCACCTCAGTAAATAAACAAGATTTAACTTGTACTCTTATTAGTTCTACAACACCAATGAGAGTGGAGGGCAAAGTGGCAAGTGTTATATGCCTATATTGGCTTAAGCCCCCAAGGTTCATTTTACTTTAACTCAGCTATAGAATAGGAAAGTGCTTAAAATTGATCAGGATAAAATAGGAAAGTAATCAAATTCCTTCAAAGAACATGTTCTAAGTGAGTATTTTCTATTATAACTAAAATATCTTCAAGAAAGATTTACTTACCTAAATAAAAATTTCCTAATACTATAAAAGAAAGTTCGTCCATTAAGGTAAGATCATCCGGTACCCTCCCATACACTTTAATTGCCTCACTTGTACACTATTTCTTTAACTTAAGCTTCAGATTCCAAGAGCTAGAGACATTTCCAATATTCCAATAGCTCACATTTGTTCATTTTACAAGTTAAATTGCACTAAGCCTAAGATTGTAATTTAGCCCATGACTACATCCAGGCAATAAAAGTAATTAACATTAGCTAAGGTTACGCCCATGTCATGGGTGCCTAAAAATATACGTAATTATTCAGATTAATCACCGAAAATAACTTATTATCTCTATATAAGCATCACCCACCCAAAATAACTATTTAAAGTAATTTATCTTTATATAAATATCACCTAAAATAACTATCCTAAATAACTTACTTTGAATGTGATCTGGACAATCCTTTCTAAACCTATTGAGTTATATCTCCTAAGTCTCACATGATTTGGACTTAATTATTTAGACCCCCATTACTTTGTTGAATTATAAGTATTGTTAACCATTAAGCCTAGTTCAATTTTTAGCCCTTTATATCATCCAATAAAAAGCAAAGAAAATTTCGATAATTGCAAGTGTTTTCCATCTACCATTTTAAAACTAGATGTTTCCTTTTTTTATTTTTCTATTAAGCAATAATTTAGTGTGACTAATGCTATGACTGTAAATGGATTTGGGTAAGTAAAACTAGACATGATAATAAACAGGTTATATCCAATTGGGCTCGTTTATAAGCTTATCCAAGATGGAGACTAGTAAACCCATTTATAAACTTATTTAATCAACATGTTTTCTTCATGTTTCTTGATCCTACTATTTTCTCTCTTATTATTGTCTCCTTTTATTTTGATTCAAGTTCCAATAAAAGTATCATTCTTAACTCTTGATTTTCTTCTATTCACTGATTTTTAAAAATCAAGATAAAAACATATTATAATATATATGGATGGAAGCATTTCAATTTATATATATATATATAATTCGTTTATGAATTGTTTTCAAACCCTAACCTTAATAGTAAAACTAATTTATATTGTTAATAAAGATGAGTATTTATTGTCTTCATCATGATGTCCCGAGATTATTTCCATCAATCACAACTAAATACATGAGTGGAAACAATAAATGGATGTTTCGATTTATGATGCATGCTTTCGTGTTTGGTTATGATTAATGGAGATACAATTGGGATAGCAAGCACCCATGTGTTCATAGTAGTTAAAATAAATGTATGAACTTTTTTTACTTTTTTGCTTAATTTAGTCATATACTAATTCCATAGAGCAATCATGTTATAAATTTTTATTTAAGTTATTGAGAGTACTCTAGGTGTGAACAATAATTTAATTTTCGAGCTATTATATTCGCAATAGACATGTTTATATATTTAGGTTAGAAGTTAAAGCGTTATTTTGTTAGCATTTTTATAATTCTTAATATAGTTTTTCATTCTCAACATTATCATATTGAAGAAAATATAAAAATAATCTTTTTTTTTTCCATGGAAACTTAGATAGCTACGCATGCATTCATGTTAAAACCTTTTAATGACAAATGTGTTAAATCTAAATATAGAACACATTTATTAAATTAATCAGTTCACTAATCTAGATTCTTAATGCAATTAGCAATCAACTCATGTTATTTAGTTGAATTTTGATAACATAAACCCATTATGAAGGCAAAATACAACCAAATAACATGAATTATGATCATACAAGATTATTAATGCAAAATATGATATGTCCATGAAAAAAATCTATTATAATATATAATTTTATAAGCTTTTTTTTTTTTTTTACTATGGTAATTTTTTACATACTGTTTTTTTTAGCGCTACGGTCTTAACTTTTGGTCATTAGTCATATGTTTCAACTATTTGTATTTTTTCTTTTGTCGCTTAGAACTTCTTACCAACTACAATTATTTTCTCTTAATTAATTATATATCCAAGATAGATGTCCTTTATGCAAAGTGGTGCTTATGGGGAGGTTGTAACATTTGCATGATCTATTCCAACTTTTACATCACTTAATATAAAACATTACAATCCTTAGCACATAAATTGCATTTTTATAATTTAAAGGGTCATACCCCATCTAAATAGCATAATATTATATAAATTTTGAAAAAATAATTTATAGTCATATAAAATCAACATGTAATATTTATTATATAATTAAATAATAGTATTCAAATCATATTTGTAACAATCTACCAATATACATTGTTAAAATATCAATTACGATAATCTTTTAAGTAATTTTGTTATCTTTTAATGTGGTGTATATATGTATAACAATATATCTTTTCATTGTTAACACATTTTGGCCATTTATAATTTTTTTACATACACCTTTTTTATTAATAATATCTTTTAAATCACTTATAGCTAGAGATAAGTGGGTGTGGGGTGGGTCGGTATATGTCTCTACCATATCTTGCTTTGTATATAGGTTTCCAAATTTTAGAACTAGAACTTATCTTACAACATCATGGAACTACTTTCAAATCTATACCTTATAGAATCTACAAGATATATAATACCTTATGGAATCTATATATTTCCTTATTACTTTTTTATAATATTAAAACTTGAGGCAAATTTCAATGAACTTGTTAATATTTTTGTAACATCTTATTTATTAAAACCACATGAAGCTACACTCATTATGAGCTAAGAAAAGTGACATTATAAAATCTTCTTATATGTAGATTCGAACAAAGGTAATATTATAAAACAAAAATGATAATATAATATGTTTATGAAGAATCGCATTCTTTGCATATACAAACCTTACAATTTATTAGAAAGTTTAGTTATTTAATCAAAAGATATAACACCAGATTCATTATAGTATGTTTATAAATATAATATCCATTGAAAATTATAATAGCAAAATTAAGGCTAGTAAAGATGAAGAAAATGTAAAAATGAGACAAAAAGAAGGTGGAAGAAGTGAAGTAGGAAATTCTCTAATGGTTTTTTATAGGTGGTGGGCTTGGTTATACTCTATATGTTAATAACATTCTTCCTCTCTTTTTGGTAAAACTTAGGAGGTATAAACACAATATTGTTTTACATTCATCATTGTTATGTAATAATTTTTACAAGATAGGGTACAAAGCAATCTAGAACCTGTACCTTATATACCTTATGACCCATTTCTTTTTAAAAATATAATTGATATGGAATAGAAAAATTATTTATTGAGGAGAACTCTAATTGCTAATAGGCTAAAAAGTTATATTCACTATTTACTTCATATAAATTTTTATTACATAAAATATTTATTTTAGTACTTACTTCACCTCATTAATTATAGTATAGCATTAAATTAGGAATATGAAAAAAAGTACTAATATATCCCTATTTGGTTATTATAAAATACAAACAATAGTTATTTATTGAGGTATGATTGTCTTATTATTAAAATTTTTTTATTTACCATGTAAGAGGGTATGAAAAATATCACCCATAAAAGGTAACAACTATTCCTTATGGAGGGGTATTAGAGTAGTTTTGAATAAAAATTTATGAACCAATTAGTAAAAAGTATTCCAACAATAAAGAAGCTCTTACAGTATATGTTATAAGGTGGGAATGAATATTGAGACATTATGCTACACTCTACCATGTAAGTTTCGAAAAAAAATTACTAGAATTTATCTTATAATCATTAAGACCTATTCCAAATTAAGTGGGATATTACTAGATATAGGATACAATAGGTCTACTTGCTTAGTCTTACTTATAACTTTTCACTCTTGTTACTTACACCCTTTCAACTTATACTTTTTGATAATTAACTCTTTTTTTTCTTTTAATTATGCTCTTAAGAGGCATATGCATGTACAAATGATGATGTTTATTAAGGAGGTTGCAATAGTTGCATGACTTAAATGCAAAATAACATGATAATTGATACATGAAATCACATGCCCATGGCCATTGATACATAGTTTAGAGGATCATAACTAGTTAAATATTACACCATTTTGTAAATGTGAAAAATGTTAATAGTTATATAAAACTATACTATATAATATATGTTGATATAATGAAACTATAGCATTGATACAATTTTTAGAACAATTTATAACTATTAATATTTTTATTGTGATATTTTTAAAATAAATATATTATTTACATACAATTTTTAAAACAATTTATAGCTATTAATATTTTTATTGTGATACTTTTTTAAATAAATATATTATATACATTAATAGAAACTAATTTTAAACTAAAATCTATGAAAGAATTCACTTAAATAATGTAAATTATAAAAATTAATCACAAAATGAGGTACCCGAAGAAGATATTACAAAAATAAGTACTAAAGATGTATACTCAAAATACATCTTCAATTGCCTTTAACTAAACCAAAATTAGCTCAACTAAAAGTGCATGCCCAAAATACACCTGTACAAATTGTACTACACCTAGTCCACACTTTCAGCTCCTACCCCTTTAATTATCACTATGAAAAATTACTCATTATAAGATAAATACAAATAACAAATGAAAATGTTAAGTATAATAAACTATTTTTTTGTCTTCGAGATAATTGTGATTTGATTAAGTTATTTATATGTTATTGATAATTGATATATGGTAAAAATTACAAAAGGAAGGTAAATGAAAAAAGTACTTATTTTGACCTGCCCTTAGATGGGAGTATAATGTAATTAGATCGTGATGCTAGATTTTGCAAATGAGCTTAGCATTGGAATTTTAGTAATTAAATTAAGGAAACATTATAAAAATGTAATATATGTTTTAGTTCTTTTGTAATAAGTGACTTAAATATTTTGATTTTTAATAAATATATGACTCATGAAGTATGCCAATCCATTGGTAAACAGAAGGAATCACATGTAAAAAAAAAAAGGTTCACACACAATAAGTATGCTAATCTATCGATAAAGATAAATGCACATCTTGAAAAAGAAACTCTAAAATGCTCAAAGATGGGCTATAGAAGTGCCTAAAGTAGGCTGTGAAGTGAAGGTCACAAGGGCTATCCAATTAAGCATAGGAATTACTGTCAAAAGCCCTAATAGTAAGCAAAAAGTCAAAAGTAGCTCAAAGCTTATTCATAAGCTCAAAATGGCTAAGATGGATAGAGTAGAGCTAGTAAATTTATAATAAATTTATGGCATTGTTGAAACTTGCCAAATACCTTTGTTTAAGGTCAAGTAAAGAGTTCATAGACTTATGGAATGAAGAATCCTTATATTAGCAATTGAAACAAGAATGAATTATCATGGTAAGATTGAAAACTCCAAACCTGAGTTGCATATTATAGTAATTGTTAAACTTTTTAATTCCAAACTTCATATAAATCATAATTTCACATGTGAACTAAAAACTCCATCGAAATGTGTATAATTTGAAAAAAAAAATTATGTAATTAAGGAGAAAACATATACGAAATAGTGAGAGCAATAAGAAGTAAGTACCTAACAATGAATAAAAGAAAAATTGGAAAAATTTGCAGAACTTATATATATATGAGTTGCAAATGTCAATGAAAATTTTACACGTCAAATGATATAAAAAAATATGCTATCCACTGTTGTTCCTTCTCTTATGGAACTATCCTGCAAGTCATGAAAATGCATTTGTGTGCTCTCTAGCTAACCTTGGTTCTAGAGCAGTAAGAGCCTGTGACTCCTATGTTAAATGGTGTTGAGGGGCATCACTGAAGTCACGAAAAGGCACTAAACTCCAATTGTAGTAGGCTGTAAAGATTTACCTAATGCATTATTTGCTTACCTAGGCATATCTTGTACACAATAGGTGGTATAAGGAAGGGACCATTAATGAAATGATGATGTGGTGTGATATAAGTGTTAAGCAATGGAGCCAAGCTGTCAACCATTTCATTAGCATCGGGTAAGAGCTATTGGGCTTCTACTACATATTCCCGTGGTTAAGCTTGGTTACGAGGTTGTCTAAATTCCCCAATCCTATGACATGCAAGAGGTGACTACTTTTGTTGCCAAATGTCAACATATTGAGCTTCTGCCTCAACTTCCAAACCCTAATCCCGGTAATCCTATAGATACAACATCACCACCCCATGTGATCATGTAGAAACTGAAGACCATGATCAGCTAAAGTAACAGTTATAGCATGGATCAAAGAATAAGCGGATTGGTTAGACTGTATCAACCTACACAAACAAAATACCATAAAATAAATTAGTATTGACTACACAGTGCATCACTTAATAGTGTTGATGTTTTACTTACTAGATATCTGATAACTGCTTTTGTACATCTTACATACCAATGGCTGATAGATCTATACTATCCCATATAACCCTGCTCAACCCTAAGAGGGCACTTACTTAGGCTAACCACTCATCCTATAAGGCAATATAAGGTGTATGTTGTACTAGCTAATCTATGTCAACCTTCCCATATAGATCAATTTGATAAAGCTCAAGTTGTGTGTTAACATTTTGCAAGATATGCTGAAAATCCCCAAATTGCCTAGCAACATGGTCTGGAAAATTCTACTAAACTAAATGGAAGCATATAAGCAACACCCGAGTAATCTAAATGTGTTTATCTGCTCTATAGAATGAGAGTAGAATGTGAATCAAATTTCCTGCATATGGCTCTCACTTGACCTAAAAGGTAGTAAGTAAGAGTTAGACATAATGATATATATAATCAAATGGAAAACTGAAAAAGTTTCAAAGAAATGCTTAATCAATAGTCCGTCCATCAAGTGCATCCGATAAACGGCAACAACATGTGTCAAGTGGTACCAAGTGTTTCAACTCATTCTTCATTGTGCATTTAAAGGAGCTTGAGCATCCACAACAAACCCATGGTGGTTGAAGGACACTATATATTGGAATTTATCCCATGTCCATGCTTAAAGAAGTATCATTGCCTCTCCTATCTCTTGAGCTAATGAGATAGATGTAACATGGAGCTAGCTATACAACTAAGCTAAACATGTAGACCTCCAGTTGTGTGTGCCTAAGATATCAAAGTGTTCTGAAAATGATAAAAACATACTATGGACAAGGGAGCTTGATTTGTTGGTGAAGATGGATCCTACCAATAGCTACAAGATATATGCATGCATATAACGTATAACTTACTCAACATTCGCATCTTCTAGCAGGACCCAAAATATATCCTAAAGCCACATCAAATTAATGTGCTCCTTACCCTTTACTACATAACCTTGGTCTCGCCCCAAACAATCTCTAATGCATGGTAATCTAAGTAAGGGAATTACTCCCCGTCACTCCCTAACCATCAATTGGAAGGCCTAACTAGACCTCAATATCTTGTATAGTAATGGTGAACTCTTTAGTAATCAAGTGAAAGGTACGAGTCTCTAGCCTCTACCTCTCAACCAGAGTAGTAATCATATGTTAATTAAGTTATATAAAAGGCAAGTAACTTACTCTCAGGAAGCTCGTCAACTACAGATATAGCTCAATCTGCAGATCTACCAAAATAACGTTCTCATCACACCACAGTGATAACTCGCTACGCTGAATGACAAGCCATGAGTGATCATGAAAGTGAAAAACTGAAATGTTATAGTATAAAAAATGGAACCTAAAGTCATCAATTTCATAAGTTTTATGTATGTTACCTCTCCATCTTAATGACTTGTGAACGATGTCTATCTTATTAAGTCAATAGATGTATCAAAAGGTATAGGTTCCATCTAATCTACAAAATGAAATACCAAAATTATTAACATTATACAATTAATGGTTCAACATCATAAATGTGTAAGGCTAAGCCAACAATTGATTATTTGTGTGTTTGATGATCCCCCATTTTACCATTCTCATTTCTATATGGGTACATTCTTCTATTATGCATTTCCCCTCAGTAAAGTCCACACGTGATTCTATCTAAATGCTCCCTAATATTCATCTCCATGTGGTATCTTTCATGCTTAGGTTTTTCCTTTTTTGTGTAAATTTTTCTCTTGGACATGGTAATGGAAAGTCTACCTCCTCCCAATCAAGCTTGTCACTTATGGGAAGGAAGTGGATCCTATATGTTTGCTCTTAATGCATTTACTTGTATCGATTTAGAATAGTCAACGATATGTCAAGTCTAATGGAAGTAGCTACTACATATGTGTGGGAACATGAAATCCAATATAGTTGCCATTTTGTGACAAGTGTTTATGTAATGAGCGAAGTCAACAGCATACGTCTGCCCTCATCCCCTCAACTTGCTTGCTACTCAACGACTTCCAATTAGTTACTCAAAAATTCTTTCTTGCTCACTGTAATCGATAATCTTATGGACATCGGCTCTTAAACTTCGTCTACTAATCATTTTTAGTTGCATATTTGGTGAAAACTCTATTCTTTGCTATTTTCTTAAGCACCTTGAAATGCTTGGTGATGAAGTAACCCACACAAATGTAAAAAGTCTTCCTAACTAAATTAGCCATCGGTAACTCCCCAACTCCTTTCAACACCAAATTGTGGATTTCGATAATGTTCGATGTCATGTACTCGAAGTGGTAGCAACTGTCATAAGCCAGCATCCATTTCTCTACTGACATGTCATCAAACCGCAATAAGGTATCGAGCTTAATTGTCCTTACTTGCTCCATGAAATAGTTTAGTTTTTGAACTTATGCTTGCATCTTTACATAAGTGATCAATTTCTTACATTGCATATTTTTGTAAACTTAATTAAAGTTGTTTGCAATGTACTATATACAGAACCTCCATACTGTAAAGGGAGGTCACCATCCATTGGAGGCCTCATCAAGTGCTAACTTGATGTTAATGTGTCTATCTAAAATGAGACAAATGATTTCACGACCTTCATGATCACCAACGATGTGTTTCTTCAATTTTCTTAAAAACTAACCCTATTTTTCCATTGACTCCTCATTCACGAGAGCAAATGCTAATGGAAATATATGGTTGTTTCCATCAATGCCACAAGTAATTAGTAACTTGTGAGTGTATTTGCCATATAGAAAAGTGTCATCAATAGTGATAATAGGTTTGAGGAATCTTAATGTTGCCAAGCAAGACTTGAACACATAGAAAACCCACTTAAGGATGGATACCTCAAGGGCATTCGATCTTCTTCACCTTCGATCAACTTGTGTTCCAAGATTAGTGTTTTTTATTGCATTAAATAGCTTAGAAAGCTCATTATAAGGCTTTTCCTAATTTTTGCATACATACTCAATTGCCCTTTTCTTGCTTTCCTAGATCCTTCTCTTGGATATCTTATAATCAAATTTTCATTCAACAATAGAAGCAAGCTTGACAACCTTTAGATTAGGATTATCCCTAACAAAATCCATAAACCGGCTTGCAAGAAGATTGCAGTCCAATTGTGGGTAATCTTGACTTATCATCATATTGATGCATGTGTATGGATCTTTTTCTTACAAGCTCGAAATCTCCACTTACAACCATCTTCCTTTTTTGAACAATAAACCGACTAAAACAACTTATTAGATTCATCAACACTAAAGTTATAGTGGTTTTTCATATGGTATGCCTCAACTACTTGAATAACATTTACCTTTACATTGAATCTCATGCCCTTATTTAATTCCTCATTACTACTCAAATTATTACACATCGCGTTATATTCTTAGTCGAAATATATGTAACCATCAATACTGTCAATATTGTAAAAGGGAATAGGATCTTTAACTACCATATAAGTTAGTTTAGCTTACATCAGCTGATCTATTGCTTATGTAGAGTGTATCGGTGTGATTGGGCAATAGTCTACAACCATATTATCTCCTTCATTTACATTTCCTCCCTCCTCCTCCTCTTCCTTAAAACTTTCATCATTATTAGAATTTTCTTCCTCAAAACCTATTCCCATTTCCATATTCGTTGCAGTTTCGCCCCTCACATGCATCATATAGAGATCAAGTGTAGCTAGTCGTTATAGCATTGAAGTAACTAATCTATCCACTTCAACTTCATTATTGTACGATACCTCTTCTATAGGGGTTGGATCATATATTTCAAACACCAGCGACTTGATCATCATCTTTTCCCTATTTGGTGGTGAATGCATATGCCTATTTCTTAAAATGTTTCTTGTTGAGAGAGACCCCCCAATTCTTCGAATATCCTAACATATAACTGTTGTATGTCATATTCTTTAAAAGATTTAGTCATTTCAATTAAATTATTCATATCATCATTAGCTCTAATTACCATCAATATGTAAGATGCATTGCCTCCATGAAAAATAGGATGCTACTGTATTATCTCATCCTCCACCATACTTGGATCAATTTCAATACTTTGACATATTCTATATAAGAATTTGATACAGTTCACATTCTTCTCCATTTTTAATTTTTTAATTGTAGCTCTATCATATTTTGGCATCTAATTACCATTTATAATATTTCCAAATGCGTAGATAAAAAATTTCACATAATCATCCATTCTTTTCTTATTTGTAACATAAATAAATAACTAACTAAATTACAATAACAATTAATAATGGTTACTTAACATTCACATTGTATCACAATATTCATCTTTTCACTATATAAACAAAAATAAAAAAAATTTCGATTATAATTTTTTTTAATTTTCTTTAAATAAATTTAAAAATTTACATAAGAAGAATAAAAAAAATAATTTATTAAAAATTTTAATAAATTTAAAATTTTTAAATATTAATTTAAAAATAGTAAAAAGTTTCTTAATTTTATAAAACAGTAAAAAAATAAAATTGAAAAATTTTACAATATTTAATTTAAATTTAAATTTATTTTTATTAAAAATAAATTAAATTTACATTTTTTTCATAAACAAATATTTTTCAAATTATTTTTTTAAATTAACTTTTATTGAAAAAAATACTTTTATACAATATCCATTTTATAAACAGTCATGTGTACAAATATTAAACATAATAAACTAATACACTACAAACCATCAGTAAGTATTAATATTTAAAGAAAAACTCATTATAAACTATTATAATATTAATATTCTAAATTTTTTTAAAAAGATAAAATTAATATAATAAGATGAAAATTTTGAGCTTCTTTTCATGTAAACTAAGCATATGAAAATATTAAATTGAAATAGGGTTAGATTTATAGGCATTATTTACAATAAACTATTTGGATTATATATTAAAGGTGCGGATCAAGCGTTAAACGTATTTGAATACGTGTTTTTATAACTTATTTTTATAATATAAAAAATAAAAAGGAAAAATGAGCCGTGCCGGTGCAATAAGCTATGCCTTCGTGAGGCGAAGCTCTTCGTGGTACAATCTGGACTTCGCAGAGAGAGCAAGAGAGCAAGAGAACTGAAGCAAGAAGATGATGATGAGACGAAGTATAGGAAGACTGCTGCTTCTCTCGAAGAGTAATTGTAATATTACTACCCCCTCTCTTTCTTCGTCGCGCCGTTTCATTGCTTCCTACTCAGCGCCGTCGTTTTTGCGCAACACAACGTCCCCCTCTGGTGTCGCGTCATCCAGTTACCCTCCGCTGTTAAAGAAATGGAACTATTTTGCGGGTTCAACCCTAACCCTTGCCCTGAACTTAATTTTCATTTCATTTTTTTCTTATTATGTTCTATCTGAAAGACACTCCATTTTTTTTTCCTTTTGCTTAGCTTTGTTACGAGCTCTTTAGGATTTATAATTTAGAAGGTAGAGTAACCTAAGTTAGAGTTTTTTCTTTGCAATTCCGGTTTTGATTTTTTTTAATAGGCTTGACATGGAGGATTAGTTCATCTAGATTTGCAACTTGAAAAATTGACATTGAATTAGATATTTGATGGTATGGATCAATTGTTTATTGGGTGTCCCGCCAGTTTCTATGAGGTATGAATACTTAATGTGGGCTCCTATATTTATTTATTTATTTCCCCCCTATTATACATGAAAACATGTGATTAGCAGAATTCAACATGATCTGGAATTGGGAGAGGAAATTTTTGTTCTAGAGGAACATTTTTTCAGCAATATGTTGTCTATATGGATGTTATGTTAATTGTTCAATTCTACAGTGCAGAGGAGGAGTATGTTTATACAAACTCAGTCGACACCAAACCCTTCATCTTTAATGTTTCATCCTGGAAAGCCAGTGATGCAGGTTGGGAGTTCAGATTTTCCAAATGCCCGCACGGCCATGAATTCTCCTCTTGCAAAAGCCCTCTTTGGGATTGATGGTATATATGTGCTATAATTTAATGAATTTGTTTGGGTAATTAATGGTTTTGGTGATGTGAAGATTTTGGTTTCTTGGGTATTGTTGTAAATGCTACTTTCTTTTTTGGGTGTAGGAGTTACTCGGGTTTTTTATGGCTCAGATTTTGTTACCATAACTAAATCAGATGATTCTTCATGGGATCTGTTAAAGCCTGAGATTTTTGCTGCTATTATGGATTTTTACTCTTCTGGTCAGCCACTGTTTTTGGACTCTAAAGTTGCTGAGGCAAAGGACACAGCTATTCATGAGGTATGCATCTTTTGGACTATAAAGTTGCTAATGTTTTTGGACTCTAAAGTTGCTGAAGTCTGCATTTTATTTATTTGTATATATATATATTTTAATATGATCGTATGATTTAAGAGTTCTAGATTGGGGCATAATCAGTTATTTTTCATTGAAATGAAGCCACAATACCTATGAGAAGCAAAGAGTCTGTGTTTTTGTTTCTCTATCTATCCGATAGAAGGATAATAGTATTGGTTTTGAAGACCTTAAGCAATTTTCCGGTTTGAGATCTTTGTTTTGTATCTTTTTCATGATATAAGTTGAAAAATGCTTGGTTTATGTTGGAAAATCTGCATGTTCTGTTTTCTTGTATAAGACAAAAAGTACAGATACCCTTACTCTGCTAGGAAACATTAAAATCCAAAGTATCACAAGGTTTGTCTCTTCTTTACCACTATATCTCCTTGCCAGGTGCAATCTGTAACTTCCATTACAAAGCTGTTATTTCGCTTCTTGTCAGAACCTTGCAATTCTTGATCAAGTTGGTGCATTCAGCATTATATATTCAAGATTATATCATTGATTCAAACAGTAGCCTCAAACTTATGAGCTGTTGCTTGGATGAAATTAGGCATTTCTATTGGTTGTAATTGGTTAGTAACATTTTAAGCGGGAGCATATGGTTTAATGGTTTTTATGAGCGCCCTCTTTT
This sequence comes from Laguncularia racemosa, assembly GCA_037954665.1. Classification (NCBI taxonomy): domain Eukaryota; kingdom Viridiplantae; phylum Streptophyta; class Magnoliopsida; order Myrtales; family Combretaceae; genus Laguncularia; species Laguncularia racemosa. The sequence goes on along the minus strand of JBBMOL010000119.1, from coordinate 1,712,063 downwards.
AGGAATTTACTGAGACTTTAATAAACCATAACATGGTTATATTTGATTTGGAGTTAATGGTACAAAAATTAGAGTAGTAGTCTTTGTTGATGTCTATGACTTGCATTGTTTGGTTGATGTATGTGTAGTAAATGATTACTTCATCAACCTATGGGGATATGCAATGGTAGAATTGAACTGAAAGAGTTTCGTTGCTTGAAAAGTATGTTCATATGCAATTTGAGTTGTGTGCTCATGTTTTTTCCTTGAAAAATATGTTCACATGCAATTTGAGTTATATGCTCATGTCTTTTCTTCGTGTGGTTGCAGGATGATTCTGAAACTGTTGCTATGATCAAAGAACTATTGGAGACTCGGATCCGACCAGCAGTGCAAGATGATGGAGGCGACATTGATTATCGTGGTTTTGATCCGTGTGTTTCTATAGTTGTTTCCTGATAACCTTTGATAGCATTATGATCTTTCAAGGCTTATTTTTACAATCATTATAAATATGATGTACCCTTTGTGTTTTGCAGGGACACTGGTGTAGTAAAACTAAAAATGCAGGGAGCATGCAGTGGCTGCCCTAGCTCATCTGTCACTTTAAAATCTGGCATTGAGAATATGCTGATGCATTATGTACCAGAAGTAAGTATATGTATTCTGGATTGTTTGTATGTTACTTTTATTGTTAAATGTTGACATTTGTCTCTAATATTAGTAGATGATGACAGATGAGATATTTTAGGTGCAGAATAGCATAGATATTCAATACCTGTTTTATAAGAATTTGTATTCACAAATAACCCCATTTATCTGGTGGAGTCCATGTTGGTGGTTATTAGTTAATATACTTGTAAGGACAAAAGAAATTGGCATTGGAATATAACATTAAACCAAGGACTGCTAAATGTTGGAAAATTGCACATTATTTAGGCGCAATTTTCATCTTTATTCTTGTTAACCATTTCCAACATTGGATCTTTCTAGCACTTCTATATTGCTGATCCTATCCAATTCTATCATTGGTGAGCCTGGTCAATGAAACCCAGCTCTCTGTATTGATGAGGCAAGATGTGAAATAGGTCTTTCATCTCTGCTGTGCTTGAGAGCCTCATTAACCAATTTTTGAACTATCATTCTTGGTTAATTACAACTTGCTAAAAATAGTGTATAACAGCCCACACTCATCCTCTCTCCAAGACTCATTGCTACTAGGGATTAATGAAAATGGAGTCAGAGTAACATAGCAACTACCCTTCTTTTTTTTTTTTTTTTTTTTGGATAACCAACATAGCACTTATCTGCCAGTGTAAGCTTTGATTATGTTAGTTGTCCAAGTCTTGCTCCCAAACCCTGCATGCTATGGCATTACTAGAATCAATGTATAGTTTGGTGTACCATGAAGAAGATGGTGATGGATGTGACGGAAAATATGTGGATAGAATATAGTGGCTGTTCAAGAGAGAGAAAGGTAGTTTGGGTGGTTGGGCATGGAGTTCTACTCTTTTACATAATTGTGTAGAGTGATGGATTTGATTGAATATATATGTGAATATAGGTAAAAGCTTATGTTTGAAATTAAAAATTGTTGGTGGATTACACATTACTACCACGATTACCTTATCTATCTTTTGTGAATAAACATGCAACTATAGTTAAAAGCTTGCTGGTGATCTGGTTGATCACATTTGCAATATTAGTATTTTGGTCTTCCACTGTATCTGTCTATAGGAGTAATGAAAGATGCAGACCAACTAATTATCCAAAAAAAAAAAAGATGCAGACCAACTAAGCAAGTCATGAAAAAGTTTTTGTTGAATAGTAAGATAGCGAAGGAACCCTCCTTCAAAGATAAGTTGTATGCTTATGTGAGGAAGAAGATGGAATTAAGATGCTTATCTGTTTGCTTAAAACAAATATATATATATATACACACACACACATGTAGATAGATAGATAGATACATACAGACATATAATATGAAATCTTGGTACTGAATTGGCAGTCTTGTGGTTTACATGGGAGGTGGGATGATGGAAGCACAATTCCTTTGTGATATGATTAGTGGCATTCCTTGAGCTCTCTAATTTCTGCATTTGGAGATGGAAGTCTAGGGTTTTCGAGAACGAGGTCTTGGCTTTTATGAAGCAATACTCGCTAGATTGAGTTAAGGATATGGAAGATTAGCAAACCTTGGTGACTTGGGATGAAAACTGGCATTTTTGGTGGTGGAAATCAAGACAAAGATGAGTGGAACATGACCAGAAGGCAGCAATAGCATCATCATTTGGTGGTGGCACCAAGCAATGTGCATTCAGCAGTGTGTGTGGGGATTACCAAATCCACGACAACCGATGTGGCCATGACGAAAGTGAAGGGGATGGTGAACTTCATCGCACGATCTCCCTTGAGCACTAGGAAGCTTTGTGCACTAATAGTGATCTCTTGGGTCATCAATAGGGCTATAAATAAGTCAAGTAAAGTCAAGATGATGTAATGTTGAATTCAAACTTGAGGTCAATTTGGAATTTCAAAACTTAAGCTCGACATGAGCTTGATCGATCGAGCTTGTAAATTTGATCTTGAGGTTGACTCGAGTGGCACTTGATGAGTTTGAGCTTGATTTGATTAAAGCTCATTTAGGCTCAATTTATGAGAAATTAAAAAAAAAATGATACTCATATTCAAACTTAATTCGAAACTCAACTAGCTTTAGACTTTGACTGGAGCTGGATTAGGTTCACGTGATAATCGAGCCAAACATTATGAAGCTTGAGCTCGACTTTTTAAACTACTTAAATAGCTTAATCTCAAGTTCGACTCAACTAATATCCAATTAATTTCGTGTTTTTGTTGAGTCGAGCTTAAGTAGTTTGCAGATAGGCTTGACTCATTTATATCCCTAGTCATGACCATGAGAGGTGCAACCCAATCTCCAGCCTCACTAGTTGTGTGGTGCAGCTAGGTTAAAGGGTCCCCCAAACAATAATTTCCATGTTTGAGTTGCCACAAATGGAGGGAAGGGATGACTATACATTTGTGCCAATTTACTCTAAATCAGATTTTTCAATGCACAACAGATTCGAAGATCTGTTTGCATCGTTGATCAGATGTGAGCTTTTTTTCCGTCAACAGAACATGCTGCATTAGGTCGGTTTGGTGTCTTTTCACATTTGGTATTATCACGTGGAACAAGAAGAGCCAACCTTAAGGAATAGGTTCAAGGAGTACTGCCCCATGCGATTCAGCCCAACTATTAGCATCAATCCTCTGGGAAATTTGGCAAAGTTGAGTGAGTCTGGCACAATGGATGACTCTTGGGGGCAATTCCAGACTCTATTTGCATGAGCATCAGTCATAATGTCAACACACCATTAAATTCTTGTATGATTGAGGCCATCCAATTAGAAGTGAAGCTCCAAGATCCGTAGAATCTAGCAATGAACCTAGCTTGAGTATATGAGAGGAAATTGCAGCTCAATTGGCAAACATCACTTAGAAATTGGATTTTATGGCATTGTTAGGAGAAGTATGGTAGAGGCGAATGGAGAACGAGGTGTTAGTCTCAATGGCAAACCAATGCACTGTCTAACCCGAGAAGAGATGATGGATTTTTGAGCTGAAGGACTCTGTTTTAATCATGACAACCCTTCCACTTGGGACAAAGCTATTCCTTATTTCAAATTTTGTCAGGTAAACATTGTAATGGGGGGAGAATGGCTATAAATTTCTCTTTTATATATTGGAAACATTGTAACCATTGGGTAGCTTTGCTATCTGCCAAGTGAACTTGTAATTGGTGACGAGCTGCATAGAAAGTGACATCACTCCTTTCCCTCATAGTACATTTCTCCCAATAGGTACACCAGCAAGACCATGGACAATTGTCCTCTGGTGCTTGAAATTTGTGGGGCAGTTGAAAGAGAGAGAGAGAGAGAGGGGGGACTAAGTGTTAGATTTCTTTACCACAGCAGACTGAGTGTGAAAAATAGTTATAGAAAATACATGCCTTTTTTTTAAAATAGTTTTTCTTCTCCTCCAAAGCTGTGGTATCCTGGAGTTATTTTGAAGGGCCAATTTTTGGTTGGATTTGGTTGGAATGTGTCCAGAACTCCAGATTGTAGTACCTGTTGGTTTTTAGGGAACTGAATAGTTGGCCGATTTTTAACCTGTTTGCAGATACAAGCATAACCATGCACCCATCACTTGTGTCTGATTGGAATGGGTACATGAGCCATAGTGGAACCCAAGGGGCACCGTTGATTCTAAGGTGGCAAAATGATGTTACATCAATTTTGCAAGATCGACTCTGGAGTGGATTACTCCATAGAATGAGGCTCAAGGAAATTTGTGCCCTGTCACTTTCTCCTTGTGATTCTGGCGTAAGAGTAGGTTTCTGGAGAGTAATTATATTGATGAATACCTTTATAAGGGGTCTTCTAGTGCAGATACTACTTTAGTGATTCTAAAGGGCGGTTACATGGGTTAGTCCCTGCAGAATTTGTTTATGGCCTGCAGTATTTGGTGAGAGATTTCAGAGTAAAGCTGTATCCAACTAGGACAAGGAAAAGAAGAAATAGAAATTTTTTGCAGCGTTAAAATTTGCTGCGTTAAATGTCAAGATGCAACTTTTGTAACTTTTAGTCATTTGGCTAATGTGATGGTGATTCCTGAATTATTATTGGTACGTGCGTGTCTCTACAACATTATGTTTGTGGTATTTCACTGCTGCCTTTTCAAAGATATATTTACTTAAGATTAAGTCATGCCATGCTGTCAATGAGTTCAAGTATACACCATGCCCATTTGACAATGGTGGCCCTCATTCTTCTTTTCTAATATTATGGTTTGTTCTCCATTCTCAGGTTAAAGCTGTCGAGCAAGAGATTGATGCTGAAGATGAAGAGGAAAGTTTAACTGGCCAGATGGAGTAGTTAAGCTCTGCCTATTCTGCAACCGATTGTAAGACTTGTTACATTCAGCACTCTTGTAAGCTTTATGTACAGTAAGGAATAAAACCTTCAGTAGAATCTCACTGAGAGCATTTCAATGTTGTATGCTTGCTGTTTTGAGGCCACCTCTGCTTAAATGGGTGGTCCGAAATTTTGTATGATGCTCTAGTTCATATTCAAAAGCTTTGGATACTCAGCGCATTAATGGTTAATTAAAGCCTCCATTTTAAGGCCAATAAAGAAATAAAATGAATATTTTGACAGATCTCTACCAATAGCTATCTTGAGTCGTTGAAATTACATTTTCACGGTTTGTGTAACTTAGAACTTTTGAAAGCAGCATACGATCTACTGTTCCTAGTGTTACAAAAGCTAATTACTGCTTGGTGCTTAGGGAACAAGTGGAACACAAAAAAAGTATTTCAGTAATCCTCGCCACACCAAGCAAAGGGCAAAGGTTTTCATCCATTTTGTGTTTGTCATTTTGGCTGCACTGCCAAGCGGTAAGGCTGGGGCAAGGGGTTATGAAAGTTTTGTAGAGCCATGTTTAAAGGGGATGCTTGATACACTTTCCAATGCTAAAAATCTCCTATTTGAGATTCTTATGCATAATACATGGGTGCTCAAAAAAGTTAGTCCTTATCTAACGATTCCATAAAGCTGCTATATTTTTTTTTGTTTTTTGTTAAAGTATTGTTTTAATTTAGATTTTATATTGTGAATTTCGTAAATATTATTTACAAGTATGAAGAAACTTTATTTAAAAACTTAATGATAAACTGAAGAGTTCCTAAGAAAGAGAATTTTTTTTTAAATGTAGTATCTAGAATCAGAAATGGGATCCTATATCATTGAACTTATGAAATTGTTGTTTGTTGCGCATTAAACTACCTTGTAATTTAACAATCAATTTTGACCTTGTAATTTAACAATCAATTTTGAATGAACAATTGACTCACTACTTGAGCAAATTCAACGAGAGCCTCGACATCATCATCATTTGTGATAGGGAATAAAGAATATTGTGGTCTAATAGAACCTAAGTTAAAAACTCCAGGTTGTTTGTGAAACACCTTCCCTTGTTAGAAGGTAAGATCAATTTTAATGGTTGTATATATGTTGTTCAACAATTTTGTATATCTCATATCTATTTTTTTACTTTAATTTTCTTAAGAGCTCCCCTGTCGTGATATATTCCATCTTTACCATGCATGATATTTCATGAGCGAATATCGCAATTCTCATAAAATATGTCATTTCACACTTCTTCTTCTAACATCTAAATCATCCCTTCAAAATCTAATCACAAATATTTATACATTTAGACATAAATCACATACAATAATTATTGAGGTAAATTGTAAAAATTATAGCAAAATGTAATGAAATAAGAAAATGTAAAAATTAGGGCAAAATCTAAAAATTAGGGTAACATCTAAAAATTGTAGCAAAATCTACAAATTATAGCAAATTTCATAAATTAGAGCAAAATCTACAAATTAGGGCAAATTTTACAATTTGGGGTAAAATCTAAAAATTAAGGTAAATTTTACAAATTGGGACAAATTCTAAGAATTAGGGCAAATTCTAAAAATTGGGGCAAAATTTACAAATTGGAGCAAATTTTAAAAATTATGGTAAAATCCACATATTGGGGAAATTTTTAAAACTGACTTGAGCCAAGCAATTACTGCGCTAATTGATATGCAACAAAGTACACTTTCAAGTTAAAGCTTTACCTACCATAAAATCAACAATAATACATCCTATGTTTAGAGGGAAAAACAATAATGGAATGGAAATGTAATATATTAAAGTAAAGAAATCTAGAACAAAATATTAAATGTGATAGATGATACTTACATAATGTATATTAAAATCATGAATTAGAGCTACGAAACTAAGTTTTGAAACAAAAAAAAAAAAACCATGTTTTGTATGTAACTTGTAGAGAAAAAATGGTGAGAAGGGAAATAATAGAGAGAAGAAATGATTGCAAATAGCTTCCTTGGCTTAATATAGGGAATGACAAAATCGCATTTTGGCCATGCAATTTACATCCCCAAAAACGCACCGTTTCACTTAAAAGATAATTGCAAGTTCGAGCTATGATTTCCTCCTTATAAGTGCTCAATTTGATATGTATATTACGTGAGATTTAATGTATTTTTACTTGATTTTGGCATATTTTTGAAGAAAATTATTAATTGAGTAATATTTTGATTTTAGGGCTTTGATAGATAGTGAAATGAAAAAGAAGGAAAATGAATCCAATTTTACTCAATTTTAAGCTAAATAGAAAAACTTATAAAGTTTTAAAGTTAGACAAGATCTAAACATGACCATGTTTAAAATGTATTGAATTTAAAGCTTCATAGAGATTTAGACATGACCTCCAAACATAGCCATGTTTAGGTTATGTCTACTACAACATCCTATTTTACAAGATTTTGATCGACGAATTTGACATGACTCAAAGCATGACTGTGTTGGCTTAAAACACGAAGTTTTTTACGCTCTTTATATAAAGGAAAAGGGGGGACTCAACTAAAGGGAGATAGACATTTTTTTTAAAGTTGTTCTAAGGTTTTTAGAGAGAGACAAGATAACTAATTTTCTACACTTTAAGAAATTATGGTTTTTCTTTATTTTAATTGATTTCTTTGATAATGCATGCTCATACATCATTGAAGAATTTGGTTTTCAATATAATTAGGGCTTAAATTTCCTTAGTATCTAGACTTGTGTAACTTAGGTTTATTATGTAACTGAAATTTTTATCATTCAATGAATTCTTATGTTTCTTGATTTATGCATGTATTCTTGATTTGGATTAAATTAATATTTCTAGAGTATTATTCTATTTATTTGATATTATACATTAAGATCGAGCAATCTAATGTGTAATTAGATCTAGCATATTTAAAAAAATAGATGTAATCTTAGATATAAGTTACATAATTCTTCTAGATTTAATTACTTTGTTTACAGGAATATATTATTTTTAATGCAATATTTGAATTATGCTATTGTAAAGAGATTCAAATGGCTAATTTTAAGATTAAGGTTAATAAGCATGAGAAAATTATTAAACTAAATTAGGAATTTTCTCAGTCAATGAAATTTAAGAAGGATTTGAATAATTTTTTTTAATGTTACACAATAATTCCTTAGGAACCAAAGTCTAGATACTAGTTTTACCATCTTGAATTTAATTCAAATTCGCTTACTTTCTTGTCTTTGAATAAAATTTTAATTCATTAGTTAATAATCAATTATAGGTTTTAAATCAATCAATCTATATAATTTATCAGTTAGATTATATGATATAGGTTAGTATTTGTATTCATAATCTCTATAGGATAATATATGTATTTAATATATTATATTACAAAATTTGATAGGTATACTTATCTCACATCAAATTTTTGACACAATTGTTAGGGATTTCAATATTGAGCACACTAATCACTTTATTAATTTAACTATTTTTTGTGTTTCTTTTATTATTTTTTTAGTAGTGCATGACTAGGAATACTCCATTAGATGCATTGATTTTTTATTTGGAAATTGAAAGGACAGCTAAGCATTTATGAAAAACATTTCGATAAATAGTGGAGGAACAAAATTAAGGGTCTTCTATGAGAATTAAGGCATAAGAGGAAGAGGACGAGTTGGAAATCATGAGTAATGAAAACCAAAACCAATAATAAACTATGTTCGATTACTCTAAACCCTTTTTAGTTGGAGCCAACTCGAGTATTGTTAGACCACCTGTTATTGCTAAGAACTTTCAAATTCAACCTCATATTATACAAATGGTGTAGCAATTCATCTAGTTTAATGGATTACAAGATAAGGACCCCACTGCTCATATATCTAACTTCCTAGAGATTTGTAACACCTTTAAGATCAATGGGACTTTAAACGATGTGATCAAATTGAGACTCTTCCCCTTCTTGCTAAGAGGTTGAGCAAAATAGTGGTTGAACTCACTTCTAAGGGAATCTATCACTTCTTGAGATGATATGGCTCAAAAGTTTCTGGGAAAATACTTTCCACTTGCTAAAAACACTAAACTCAGGAAGGACATATCATCTTATGCCCAATTAGAGTCAAGACGTTATATGACACTTGGAAGAGATATAAATAACTATTGAGGAGATGCTCACATCATGGCCTACCCCTTTAGATGCAAATTAAAACTTTCTACAATGGTTTAAATTTGTCAACAAGACAAATGATATATGCTACTATTAGAGGAACTTTGAACACTAAAACACTCGAAGAAGTTCAATCCTTGATTGAGGACATGGCTATGAATAGCCCTCAATGAGAAGATGCAAAGGTGAGGAGCAAAGCAATGGGCATCTATGAATTAGATACGATGACAACTTTAGCTAATAAGGTTGATGTCATTAGTAGAAAGTTGGATACACTTTTAGTTAATCCTTAATGTAACTCAAACGAGGTTGATGTAGAAGGAATTTAGACTTAATATCATTGGGAACAAGTGAACTATTTAAGAAACCCCTTGAGACCACAAAAAAAACTCTTATAGTAATACCTACAATCTAAGATGGAGAAATCATCCAAAATTTTCTTGGAGTAATCAAAATCAAAATAAAAAAAAAAGGATGAACTTACCTCTCCCAAGATTCCAATGACACCCAAGTTTGGAAGAATTTTTAACTAAATATATTCAAACTAATGAGGTTAGATTGCAGAATACAGAAACTTCTTTAAGGAATCAAGAAGCTTCCATCCGTAACCTAAAAAATCAAGTGGAATAACTTGCAAAGATAATGGCTGAGAGACAACAAGGGACATTGCTAGGAAACACTAAGATGAATGCTATAGAGCATGTGAAAGTAGTAACCCTTAAAGTGGAAGGGAGTTATAAGTTAAACAGAATACTATAAATGGATCAACAAGGAACAAACAGAAGCTAAAGAAAAAGGAAGTATAGAGCTACCAAAAGTGAAAGAACAGAGACCACTCATACCTTATCTTAAACACCTAAAGAAAGACCACTCTAACGAACACTTTAGTAAGTTCCTTGAAATTTTTAAGCGGTTATGTATTAACTTACCTTTTGTTAATGCCCTATTACAAATGCCCAAATATGCTAAGTACTTGAAGGATTTGTTATCCAATAAGAGGAAGCTAGAAAAGATATCAACTGCGACCTTAAGTGAGGAATGCTTCGTGTTGATGCAAAATAAGTTGCCATGAAAATTGAAGAATCCACAGAGTTTTACTCTACCTTGTCTTATTTGCAATTTATCAATAAATGGAGCTCTAGCTAACCTAGGCACAAGTATAAATTTAATGCCACATCATATGTTTAAAAAGTTAGGATTAGGGAACCTTAAACCAACACATATGAGCATTCAATTATTTAATAGATCCGTAAAGTACCCCATCGGCATTATTGAAGATGTGTTTGTTAAGGTAGGTACATTCATTTTTCCAATGGACTTTGTAATCCTAGATACAGAGAAGGATATCGAAGAACTATTAATTTTAGGTTGCCCTTTCATAACTACTACTAAAGTAGTTATAAATGTAGGAAATCAAATGTTAACTCTAAAAGTTGGGGATGGATAAAGAATCTTCAAGACGCTTGACACGATTTAACAACCTCATAGGAGTAACAATACTTGTTATTTCCGAAATACATCTAGCCTACTCGGTTCTACTTGTGTATAGGATGGTATTTATATAAACCTAGTTTAGTAACGTCTTACTTATGGCAAGAAACAGGGTTCAAACAAATTCACGCAATTTGAGCGCTAAAATTTTCATGGTCGTCCACCTGACTAAAAAAGATAAGTGCATTAAGCCAATGGCATTAAACAACAGTGATTCTTGGGAGGTAACCCAAGTTTATTTTTTCAATTAAGTTTTCCTTAGTTTATTTTAATTTAATTAGATTTATTTTCTTTTTTTTTTTACACTTGTTTACTGAAAGAAAAAGAAAGCCAATTTTTTTTTTTTTTAGTTTGACACAATCACTAAACATGGTCGTGTCGAGGGCATGTCAAATATATGCCATTCTTCGAGTGTAACATGACCAGTAGACACAAGCATGTCATAGTCGTGTCATGATCATTTTAAAAAAAAATTCTTTTAAAAAATTACATGACTTTTTGACATGGTCATGCTTAGGTCATGTCTAATGGAGTTTTAGATTTAATTTTTATTGAGAGTCACATGACCACTAGATACAATCATGTTACGGTCGTGTCAAAACATACAAAGAATGTAAAGCCTTATCAAGAGTTACACGACCTTTAGACATGATCGTGTCTAAGGTTGTGTTAGCGGCACCTTATTTTAATTTATCCAAGAGATTCATGGTCATTAGACATGACTGTGTCTTGACTGTGTTGATCTTAAATTAGTTATTTTAATGTTTTAGGCATAGACACAAGGAGATGAGGAGATTGTAATCATGATTATAGTGACTAATTTTTTTGTTTTCTTTGATGTACTAATGAGACTCATGTGGCTTTCTTAACTAGATTTTAATCATTTTCTTTTCTTTTAACTATTGTTTTATATTTCTATTCCTTTTTACCTTTTTGTTGCCTTTACATGTTTATAGCATTTAAGATCAACCACTTAACACACTACGCACGTTTTGGAATGGAACACATACTATATTCAAGGGAATACTAGTTCTTTTCCCTACTACCTTCCTCAAATTTTTATTTTATTTTATTTTTTTGTTAAATTATTATTTTGTTAATTTTTCTTTTTATTTTTACATTGAGAGCAATGTATGATTTTAAGTGTAGGGAAGGAAGTTATAAATGTGTGATTATTTAAGAAATTAAATTTGTTTATTTAACTTGAAAATTGTTAAATTAACTTGCAATTTAGTATATAATAACTCTTTGGGTAATATAGAACACCTGATCAGTAAGTACTTTAACAGCTACTTATTATTTAGTTTTGAACTTGAAGATTTAGAAATTTGAATAACATCGCTAGTTAAGAATTAATCATAGATTTCTTTTAACTTACTTTAATGTATATTTTTCCCCCTTTGATATTTTTGGAGCACTATAATCCTTAATAAGTAAATAGTTAATACTTATCCTTTGAAAATTTCTTGAAAAATCAATATAGTTAAAAATGAAATAAATAAATTGAATTGAATTTTAGGTCTGAGCCTTGTTAACTAAAGTAATTAAGCTTATGGGGTGCCTCTATTACATGGAGTAACACCTATCAACTTGAGTGAAGAACTCAAGATTATCGGTTGAAAGCTTGCTAAAAGGGTAAAGAGAAAAGTCTATGTTAAAGCTAAATGTAAGTAATGAGCCTTATTAAATCAAGGTAGTGAGTTATTCAAATGGGTATCTCAAAACTTAATAGCTTAAGATTGTTCGGTTTAAGACTTACTGAGCGATGAAACTACATGATAAAAAAAAAAAAAAAAACTAGAGAAATGATTAAGGGATAAGTGGATATATTTATCTTGAATTATAGTGTTTAATAAAATTGAAGAAGAGAGTGTATACATTTTAGTAGAGTTAGTAAAGTATCTATGAATTTTTTTTTATTAAGGAGATGATAATTCAAGTTTTAAATCTTTTATATGCTTAAGACAATTAATTAAGTGAAAAATATGACAGCTATATTTAATTTTTTTTCAAACTACAAGTTAATTAAGAGTTTATGCTTAAACTATTACAAGGTTAAATACAAACTATTTTGATTGATTTCTTGAATAATAGTAAATTGATTAAGTATTTCTTATCCTACTACTCGATTTAATTAATTTTCTTGAGAACAAGCAAATACTTAAGTGTGAGGAATGATATTTGAATATAAGTGTTTAATTCGATATGCATATTAAGTAAGATTTAACGTATTTTTTTCTTAATTTTGGCATGTTTTTGAAGAATTTAAATTTTAATTGAGTAATATTTTGATTTTAAAGCTTTGATGGATAATGAAATGAAAAAAGAAAGAAAAGGAATATAATTTTACTTAATTTGGGGCTAAATATAAGAAGTTATAAAGTTTTGAAGGTAGACACGGTCCAGACATGACCATGTTCAAAACATGTTGAATTTAAAGTTTCACAAAGATTTAGATATGACCTCCAAACACAACTGTGTTTAGGTCATGTTTACTATAACGTCCTATTTTACAAGATTTTAACTGGTAAATTTGACACGACCTGAAGCATGACTATGTTAGACAGTATGTTGGCCTACAATCTAAAGTTTTTTTATGCTCATTATATGAATGAAAAGGGTGGACTCGACCAAAGGGAGATAGACAATTTTTCTAAGTTGTTCTAGGGTTTTTAGAGAGAGATAAGAAGGCTACTTTTCTACACTTTAAGAAATTAAGTTTTTTTCTTAATTGATTTTCTTAATGATGCATGTTCATACATCATTGAAGAATTTGGTTTTCAATATGATAAGCGCTTAAATTTCATTAATATCTAGACTTGTGGAACCTAAGTTTATTATGTAATTGGAATTTTTATCATTAAATGAATTCTTATATTTCTTGATTCATGCGTGTATTCTTAATTTTGATTAGATTAATATTTTTTTAATACTATTTTATCTCTTTGATATTATACATTAGGATTGAGAAATTTGATGTATTATTAAATATAGAATGTTTGAAGAGAGTTAATATAATCTTAGAGATAAGTTACATAATTCTTTTAGATTTAATTACTTTGTTTACATAAATTTATTATTTTGAATGCAGTCTTTGAATTATACTATTGTGAAGACATTGAAATAAGTAATCTTAAGATTAGGGTTAATAAGTTTGAGAATGTTATTAAACTAAATTAGGAATTCCCTTGATCAATAAAATTTAAAAAGGATTTGAATAATTTTTGTTGATATCACATAATAATTTTTAGAGAAAATAAAGTCTAAATATTATTTTTACCATCTTGAAGTAAATTCAAATTCGCTTTGCTTTTCTATTTTTCAATAAAATCTTAGTTCATTAGTTAATAATCAATTATAGGTTTTAGATTAATCAATCTCTATAACTTACTGGTTTGATAATAGGGTGTAGGTTACTATTAATATTCGTAATATCTGTGGGACGATATTCATATTTAATATACTATATTATAAAATTTGATAGCTACACTTGCCTTACATCACTTCCCAAAAAATGTATTGTTTCACTGAAATGATAATTGTAAGTTCAAATTGCAATTTCCCTAAATACAATCACATGTTCGAATTGCAATTTTCTTGAAAAAAAAAAAACCCATGACTCGTACATTTAAACTAAAACTTCTATGCAAAAATTAAAAATCCACAAATTACATTTTTAAGATACTATTTTAAGAATTAGTTTTGTGATAGTCATATTTTAAAAATAAATTTTCAATACTCTAGCTTTTGTTGTTGTTGGTCACAAGTACATTTGGCTTTTTTAAGTAAGGGTCTAGGAAGGGCATTTTAAATATTCTCTTCATCGTTTGTGGCCCCCCTTTCCAATCGCTGACCTGTTTTCCACTCTACTTTTTTTTAAAAAAAAATCGGTCTCCTCCTTTCCTTTTCACCAATAAACGATGAAGAACATTTTAAAGTCATGTCGATATTTAAAATCATGGGAGTAAGTACTAAGTGGGGTATTGCCACTTTTCTATTCGGGTTTCTTATCTTTTAATTATATTTATTTATTTATTTATTTTACCACCACCACAACCCCACCCCCAGTACCCAAAAAGTCTTTGACCTATCGTATATTTAAATTTTGTGTTTTTTACTTTCTATATATTTCTTATTTAATGTCTGACCAGAAAAGAGCCCATCATGTTCACTACTAAGTAAGTCGACTTATTTATTATTATGGGGATTATTTCCCGAGAAAAATTATTTCATAAACTATAAATTCAATATACTCAGATTTTTGTGTTAATATTCATTGGGGTTTAGAGTTTTAGAGTTAAGGAAGTGGTTTGGGCTTTGAAATGTAGTGGGTCAACTTTTTTTTTTTTTGGTGCTGGTAAAACTTAATATCAGTTTGAAAGTGTATTCTTTTAATAAAAAAATTTATGCAAACAAATTTTAGCAAAATCATTAAAAAGATGTGATGGTGAATTTTTATAATAATTTTTTAAAAATTTAATTACTAAAATAAAAAATTTTAAAAATAAATACACACCTTTTCCCAAAAGCGGAAATTTTAAAAGACCTTTGCTCTCTTGGAGTGATGGTTGACTTCCCCCCAACCACGAAAAGCAAAAAGGAACAAAGCAGGAATTTGCAAGACTGTTTAGAGTGACCTAACTTCAATGCACAGGTTTTTAGTATAGATAGTGTTACATTACTACAGAAGTACTAGAGACGACAAAACTCATTACTATACTTGGTTTGTAAAATAATTCCAGTATTGAACAGAATTCCTTTTTATAATAATCAATAAATCTTAAGATTTTTATCTCTTGTATTTAATTGTACAAAAATTTTAAACAAAACAAAATAAAGTTTCTTAATGAAGACCCTGAATGAACATGTTTTTTCAAACATCACCTTGCCTACATTTTCCCAATACCAGTACCACCACCCTCATTGTTACCTTACTAGTTACTATTATTATCTTGTCATTATTATACCATTGTCACTATCATTATCACTACCATCACTAATAATACAATACTAATACCAAATTACCGTCATTATCACTATATGATTATCATTACGTCATCATCATTGTATATACCACCACCACTGTATTATCTTTACCATCATTATTATTATTTAAAAAACATATTATATTACCACTACTATCATTACAACTTTACCATCACCACCATTATTGTAATTAGTATAAGCCATTGCATTACCAATACCTACCTATTATACTATACCATCGCTGCCATTATCACCCTAACATAGTTACTATTCTTTATTACTTTTTTTGTTCATAAGGGATGGAGGATGTATTGGAAATTTTTAATTCATAACGTTGTGGTCCTCCACCAGCATCCTCGGCAACTAGCCATGGCTTGGGAGACCTCTTTATCAGTATTCGTGGTACGTTGCATTATGTTATGTAGCCATTCGCCACTGTATTCTCAATAGATGAAGTTATGTCCTCTTCAGCTGTCACTGTTGATGGCTCCAGTTGGATGTTTGCTCTCCCTCTCTTTCGGTAATCGGTAGTCTGTTGATCTATTTGTTTTCCTTTTTCGTTAAATCTAAGGTATGTCTGCATTGTCCGGCTGCGTAAGTGTACCTAGTTTGCTTGGAAATGATAATGGGTATTTATGGTGATTTATTAGGGATGAGAACGTGAGTTGAACGAACCAGTTCATCCTGACCCACACCAATTCGTGGGTTGAAGTGGTTTAGCCCAAGGCTTCACAACAGGCCAAAAAGCTAGCCCAACTCACCCCACAAGTCAATGTGGGTTGGCTCACTAATCCACACAAATCGAAGTTCAGAACTCACAGCGTGTTCACTAAAAAAAAAAAAAGATAACCAACGTGCAACTGTATCAGAACTCAAAAGTTCCACAACTTAGTGATAATGACTCACCACACACGTCACAACTGGAGGAGGACAACGATGACAATAGGTCACAGGAGGACAACAACAACAATTGATAGTGATAAAGACGATGATGATTGGTGGTGGTAGCTAATGGATCAATGGTCTCCAAGCTCTAACTCGTGTGGATCCGAGTGAGAGTGTGAGAATGAGAAAGATCAGCGATGAGAGAACAAAAGAAACTTCAAGAAAGTGGATATTGAAAATTTGAGAGGAGAGAGATCAATTCTATTCTATTTCATCAAAAAGTAACGACTATGACTTGACTTGTAAGGATTGACTGATGATGATGAACATAGTTATTTCTTATTTCTTTTCTTTTTTTTTTTTTATAGGCTAAGTGGGCCAACCTGCACTTGCAGTGAGTTGGCTAGCCTTGACCCGCAGGCCACACGAGATGGGCCAAAATAGCTCGCACATCCTACAGGCCAAATTTTTTTGGCTCGACCCGTAAAAATTTGTGGGTTTGGAGGGCAGACCTACCCAACTAACCCCGCATTCCCGACTCTATTAATTAAACATGATCATGTGAGTGACTGTGTAGTGTGAGTTGTGCGCTTCATGTGATGAGAAAATATTGATGGAATGTAATGTGACTTGGAATGACACCTTATATGAGATGCAATAAAGAGAAGTCAATGAGGAGTAGGCATCTCATCAAGCTCATACACTTGTATGACAACTGGAAGAGCTTGAATGCTTTATTTGTAGTTTTTAATCTTTAGAGTAGAGCAACTTGAATGTAAGACACTTTGATCCTCTGATTGAGATTTTGATATTCAAAACTTCAAAGCTTATAGCTTATTGTTTTTCTTCTAGAAGCAAAAAGTTAGGTGGTACTTATAATGGTGAGCAATTGAACATCACCATTAGATTGTCTTGATGATTGACAAATAAGATCATCAAGAGGATGTGTGTCAAGTTTTAGTAGCTTGTGAATGGTCCTGTTGAGTATAAGAGCCTAGTTAAAAAGATTAAGATCGATTAGACAATTCTTATGAACCTTGTTATGAGCTCATCGATCCAAAACTCCCTAAATCATTCATAGCGTGGGTCTAATATTGAGATGTCACCAATCTAAATAATCATTTGGCACTATTAAGCCAATTTTAATATATGTATCTTTTAGTCTTCTATAGAAACCTTATTTTTAAGGATGTACTTTTTTCTTAAAGTAGATAATCAATATTAAAAAAATTTTAAACTCACTAAGTAGAACATATATATATATATATATATATATATAAATAACATTATAGTAAATGCACTTCCTTTTTTATTGAGAAATATTAGAGAGCCATGGCAGATTGTACACACTCTATAGAACCTAGCAACTATAATACTCTCTATCCTCTACAAACTATTCCTTTGGTTGGAGAAAAGTTTTAATAGTACTATCATATTAGGTGAATGAAATAATAGTGAATAATTATTAATAAAATTTTATTACTTGAAAACATGAATGATAGTATTTAAAAAAAAAATACTTCTCACCACTTATTTAAATAATTACATATTAGTATCAATCATTTTTATTAAGAAAAATACAAATTAGTTCCTTAAATTTTAATTTATATGTGAATATACCTCTAAATATTTAAATATTGCAAACCATCTTCTAAATCAATTTTTTTTCTTCCCAGCTTGCATATGTGGCAGCTTTACATTGTTTGCAAACATTAGCTTTTTGCCCAGCGGCATATGAAATTATGGGTGATTTCATCTCATTTTTTTTTATTGGTTTCAAATTAGGGTGTTTGGCTCAAAACCAATGAAAAAATAGATAAAAGATAAAAATTATATATAGATCATTAAATATTGATCAGACAATTATTTAAATATCTAATTTTAAATAAGTATAAATTAAATATTAATAATATACATAGAATACGAATAAATAAACAAACAACCTAAACAGAGCTAAAAGCAATTGTTTCTGGTAAGAAATCGACTACTTCTTTTTCTTTTTCTTTTTTGCAGCGAGGGAGCTAGCTATTGCGTGAAGAAATTGGAAGTGTGGTCCTTGATGACGGTGTGCACATTTCAATATGGACGACGTATCATCATCATTCATCCGGAACCGGAAGTTCAAAGAGAAAAAGGCATCTCCACGTGGCAATCCTCAGTTCCTCACCTAAACTTCTCGTTACCGAGACTGACCCTTCACCCGACAGATTTCAAATATTGATATATGGTCCCTTTCTTTTCTCTTTTTTATTTATTATTATTATTATTTTTTAAACTGAAGAGAAATTTTGGTTTAAAGAGACTAAACTAGATATGTTAATGAAAAAAACTTGATTGTTATAAAACTAAGTTGAATTAGTTGATTAATAAAATGTTTTTAATTTAGTGTTAACGTAAATCGAAATGGTGAATTAGATTGATTTCAGAATTAGATTTGATCGAACTGAGTTAGGCTAGTTGGGTCTAACCCAAAGCTAACTACACCAGTGCTTCGAGGCTAAGGCATAAGTGGCTTTAAGGATCGAGCCCCAATTTGAGCCCGATTACGTGGTGCATATATATACCATGGCCTAAAGTGGGCAGTAATATAAAGATATAAGCAAGTGTCGTCATATAAAGTACACTGACATAATTAAACATAATAATAGCACAATAGGATATTTCCTAAGGTTTGAGGTAGGTTTTAGGAATTTTTTGAAACCATGTATATGGGTAACTGATTCTGTAAATAAAAGATAAAAAGACAATACTACTACTATATTACTATAGGGACAATAAAATAACTTCAAATAATTCTAATAACTTAATGAAAAATTTTATCATAGAAATATGGTTAATAGTTTTTATATTTCAAGGTAATTTGTTTTATATTCTTTTATTCAAATCATTTAGTTTTAGGACATTTATTTTATAGCGTAAAATATGAATTTTGAAGTATGATAAATGAATTAGACTACCTTATAGGTGAGGATTAGGCAGGTTCCAGGCTTCTTATCAGGTTATTGGGCTGACTTTCAGCGATATTCTTTAAATATCTTAAGGGTCTAAAGTAGATTTTAGGACATTAACAATATATTAGGTTGATTCGGAGTTTAGAAAATCTATTATTCTTATTGGTTGCATTCTTATTGTGACTCCATCAATGAGGTAGCGGAGGCAGCATAGATTATTCCCTGGCGATGGATTATGCACGTACTCTCCAGGGATGGCTAGTTTCACCGCCCCTCAACCACTTGGGTTTGTCTTCTTTCAAATATTATTCTTTATTTTTAGTTTTTCAATATATTTTTACTTACTATTATTTTATTTTCCTTTATGTGGCATTATGGTAAATTATGGTGAAAATGAATATTTTAAAAAGTTAACGGATCAATCAATAGGATTACAAACTTAAATATTGTAATTTAAAAAAAATTATGTAAATATTATACTCATAATAATTATTACTAAAATAGATTTTGAATACGTGAATCACGTTTGCAACTTTAAGGATATGGAAAAATTGTACGCTGAAGTTTGCGTTTTCAGTACAACTTTTTTTTTCCCAACCTACAACGTTATTATGCAAACCTGTAAAATTATTATAAAGTATTTCTGCAAACCTATAAAAGTAATATAGTAAATTTACACAATATCATAACATGTGATTTATAATATATAAGAAGAAATTTGCATCGATAATTTCTAATATAAATATGAATCATTAGTTTATATGTTCATATTTTCATATTTCAATTTCCTCTTCAAATTTAACTCAATATCGTTATTTGCAAATTTTTGTTTCCATAATTTGTATTTTATGCAGGTTTTACTCTATTAAAATACGTGTATGGAAATGTTTTTATCAAAATCTCGATATATTTTTGTAGTTGTTATACTACTTCTAATAAATGAAAAAAAAAAAAAGACATGTAATTATATATACTGAACAACTTTTATTAAAATAGTAGTTATTGTTAATTAACTAATAATTAGTAATTAATTAATTTTTAATATATGATTAATTAAAATTAGTAAACGAATTATGTTTATATGTTATTACAATATATTTTTGTTAACGCAGTCATTAAATTAAGTTATTATTAATTAACTATTAATTAGCAGTGATTAGTTATTAATATGTCATTAATTAATATTAAAATAATTAGTGAAAAAATTTGTATTCATTTCAAATGTTAAATATTTGCATGGTTTTATAGAATTAGTCATAAAGTAAGTAGTTGTTAATTATCCATTAATTAAAGGTGATTAGTAGTTAATATGTCATTAATTAATTGTTATAAAATTAAGTGGTGAAAAATTTTGTATTCATTGCAAATATAAAATATTTGTATGATTTTGTAAAATTAGTTATAAAAGCAAGTAGTTATTAATTATTCGTTAATTAAATGTGATTAGTCATTAATATGTCGTTAATTAATTGTTATAAAATTAATTAGTAAAATTTTTTGTATTCGTTGGAAATGTAAAATATTTGTATGGTTTTGTAGAATTAGTCATAAAAGTAAGTAGTTGTTAATTATTCGTTAATTAAAAGTGATTAGTTATTAATATGTCATTAATTAATTGTTATAAAATTAATTGGTAAAAAATGTTGTATTCGTTGCAAATGTAAAATATTTATATGGTTTTATAGAATCAGTTATAAAATTAATTAGTCATTAATTATCCATTAATTAAAGGAGATTAGTCGTTAATATATCGTTAATTAATTGTTATAAAATTAATTAGTTATTAATTATCCGTTAATTAAGGGGGATTAGTTATTAATATATCATTAATTAATTGCTATAAAATTAATTAGTGAAAAATT
The DNA here is from genome assembly GCA_037954665.1 of Laguncularia racemosa. Lineage (NCBI taxonomy): Eukaryota > Viridiplantae > Streptophyta > Magnoliopsida > Myrtales > Combretaceae > Laguncularia > Laguncularia racemosa. The sequence continues at coordinate 1,690,788 of JBBMOL010000119.1, read as the reverse complement.
TTGTATTTGTTGCAAATGTAAAATATGTGTATGGTTTTGTAGAATTAGTTATAAAATTAAGTAGTTATTTATTATTTGTTAATTAAAGGCGATTAGTCGTTAATATATCATTAATTAATTGTTATAAAATTAATTAGTGAAAAATTTGTATTTGTTTCAAATGTTAATTATTTGTATGGTTTTGCATAATAGATGGAGTCTAGACCTTTTGATCATTCAATCTTGATGCAGCAGGAGAGTCATTGATCATATGTCGTTTGGGATGAAGAGGTAATCGACCTTTCACTTATCAATTAATTTATGTTACATTAGAAATAGGAAAACATTTCATGTGTTATTGGCATAGGATCAAGTAACCCTCACTGCTCGACGACATAAGTTGTCACTCCATTGCAACAAGCGTACCATCCCATTTGATGATCAAATTGAGCCATACTTGTAGTTGATTGGATTCAAAGGTGCGAGTCGCCTACCGTACATATCCCTAGATTGGCACATGATTACAGCATTGGTGAAGTGATGGCATCTAAAGACACACACATTCCACATGCTGATGGGGGAGTTTACAATTACGCTATAAGATGTGGAGATCCAGTTAGGACTCCCCATGGATGGTCAAGTAGTTACAAAAAGTAGTTGCCTAGATTGGGGAGCAATATGTAAAGAACTGCTGGAGGTGAGACTAGGGTCTAGCGGTAAGAGGGGGCACATTAGTATGACATAGCTTCATGATATGTTCTAGCCGATCCCATCGAACGCTGATGTTGAGCAAATACATCAAGCTACTCGTGTGTACATACTGTAGCACTTAGGGGGATTTATCTTTGCCGATAAATCCAGTGTCCTTATCCATGCGATGTGGTTACCTTTGCTAAAGCATTTCAACATTGCTGGGACATATAGTTAGGGGTCCACATGTCTGGCATGATTGTATCACTAACTTCGTGTCGCATCATCACCATCGACACAAGAGATTGGAGGGGTTGCTATTTTGCTATAGGTGTGGGCTTGGGATAGATTTCCCCACATCATACCCGTTAGTCGACATGGATTACCCATAGAAGCAAGATGTCCACTGGTGGCATGTTGGAGCACGCAGTATCACCCTACCCATGTAGTCGGTGCATATCAGGATGCGTTGGACTGGTAAAACATGTCATAAGTACTTTAGTAACCAATTTTTTTTTTCCTTGCAATTAATCATATTTATCATTTGAAGTCAATATAATTTCCTATTTTCAAGTTGAATGGGAGTCGTATGATGGGAATTTAATTAATCTTCTCCTGTATTTCTACAAAGCTGGCATGCACATTTAGACAACTCAGGTGCCACTTATTTATTTCCACATTATTGAGTGGCATTTCCTAGATCGAGTGGCTAAGGAGTTTGGTGAGTTCCAATATATCCCACAACTGGAGCTCCATGAAATTAACCTGTGTAGTCAGATTGATGTTGATTAGACAGTCTAGCATGCAATGTATTTGAACATGTGGAAATAGCGGGTCAAATGAGTCGTTCATATAGATGGCCGTCGTAGTGTGCATGATAGTTACCTACAATGGTATGGATCTATCAGCAAGTGATACATTGGATGCACGAGAGCTATTCTTGGATTTCTGGTAAGTATGATTTACATAAACACTCAGTAATGTCCAAATAATTACGTGATCCCGTTAACCTTAATTTATGTTTTGTTCATACTTGTAGGGTAATACCTTACGTCAAATCTGCTTATCGCCGGATATAGACACGGTTGTGAGGATAGCTACTTCGGGGCTTCAGTTTATGTTTCACCATGGGAGAGGTAACGCGGTACCTGCAATCACAATAGCAAAATACCCAAGAGGAGGCAAAATCGATTCTAGCGAGGTGACGAATGGGGGGACGACGACAACCTTGAAACCGAGGTGAGCCATAGGAAAATCTAAGGCAGGACAAATAGATGCATATTGATTCTAATGTGATGCATGCTAGCTTAGGGCTGATGTTCAGCCAATATGAGACACCACATCGGCATTCTATAATTAGTCCTATCCCAACACCGCCAGCTCCACAGATGAAATGCCTTGGAAAACAACCTATATACTAGGATGAATCATCTAGTTAACCAATAGAGTGGAGTCCCATGCCTCCTCAAGTGTTCGACAATACTCCATACTAACATCTAACACAAGAGTCTGAAGATCCTCTAGCTCCGTGTACAAGGTCAACCAACACCTTTGCTTGGTTAGCTATGCAATTCACTGGGGGTAGGAGATAGAGGGGATATGGATAGGAACTGATTATTTTTTAATTCTTTTCATATGTATATGGTCCATTGCAATGATTAAGTTAATGTATTTTTATAATTTGTAATAAATTAGTACGCATTCCATCCATCAACACTGTTACCCCTTGCCCTTTTCACATGTAATGTGTACATATACGATTTTACAACTTCGAATTTTTCATAACATATTAACAAATGTCTAATCAAATTGACATTCAAAAAAACTTCTCAATAAATGACAAAATTACAAGTACACATATAAAATGTCAAGCATCCCCTTTCTACCGTGTTTTAAACAAATTGGATGAAGTAGTTGAAGATTCACCTAAGTTGCAAAAGAGAAAAAGTTAATGTCAGCATCACAAATGCAATATCGAACGTGATGAAATATGTATTGGTATCCATCAGTTACCATTATTGTGTCGACGTAGGCATGTTCTTCTATGATGCCCCTTCGCTCCGCAAAGTCTACATGTGATTTGATCTGGACGCTCCCTAATGTCTATCTCCATGTAGTAACTTTTCCGCCCCAGCTTTCTCTTCTTCCATGCGAGGTCTTCCTTTGAGCAAAGTGACGGGAAGTGCACTGACTCTCAATCTAACTCGTCCCTATAGGCATGAAGTGCATCCTATATGTTTGGTCCTAATATGTCCATTTGTACCAATTAGGTATGGAAGGTGTCATGTTAAGCCTAGGCGAGGTGGCTACTACATATGCGTGGGAGTATGAAATTCTGTATATTTGCCATTTTTGACAACTGCTTATGCTGTGAGTAAAGTCAACAACATACATTCGACCCCCTCCCCTTTAACCTCTGGCGATGTAATGACTACCAGTAAAAACTTCAAAAACTATGTCGTGCTTGCTATAGTCGATGACCCTATAGTTGCTAACTCATGAACTCCATCGGTTGATTTTTTTGGTTGTATATTTGGTGAAAATCCTACCATTCGCCATATTGTTCAATACCTTCATATACTTCTTGACGAAGTACCCGATGCAGTTGTAGAACGTTTTCTTCACTAAAGTAGTCATAGGTAACCCCTGAGCCCCCTTCAATATGGAATTATAGTTTTCAACAATGTTGGAGATCATATCCCAAACCAATAGTAACTATTATGAGTTAGTGTCCACATATCCAATGGCACATCGTCAAAACAGTCTAATGCATTTGGCTTAATCATCCCCACCTGCTCCATCACATAATTCAGCTTGTGAAATTGTTCTTAAAACCCGGCATATGTCACCAACTTCTTGCACTAGGTGTTTTTATGTGCCAAGTTGAAGTTGCTCGCAATATGTTAGAGACAGAATCGCTACACCGCAAATGGAGGCCGTCATCTATTCGCTTCTTCTTGGACTGCTAATCTGATGTTCGTGTGTCTATCTGATATGAGGCAAATGATTTCACTACCTTCACAATCGCCGACAACATGTTCCTTTAGTTTCATAAAAAACCAACCTCATGTCTCAGTTATCTCCTGATCAACCAAAGCGAATGCTAGTGGAAATATATGATTGTTACCATCAATGCCATAAGCAACTAGCAACTTATGGGTGTACTTCCTATATAGAAAAGTGGCATCAATGGTAACAACAAGTCTAAGGAATCTCCATGCTACAATGTACGACCCAAATGCCTAGAATACCTACTTTAAAGTAGGCACACCGAGGGTACTTAATCTGCTCCACCCCTAATCTATTCGTGTTCCAAGATTTGTATTTTCTATTGCATTGAGAAGTTTGGGTAGTTCATCATAAGATTTCTCCCAATTCCCATATATGTGCTTGATAGCCCATTTTTTTCCCTCCAAAACCTGTCTCATGTTGATCCTATGGCTAAATTCTTGTTCAATAACAGAAGTCAACTTGGCTATCTTCATATCATGATTGTCCCTAAGAAGATTTACAAATCAACTAGCAAAAAGATTACAATCTAACCGTGGGTGATCCTGACTAATTAATGGGTTATTGCAGGTGTATGGACCCTCGAATCTCATCACCATGAACATGCCCTCCAACTTCATCTTTTAGGCCCAAAGCCTCCATTTACAACCATTGTCCCTTTTCAAATAATAAACAAACCACAACAGTGGACTAAACTCTACAATAATGAAGTTGCAATGATTCTTCATATGGTAAGACTTTACTATTTGAATGACATCTACTTTCGTCATAAATCTCATGCCCCTATAGAAATCTCCACTACTGCTTAAACCACTATAAATATTAGTTTCCTCCTACTCAAAATAAATGTAACCATTATCGCCTTCAAAATTGTAATACGAAATAGGATCTCTAACTATTGTGGTTGGTGGTTCAGCTTGCTTTGCTTGATATATTAGCTGTCTCGAGTAGGTATATATAGTTGGAGACTCTTCTTCTAGTACTTCATCTCCCCTGTTCTCACTTTCCCCATTTTCCTCATCGGAACTCTCCTCGTTATCTCTACTCTCCTACTCAACATCCATTCCACCATCGGTGTTAGTTGCAACCTCTGCTGCCACATGAATTATGTACGGATCATGCGTATTTGGTCATTGTAATACTAGAGTAACTGCTCTATTTATTTCATCCTCATCATTCACTTCCATTGGGGTTGGAATTAAGGGTTGAAAAGACAACGACTCCAACTCCGACTACATTTTTGCAATGTCATATGACAAATGTGGCTTATTGCTTAACTCCAATGCTACGACATATTTTGTATAAAAATTCATTGTAGTTGATGTTTTTCTTCATTTTCAACTTTTTTACTAAATTCATGTTATACTCCGACCCTTAATTACCAGTTACAATATTTCTAAATGCATAGATCATCAACTTCACGTAATCAGTCCATTTTTTCCCTATTCATAATATATGTAAATTATAAGCTTTTAAATAAATATAACAATTTCTAATAATAATGTTCTAAAAATTTCAAAAAGAAAATTTCCGTAAAATTTGAAATATTAATTTTTTCCTCATTATTCCCAAATGATTGTTTTTTCTAAAAATTTATCAGATGTTATTTTTTAATAACATTTTCACTGCTAAAAATTCCAACCATTTCAGTATCATTTTACAACACTATAAAAATTATTTCACATTCTAGATATTATAAATTTTCATCACAATACTTTTTTATATATTTTCAATGAAACATTGTTAATAGTTATACAAAAAAAATTATGTCATTTCTAATTTTAATTTTAATTTTTCTCCCATTATTTCCAAACAATTTTTTTTTCTAAATATTTGTCTGAAATCATTTTTTAATAATACTTTTTCTGCTAAATATTTCAATAATTTCCATATTGTTTTATAATACTGTAAGAATTATTCGACATTCTACATATTTTACATTCTTTATAACAACAAATCCTCATTTTAATACAAAAATTAATATTACATGTTATGTATTGCAACATTTATATAAATCATATTTAATAAATTATAATCTAATAACACCCAATAACATTTTCTATAAAATATACAATTATAGTAATATTTTTCTAAAATCTCATATTAAACACAAACAAAGATAAAAAAATTCAATGCAAATAAAAAAATTTTCAACTTTTCTAAAAAAAAAAATACCACAATTGATTAGTTGTTCAGAAACCACTTAGATCTGGCAAAATTCTTTTCTTTTCTTTTTTTTTTCTGTGCAAAATCACTTCTTCTTCTTTCTCTTTTCTTTATGTGAATGAAAGAAAAACTAGATCTAATATGAGTATTTTCTATGTGTTTCTAAAGAAAAAAAATTACTGTTAGTGTATTTATATTTTTTAGTTTATGTATTGTTATTATGTGATTTTTGTTTCTAATCTACAGTGAGTGTAAGTGAAATATAAAATTAGGATGATGGGATTAGAGGGTACAATTGGTCCGCACCTTTAGCATATAATTTTTTCATATTCCTAAAATCGTAAACGTGATTCGTATCTTTGAAATTTATTTTAGTAATAATTATTACGAATATAATATTAATTAAAAAAAATTATAATATTTAAATATGTAACCCTCAGCCAATATATTGATTAAAATGTAATTTATTTTTATTTCTTGGCCGATGACTATTGTTCTAAACTAGGTCAAGGCGAGATCTGAATTGTAACCTAGTCTAGAGTCGAATTGGCAAATTCTAAACTAGATCTGGCCTTGTGATGGCCAAATCTTTATCTAAGATTGATCTATAAAAAAAGATAGGTCACCGGTGGATTTAACTATATATTAAATCTCAATAGTTGATTATTATTAAATCTTTATCATAATATATAAATTAATAATTAGATTAAAGACTGAACTAATCTCACAAAAAATATAAACGAAATCATAGAATTTTTTTATAATCATGAATTATGTTGCTAGTTACTAAAAAAAAGAAAAAGAAAAAAAAATTGATAACGCGATCCGCTTATGAAACTTTTCATTTTCATTTAATAAAGAAGAGTGGCTGCAAAAGAATAATTGCTGGGTCTTTAGCCGCCAATTGACTGTGCATGGTTCTAATCTTGCTTGATCAAAGGCAAATCTTAATCGTTCATTGACGCTGTTGTAGGGGAGAATTAATTTTTTTTACATGTTATGACTCTTCTTCTTCCCTTTTCTTCTCTTTTCTATTTCCAAAAATACACATGTAAGTTTATTTGATTAAAAAAAAAATCATAGTTTGCATTGTCTAATATATACCATATGATTTATGAGACACATTGCCAAATATCAAACAAGCTGTATAGAGGCCCCATTATTCTATAGTTAGTTAGCAAAATTTGTAGAACCCAATATGAATTAACTAATTAAGATAAGGAGTTAAATGCAGAAGGAAAAAAAAAAACATAAAAAGGTGTATTTAAAATTTAAACTAATTTTTAAAAACCCTCAATACAATATGACTCCTCGGCTACATGTTTTCAAGCTTGTTACCTTGATCAAGCTATGCATGCATTCTTATTCCCTAAATATCCATGAATACATATCGTAAAAATATTTTTTTCTTTTCTGCAATTCTATCTCAAGTGTCATTTACTTAAAATAATTGATTATTCTAGACTTAAATAATCTCTTAATTTATATACTGTGTTAAAGTTGACCATGCGAACAATTGAGATTATGTATATTCATCCTCTTTTTTCTGTCCATATCATCTTTATTCTAGAGAATGATTCAAACACAACACTAATATGGATTGAGTATAATGATAATCCGTGTAATTTGAAATATTTAAAGATAAGAACATTAACAACAATCAGGAGATGTTATTTCTAAAACCGAAATATGCAAGGGGTACTGTTGAATTTCCCCCCTAAGTTATGATAAAAGACTTGACTAATCTGACTTGACATGCTATTGATGTGTTTGGGAAATAAGAACATGATCATTGTTACCAAGACTTTGCTTGTAAGTGTGTTAGGCATCTTCATCGGAGTTCTTTAGCATAAAATTCTAAATCAGCTAACTTTCTAGGAAACTTGGTTGGAAGAACAAAACAAGGTAAAAAAAAAATTATAATTTAAAATAAAATAAAAGTGTGATAACTATTAACAATATAGTAATAGTTAGAAATATGTTTAAAAATTCTAATATGTCCTTACTTTGACTATTGGACTAAGATCTCATAGTTAGTTTATCGACAATATAGAGACAATATAAAATGTGATCAACTAACCAACCTAACTCAAAATAATATAAATAATGTTACTTTATTGGATTAGTAAGAGGGTTAATCATATTCAGTATTTGAATTTTGTCTATTTTTTTAATTAATTACTTAAAATTTAAAAATATCAATTTACGATTTATATACTTTCTAAGGTCATTTATAACATCTTGATCAAGTAGTTGATTACAAAAATGAATAAAATTTTGATAATTAATTATAAAAATAGATAAAGTTTAGGTATCTATTTTTTTTTAAAAAAAGAAGAAGCAAAATTCATATAAAAATTTGACATTTTGAAAATTTAAATAATTAATTATAAAGATAAATAAAGTTGAAGTACTAAATATAACATTTACTCTTAATAATATATTGTTTTCTTGAAGAATGCATTAAATGAATTTCTTGTATTGTATTTTATTTATATTAACTAATGGACACTGTCATTATTTTCCGTGTCGTTTGCTAATTAGGGCAAACAAGATATTCTCCAAGAAGTTTGAGGATTGGACTCAAAACTACAAAAATTTTGGAAGATTCCACGCCAAGGAAGGAAGACCCCAGCGTATGGCCCTTGGTGGGGCAGCACTGAGGAGCCAAATCAGCAGAAAACCTAAGCACAGAAGGCAAAACACAAGCCATCCTGGCGAACCACACGAACTCCTTGTGCCACCACATGCCCTCCCACACTTCTCCACAAGAACCCTCTCTTTATTTCCCCTATATATAAGCCATAACATCAACCACACCTTTCAATATCATCATCCCTTGATCCTTCATCTTCACAGCACCACCCTTTTCATCCTTATAAAACAATTATTATTATTATTTACAAAGCGACAACACCCTTGTTCTTATTCATTCCCTAAAAGACAGAAAGAAACATAGTAAGTTATGGCCAAGTTTTATGGTCATAGTGCTGGTGGAACTAATACCAATGGTGATCATAGTGGTGGGTTTAGAAATTTGAGACCGCTGGTGCACCTGTTGCTACCTCTTTGTGTTCATTGGATTGCTGAAGAGATGACCGTGTCTGTTCTTGTTGATGTCACTACTGGAGCTTTATGTCCTGATGCTTCCACTTGTCCTCAAGCTATTTACATCAATGGAATCCAACAAACAGTAAGTCCAAATTGATGTTATATATGGCTTCTTCCATGCATGGTTGTATAATTTATCTTCGTTTATATGATTCAATTTTCGATGTAATTCCCATATTTTATAGGAAATGCCTTTTGGCAATTTTAACTTCTTGTTGTACAATAATTTATTACCAATCTCAATACATCGCCATTACAAGTGTCTTCTAATTGCAAGTGGTGGTGAGCTAACTATTAATGGCAGCAATGGTTAACAATCTAAATAATTGAGAATATGAACCCTTTTTTTTTTTTTGAAAATGGAATTTATATTCCCAATTTTTCATTGATATTTTCTGTTATAGTGCTATCATCGTGGTACAATTACCTTTCACAATCACTTATAGTAAAAAGATAACTAGTAGCGATTTTTTGAGATTATTAAGATAATATGTATTTAACAATAGTAAGATTTTGATTATAATAAGTATTGAATAGTGCTTGGGAAATGTTTTGCGCCAAAATTTCCGGATCCTGTTTACAAATATTATTACTCGTCGAAATGATTTGAATTATAGATTATATACCGATGGTTTTACGTTTCAATTATGAGCTTCAAATGTTTAATCGAGTCTTCGACTTTTTCGACTTTGATTTTCTGTTTGGCTGGGAAGAAAGTAAAAGAGAAAAAGAAAAAGGAAGGGAGAATGGAATTATTTAGAGTAATCTTTACGTCTTTGCTCGAATCTACAGCTCTACTGACTGGTGATAGAGATAACCTTTGCTCGCCGTAAAAGCAATAATGATTTAAGGCAAAATATTTAATGAGTTTTTTTTTTTTTCTCTCTTTTTCTTTTTCTTCTTTTAATATTAATTCTCTCTTTTATTCAAGATGGATGGTTTTGAAAAATCAGAAAATTCAAGGCATATTCAGTATTTCCATAATTTAATTAACTAATTTCAAATCTTCTCTCTAGTTATAATCATTAAAATAAAAAAAATTAAAACATGCAATATATATAATAATTGACGGTAGATAAGATTCCATAAAACTTGACATCTTATCTATCAAGATAATTACTATGATTATTATAAAATGCTTTTACAAATTAAATTTTGAGCTAGCACATTGAAAACTGTTTGTGCAAGTGTAACGTACCGAATGTTCTCAATTTAGTGTCCGATGAAAAGGTAATTACGTTTTTTATAATTTTATTTTTTCATAAAGTGTGCTTTTAGGTTTTGAAAGATACATTATTCTTTTTTAAACTTATAAATCTAAATCGCATGGTAGCTCCAAGGTACAGTAGTTAAGGAAGCCTACAGTGGTATTAATTTTTAAAATTTTTAATGTAGGGAAGCTGAGGAATCTTGCAGTAGTTTGTGATGCATTGCATCGATATACTTGAATAATAAATTATGTCTATATAAATTATATACTATGGTTGATGTAATTGACTGATAGAGCCTGTATGGAAGTTCGTATATCCCACATGGCATGTGACAGTGGATATGTTTGATATAAAGAAATTAAGACTGGGCATTAAATTGTGAATTTTTGGTTCCTAGAAATTGTATTATTGATTTCTTGGATCATTTTCTTAGGAGAGGCTTTTTGAAATTTAAGATAGATAAAAATATATACATTTTATAAAATTATTATTACGTCATTTTGGGGGATCTACTTAGTTTTGGCTGTTGGCCCTCCATTTTTTTTTTTAAAAAAAACAATTGAGTTATGGGCAGCTAGCTAATTTTAACCTTTACGAAGGTGTGCTTTATTAATTATGCCATTTGAAATTTCATATGTTTTTTAATCCTCGGTTTGGGCGTTTTGTGTTTTCCTTTTTCTTGTGCTTTACTTTTGGAATGTCCTTTTCTTTTTCTTTTTTTTTTTCTTTTTTTCTTTTTTTTTTTTTAAATTTGGAATAGCCAATAGCAAAATTCTAGATCGATCCAATCATTAATAAACCATATTTGACGTTTGTCTACTTGTTCTTTGCTTACATGATTGGAGTGGAATTCGGAATCAATTTTCAAACCATTAAACATTTTCCGAAACTATAGCCTTTTTCAACGGTGTTAATGATAACACTAAACCACTTATGTTTCCAAAGCTGATATACTAATAAACTTGATGATATATTTGCTAGCAACTTACCAAGTATTGGCAACTAATTAATAGGTGTAAAATAAGAATTTTCATAATAAATTTATTTGTATTTTTTTTTAGATTAAAGAATTAAGTTATCTATATTGATTACTAGCATAGGATAAATGCTAATAAGGTATAGCTACTTAACATTTGGTACTTCTCATCACTCGTCATCTTAATCTTTGTATAAGTATCCGTGAATTTCTTTCTCTCTCATGACCTAGAATGGGTCATTTATCATTTTGACATTAGCATACGCAACAAAGGTTAGCATCATAGGCAAAATGAAAGCCAAAGATTATAAAATTTCAACATGCTAATTGGCATATTGAAATATATCATATGTTAGTTTTGGTTTGATAAACCGAAACCAAAAATAATTAAAGTTCTTAAATCCAAAATTGTAAATTAAAACATAAATTAGTTATACCTAACAAAACTCTAACTACAAACCTCAACACATCCAAAAGCACTTAATAGAAACTTAAAAAAATCTTTTGTACTTTTTAAGGTTAATTATATGTTTCATAAGAAAACCTAATGTATAAAACGTTGAAAATTTTCTTCTTTCAATATCTTAAAAAGTGGTTGGAGTACTTGTGGTCTGTTGATACAAATACTAATTTTTTTAATAAAATAAATTAGATTTGTATCTTCCTTCTCCAAAAATTGTAATATAATGAGTTGGCCAAAAAAATCTCTTAAGAATTTATTTATTTATTTTACAACAAGGAGGGAAACTCAAATCTAATACAATCTCATTAAGAGATTAAGGTTTATATCATTAGAATATAAGATTTTTAGACATAAAAAAAAGGGTTTTTAAACATTTTTTATTATGGCATGACTTTTTCAGCCAACCACCTAAAATAGAATTCTTTACTCCCAAGGTGGGTAACCAACCAACTAAATAACGTTTACAACTATCCTGGATTAAGAAAGGCCATCTTGAGATTTGAATTATCTGGGAACTTAATAACATATGATGGTAACTTTGAATAGCATAATCCAACTGATGCGTTGGGAAGTATAATTGTGCAAAAGATTTGTAAAAGGTACATCTGATCTGTATTATGCGTAACACATGATATAAAAATGTGGGCCAAAGAAACCCACGAGTCACACGAATAGCACATGAACGTGACCAAGTTGTGTCCTTAAAAAAGCTAAAGGTAAAATAAAAGCTACCAAATTATTGCCTTCTTTTTCTTTTATGAAATAACAATCCTGAATTTTACAAGTAGTACCCTTAAATTTTTCGAAAAATATGAATTCAATGAAGTTTCTTGTTCGATGCAGTTTTCAATTAATCTGTGTTTATGAATATGTAATCATTTTTTGAGATGGTCTTTCTCGGACGATTTGACTTTCAAAGATTAACACGGTCAGTTCCGTGATATTGCAACTTACCTCTCTTTTTTCAATTCATGGCTTAGTGATAATAGTAGTACGTGAGCTTGAAAAAGCTTTTCCCCCCGTGAATCTTGTGTAGCCTAGAGGGGTTGCTACGTTTTAAACGTGATGTTTACCCAGTCCTCTTTTGCGTGTGACCACAACAATCCCCACATGCCAGTAGTCAGTTCTTTAATTTGCAGTACTTAGCATTGATGACAGAATCCGCCTTGCCCGCTTCGCCCTATGCCTTCCTTGACGACTTTTCTATTGATGCAAGTAATTGGAACTTGGAAGATATGGATGATAGACCACAACTGACCAATCTCGCTGAATGCCTTTAAATTAAAGTTTATATGTGATGTCATGATTGCTTAAAAATGACCATAAGCTAAAACAAGCAATGGTGATTTTTGTGAAGGTGGTTGGAATATTCAAAATGGTGGTACTTCCACTCCTGGGTCAGCTTGCGGATGAATGTGGCCGAAAACCTCTTCTCCTCCTCACTTTATCTACTACAATAGTCCCTTTCTGTAAGCTTCTCCCTGAAATCTCTTCATGATCTTAGTCCATATTTTGTTAATGCTATCACGCTATTAATGTACATTTTGTTGACTCTTCCATTCATCAGCAAGTGCTTTAGCAAGCGTATGATAACGACTACTTGCAACACTTATTAAGAGCCTAGAAAAGAAAATATTCACTCTGTGTTATGAATTTTCAAAAAAGGAAGTGTAGAGCAATATGAAAAGTTTCGTTATTTGGTATTCCAACAAGTGCCCAACATTTTTTATAACTTCTTGTATGATTTGATTTACATGAAACTTGACAGAACATAGTGCTGTTATGATATTGAGGAAACATATCTTCCTTGCTATTCTTCATTGTGGTTACATATGAGTGCACAATGAGAAATGATTGTGTGTTTTTTTGCTTGATGTTTCAGCTTTGCTCGCAATGAGCCAGACCAAGGAATTTGTATATGCATACTATGTTATACGCACAATCTCATACATACTCAGCCAAGGCAGCATTTTCTGCATTTCAGTTGCATATGCGGTAAGAGTTATTTTCTATAAAAGAGGTTTTAATTCGCGAACTATAAATTTAACATATTCGATAAATACTAAGCTCTTGTTGTTTTCATCTTAGTAGGCAGATGTCATCGAGGAAAGTAAGAGGGCTGCAGCATTTAGTTGGATTACAGGTCTCTTCTCTGCTTCACATGTTCTTGGAAACTTCCTTGCACGGTTTCTACCCGAGAAGTACATCTTCGATGTGAGCTCATGCAGTGGCAGTTCCTTTTTTTATTTAAATTATGTGCTTAGTTTCTGTTGAAGTAATGACTTTTTTTTTTTTTTTCCAGGTTTCAATTGCTCTCTTGATCTTTTGCCCAATTTACATGCAATTCTTTTTGAGGGAGACAGTAAAACCAGCTCCAAAGCAGGACCAACAATCAGGCTGCTGCAAGGTACTGAAAGTTTTGCAAAAGCGATACGAATCCATGAGAGATGCAGCAACTATAGTAGTAAGCAGGTAAATAAGAATTGATCACCTCTTTACATCGAATAGTAGCATAACTAGTACGCACATTCAAGAACACTCCCTTTTGTTCTTTTTTATAACTTTGTCGTGCGTATAGCTATTCTTGGCATGGATTTAAACCATTCATGTAAGATTTATACTTATCTCACTGAGCCTCGCATTACGTTGCAGTCCGGCGCTCAGAGGCATTTCTCTTGTTTCCTTCTTTTATGAGCTCGGAATGTCAGGCATCACCAGTGTCTTATTGGTAAAATTTATAGAAAGCATCTATTGGAGCACATTTCAAATTTATTGTTGGACCAAAGATTATAGCTGATGTTACTGCTTGCCAATTCTTTCCAATTCCATTACAGTACTACCTAAAGGCGGCATTTGGTTATGACAAGAACCAATTTTCAGAAATCCTAATGATGGTGGGAGTAGGTTCGATAGCTTCTCAGGTTAGTCCTGACAAGATTCTGAAATATAACCATAATATTATTCAGTAAGACTATGCTAACCTTTCTGCATTTTGGGCATTTTGGAGCATCCTTACGAATCCTAACGAATTATCTTTACCTTTTCTCTAGATTTTGGTGCTGCCTCTAATAAATCCTTTGGTAGGAGAAAAACTGATACTATGTGCTGCGTTGCTCGCTTCAATAGCTTATGTAAGAAATCTTTTCACCATGTATCAACTCAAGTTTATATACTAAATTCTCGAAACAAGAAGTTTCTAATGTCTTTGTATTTCTGTGCAGGCATTACTCTACGGTTTGGCATGGGCCGCATGGGTATGCTCATGATTTTTGCCACTTTTGCTTAATTAATGATGCCTCCCTGTTTGTTACAAGTTCATTTTTCCAAACACATTCAACTCCACCATCTTTTCGAAAACAAAAAAATACCAATAATTGCAAGAATAAAGAATATGGTCCAAATGAAATTAAACTCATGTCAGTTTCAATGTTCTGTTTGATCTTCTAATGCAATGGCTCTTTGTAACGCAGGTGCCATACCTAAGTGCTTCTTTTGGAGTCATATATGTACTTGTCAAACCCGCTGTAAGTGCAATACAATATCATGATTCATTTCTTCTTTTATTTCAGAGCTAAAATTTATTCATCCTTCTTTTTTTTTTTTTTTTTTCTCGTTTCCTGCCTTTTGCAGACTTATGCTATCATTTCAAAAGGATCAAGCTCAAGCGATCAGGTTAGTAACTCATCATTGAAATTCTGAATCACAAAGTTAGATTTTGCCTTCATACTGCACAGTTATCAAATTTTAATCCGTGAAAAGTCTTCAAAATACAGGGTCAATTTTGCTCTATCTGTTAATAACATCTATCTAATACAACACAGGAGCAAGGTTAAATGCCGGATTCATTATTCACACTTCTAGTTTTGGCATAAGCTGATCAACCATGCTATGGTGTAACATCTCTTGTTTCCGTGCATAATCATCTTTATTTGAACTGCAGGGGAAGGCACAAGGATTTATAGCCGGTGTGCAATCAATAGCAAGCTTGCTGTCACCGATCGCGATGAGCCCATTGACTTGTGAGTTACATTTGGTATTCCTTTCTATGATCAATTCTTAGAATCTGCGTTCCTCTTTTTTGCTTTTAGCTAATTGATTGAAATGTGTACTGAGCAGCTTGGTTCTTGTCCAACAATGCTCCTTTCAACTGCAAAGGTTTCAGCATTGTGTGTGCATCTATATGCTTGGTGAGGCTCGTCTCTTTCGCATCTCGTTTCGTGCCAGTCTCTTAAACATGAGTTATCAGTCTCGTAATAATCATATAAGAAGTTTAAATGTTTTGTTTTCTACAGATAATTGCCCTATGTTATGCTTGCATGCTCAAACCAGAGGGAGAGAATACCGAGTCCACAAATGATGTCGAAGCGCCACTTCTATGTGGCAATAACGACAGTTGATTTCAGGATAAAATTCTTAAGTGTCAATTGTAAGATAGTTACGAGGAAGATGTACATAACCGTAGCAGCAGGAATGGTGGTTGATAGGATGTATGTTCTCCACCAAAGGTAGGAAAGCAAGTTTTGTAATTTTTGCAGTTCTTTTTTTCTCCTTTTTAACCCTATGTATGATTTCCTTTATATCCTTATTCAATTGATATATTCAATGGATTTGAATGACAGTTGTTTAAAGCAATTAGTGGCTGATTTTACATAGAACAATCCACTATTACATAGCCAACTCTGGCCATCCAGAATGGTTCTTAGACGAATTACATCAAATGCCAGAAATGATAGTAACAAGGTTAAAATATCCAGCAAAACAACCATCATTCCACACACAGCACAGACACTATCAACAGCAACCTATGATTTCTATCACAACTCCATCAAACAAATCTCCATGCTTCACCCCCAACTTCAGGACAAACAATGTCCTTATTTTTGGTATGGTTCAGGGTGGACCCTCTTATCATTAATGTTTACAAAAGAAAGGACAAGGGCCGGGTTGGAAAAAAGAAAAAGAAAAAAGAAAGAAGAAGTGGAATGGTAAAGAATGGGACCCCCGCATGGGTGTGGTGTGGCCAATATGCCGGTCATTCGCAAGTGCCATTGGGATACTTTATGAGCACAGCCCGTGTTTTATTGATTCTGAATCCTCGATAAACTACTCCTATGCTATGCGTCCAAGCTCTCTAAACTCCTAACTATAACTACAATCCACGCACTACGTAAAAAAAAGATCTTATCTCTCAGCTTGGCGGCAATATGGAATGGCGGAAAGAACAAATTTTTGTCTGACTTTGAGCTTGTTTGATTCTCTACTCAATTGGTAACAACAAAGCAAAGTTATCAAAGAAGTAGAAATCAGAAAATAAAAAGGACTAAGATACTGAATTTAAAAAAAAAGAAAGAAAGAAAGTTTCTAAAATCTAAAATTAGCATAAATACATAAAATAACACCAAAAACTTGACTTATAGCCAAACACATGGAGAAAAAAAAAAGAAAAGATGAACCAAAAAGGCTACTGAAAAATGGAAACATGAATATATTATTATTATTATTATTTGTTGAAATTTGAAAGTATTAATAAATTTTATTTTTTGGAAAATATGATTGAGAAAACATTTTTCATAAAAGCTTAAATATTAAATAAAAATTAAAAACTTTTCGACTAATTCATTGCTTTCTTTAACTTATTGTAGATTAGGGTTTTGACTAAGGTGTTCATGTATATATTGCAAACAAGTCTTGCACTATCTATGATTTTAGAATAGTGATATGAAGATAATATATAATAAAATAACTTAGAGAGAATGATAGGAAAATGAATAAAAAGTTTAGTATCTCAAATATATACAAGTGATAGAAAAAAGAGTATGAGGAAACCTTATGCATTAACCTTGTAATTGTTTGCTTGAAGAGATAATGTATTAGAATATCATTTTTCCAATCTTTTTTTTAAAATATTAAATGAAGATGAATAATTGAGTATTTATAGGTTTTTAGACTTAATGATATATGATCATTTTGGTGATCGACGAAAGAGATGGAACTTACTTAGTCCATGATTATCTTGAATGAGCTTGGTGATGGGCCAACACCAATAATTATCCTTATTAGTGCATGAACTTATTTGATAAAAGTTAGAAGCAAATGAATCGGTTAATAATCTCTATTCTAAATCCTTCAAGCTAAATCCCTCTAAATTATTCTAATTATGAATTGGATTTCTTGAGTATTGTCACCTAACTTAAAGAATTAAACTTAATAATAATTTTAGCCTTACACTTACTAGAGAAAAAAAGAAGACTAAAATAAAAGCCTATTAAATGAAAAATAAATGAGTAATTTCCATGGAAGATGTGAAAGTGAAAACCACATCATAAGAGTTTCATCATTTAAAATAATTATTTTTTATTTTTTAAAAAATTATTTTCTTAAAATGTTAAAACATGTAATTAATAGTTGATAGAAAGAAAAATAATACAATATTTTACAAATTTAGGTAATTCCAATTTGTACTTTTAGGAAAGTGAAATTGCATAGAAATGTCAAGCAGAGAGCATAGCTTGATCTCTCTCTCTCTCTCTCTCTCTCTCTGTGGCTTTGCAAAGCGCATCCATGGACGCTTGTTGTCTCGTCTTTTCTCCTACCACTGTATCCATTTCAAAGTCCTCTCCAAAACCTCAGACGTTAAAACCCTATTTCTCTTCCTCTAAGAACAAACCTTTATTACCACTCTTACCTCGTTTTACATTCCCCATAATCTCCTCCTTATCCACTAACTCTACCGTGTCTCTCTCAACAACAACTACTTCTCCTGCTTCTTCTTCTTCTTCCTCAAGACCTCGTCACTGGATTGTTTCCATGGACACACCTCCACAACAAGTGCTCGGTTCCAAGCCAGACATCATCAATTACTATGTCAACACTCTCCAAACTGTCATTGGCAAGTGGGTGTTCACACTTCTTTTATTCATGCGTATCTTTTATCTGGGATTATGCAATATAATGGAGTTGAATTTTGTAATTGATTATGGTTTTGAATGCAGTGAAAGGGACGCTCAGATGTGCATATATGATGCTTCTGTTATATCGCCTTTCGGGTTTTCTTGTGATGTTGATGAAGATACTTCTCGTCTGATTACTCGTAAGCATTCTCGTCATGTCATGATGTTTTCATTTGTGTATTGTATTTAAAGCTTTTGTTTCAATCAAATGGGTGTGAATAATGAGAAAAGAGAAGATTAAAGATTGTATCTTTTTTAGGTTATAGGAAGTTTCGGTTTTGTATAATCTTGAATTAGCCTTTGGAATAATTTTATTTGGTTGGCCCTGTGCACAACAATAGTCGCATGGAAAGAAACAATCATAGAAATTTTTACAAGACAAGCAAAGGAAAGTTGCAACACAGAGTTCTTAAGCAAATGCCCCATGCACTTGCTATCAGAACCGATTTTGTTATTGCTCCCACTCCATCATATTTCAAAAGTTACTGGTGATTGGCCTTGCTTATATTGTCCTAGTTCAAGATGTGTAGCTTTTTTCAAAAAGAATGATGAGAATATTTGTGTATTTATCCTGCAAAAGACTTGTTTTCTTATTCACAGAAATATATTTCAGAAAAAAGAGTGCTCTGAATGGTAATTATGGACAAAATGAACCTAATGTGTACAATCCACTCATTGTAAACATCCTTTTGACTTCACGAGTATGTAGAAGGGAAATTATGATCAGCACAAGTCACAGTGATGAACATTTTTAGTTTTTAATTTATAAAAGCACAGGGCATTGAATCAACTGATTAGAAATACTTAACACGGTTTCATTGTTTATTCAATTGATTATCAAGTGATATAGCTATAAGCTATGTAGCTTATCTGCAATTATTTGATTATCATTCTATATAGCTATAGGCTATGTAGTTTATCTGTAATTATTTGATTATCATTCTATCTGAAATTGAAACAAAATGGAAAAATTGGAAATTTTATCAAAAAGAATGCCGATATCATCTTGTAGGTTTACCGGGAGTTTTGTCTGTCAGGCCTGACCCAGATTATACTTCCACAAGGAAGGACTATTCACATACTCAGTTGAGCTACTTGTCAAGCCCCCTGAATGGAGGCCCTCTATTGTTTCCATCTGGGAAGACAAAACACTGGCTTGTTCGGATGGATAAACCAGGAGTTGGAGTTGTTACAAAAGCTCAAATGGTTGATTATTATGCTCAAATACTGATAAAAGTTATGGGGAAGTAAGTCTTCTTTATGATCATAGCCTTAGTCCATGTATTATCTATAACTATTTTGGGATATTTATACCAGGAATGATGTATGGTAGGACTCAAGGGTGAAAAGTTGATGCATGTTATTATTACTGTACACAAAGTGGCGCAAAGGGCGATGTATGTTTCTAGTGATGCAAATAAATGTCACATGAAGTGGTCTGCTGAGGCATGTAGCCAAGATCCTATTAATATGTCCCATGAGCTCAACGTTCATCACTTATTTGCATCACTAAAGACATACATCGCCATGTTGCACCACCTTTTATAAGGTTCATCACCTATTTATACCACTAAAAACCTATGTCTATGCCTAAATGTACATCATTTCTAGTGTGATTATCCCATTACTTATAGTAGTAACACTGAGGAAAATATCATTTGTGCAGCGAGAAGGATGCGCAGATGTGCATGTATCATGTTTCCTGGAAATCTGACTTTGGGTTTTGTTGTGAACTTGACAATGAGTGTGCAAGAGAACTGGCTGGTAGATGCTACAGGGATTTTCTATTTGAGAATTGGATCTAAAGTCTTCTTTATTCTTTATAGCTCTGATAAACGTTCTCTATAATGTTGCAGAAGTCCCAGGTGTTCATTCTGTTGAACCAGATGAAAATTTTGAGTCAGAGAATAAGAACTATGGAGGTGAGCCTCATATCATTTCATATTTAGTACAAATTAGTTTGGAGTGGTCTCTGTACTGCCTGTGTTTCTGATTTCTCTACGTGGAGATTATATAGGACCTCACCCTGTGTTTATTTTTTGTGACTCCATAGTTCTGTGGCTGATGCAACTTTATTGGGTTCATCCATTTCCTTAGGAGGATTCCTTTTTTTTTTTTGCGTAAATGATTCTATGTATGTTGAGTAGTGACAATGTAAAATAGTTATCTCTTTTATCAAGAGATTCGATGGAATATTCCGAAGGCCATGTTGTTTCAAATGATGGTTTGTCAAAAGCTTAGATCTAACCCCAGTCAGCACACATAATTATTTTTTTGTTGTCCCATGGGTGAGCCTCAAAAGATCTACAACAGTATTAAGGAATTATACCTAATTAGTTATTTTAGATGCATTGAAGGGAAGGGACTATGGTAATACTTGCTCTTAATTACTTACGTGTTATTTCTAACCTTTTGTTTTGTTGGTCTATGAGTACAAATGTGGTATTGGAGGAACCCATTTCATTTTTCAATGACTGTCCTTCGTTAAACTGTAAGTAATAATATGTGCAGTTGGGTCTCTTGTATTTCTTTTGATTATATTGTATACAAGTTTAATCACATATACTTCAATCATTTAATATTGGCATATTCATGATTTTCTGCATAAAAAACATTCTATTGCATTATGTCCAACAAGGGCAGTGTAGAATGTTGACATATACCATAAAGTAGAGCAGTAGCTGTACTGCAGTGAGCTTGAGTTGAGAGGAATATCATATTGATGTTTCATGAATAAGTCTTGGATAATATTTGTATGCCTATTATAAGAGAAATATTTGATGCTAATTTTTGTAAATATTAATTAGTGATCTGCAGTGAAACATGCAGTTATGGTGTAGTCATTATAATTCTTCCACACATTGTGGAATAGCTTGAATATGTGCATTTTTTACATTATAGTCATATACAAGTCAGGATGAAAGAAAGTTATCTTCTCATAATGCATCACACTAAATCAATACGTAAGAATTGGTGTAGTTTGACATAACTGTGTTTTTATCCCAATAGTTTAGTTGTGAGATAATTCTATGCTGTTTGAGAAAAAGGAAAAAACCAAATGAAGAGCACGAGAAATGTAGAGGGTATTTTTTCTGTTTGTGTAGAGGGTATTTTTTATTGTTTGAACATTCTCACATTTTCTGTTAGTTCCTTTATTAGCTATAATTTCAGCTGATATCAATGATTTACAGAGATAAAATCTTCAATATCCATTCACGTGCAATGTTAAAATAAATGGGGACACTATATTACCGTCATGACCCTAATTTCATTTGTCTCTTAAAGATCATACAGTCTTCCAATATGAGTACGTCAAAATAAAACAGGTCCCTAGTCCTTTTGCCTTGTATTTTCCCTTTTTCCCTGCCACTTAGATGATTTCATTAAGATCCTAGAAGCTAGTAAGAAACAAAATGGGGTATTCTGGTCATCAGCTTCCCCTAGAAGTGCATTGAGCAACCAATAACTATTTTGCTTTATATTTCTTTTCTTCTGTAGACACCCCTAAGCATGTTTTTGATAACACCAACATTTGGTTGCTGTTGCCACAGGCGAATCACCGTTTTGTTTTCCCTCTCTTTTCTGGTTCAATGTCTTCTTACCCATTCAATGATCTTCTTTTGTAACATGCATGCAAAGCACACTGGGCAAATTTATTCTATATATATAAGATCACATAAGGCACTAATGATGGGACTTTTCCAGGTTGTGATTCACAAACTTCTGGTGGTGCACAATCTATAGGAGCAAATGATGCAGTGCCAATAAGGACAAATAAACTTTTTGTCACTGGTAGGCTGAAGCTCTTTTCTACATAATGTTCATTTCAGGAGTGTTTTGTGAACTCTGGGACCCTGAATGTAAAACGATTGCCAATTCATGTTTTCAAAATTTGCTTGATAGAGCAGCTCCTTTGTACACATTGGTTGGCATCCAGGGTTTGCTGAGTTGATTATATTCTTTTTATACCAAATAAGAGTTGTATGTTGCTTTTGCTATGCAGGTCTTTCGTTTTATACATCTGAGAAAACACTACGTGCTGCATTTGAAGGCTTTGGAGAACTTGTTGAGGGTATTTTTATCATTTTCTCAGCAATATGATAACATATTTCATTTTTTCACACTGCTGATAAATTGATTTCACCACAGTTAAAATTATAATGGATAAGATATCTAAAAGGTCCAAAGGCTATGCATTTGTTGAGTACACAACAGAAAAGGCTGCGAGTGCTGCACTTAAGGAGATGAATGGCAAGGTACTATGGAGATGGAGTCCTCATTCCACTTGCCATTGGAAATTTTTTCTCTTTCTAACTAAGCTGTCTCTTGTAGATCATTAATGGGTGGATGATAATCGTTGATGTTGCAAGGAATAGTCCTCCAAAATACAGCAGAGGTCGACCAAGACAAGCAACCTGAGCAGGTTTGAAGGTCTCTATTTTCATCTAAGATATCTCAATGGTAGCTTCTATACAAGAACCTCATTGACTTGATTCTTAAATTAGCCAGCAGTCTAGGCAAGCCTGGAATGACTGAAAGGCTCATACCCAATTTCATGTGAAAATTAAATTTTGACCGAGGATAAGGTTAAGGTACATTCAGTTCTTCTGTATAGACTCAAAATACTACAAACCTTGAGGAAGCATAGTATCATATAGGTTCTTAACTAAAAAACTTTTCTGGTGCAGTTGAATCAGCCCTTTTCTTTTATTGCAAAAGGCAGCTACTTCACAGGGGAAGACAAATTATGGAGTCTATTTCATTGAGGTTTGCTATATTCCCGATGTGTGCCCTTGTGTCCTACAGATCATTGTGCATTTATATGGTAGATATTATTTCAGCTTTTCCATATTAGGTTGAAATTGTACAATGTATCAATGACATTATTTCTTCATTACCATAAAGGTCTGTTGTAATGTTCCAAATATTTCTTTCTGCTTGTAAACTATTTTGATTAAAAAACACAAAATTCTAAATCTTTCATAAATTTGCCTTTCCCTTGAGGGGGTACTAGGAAGGAGGTGAAAACACCATTTATACTATATTCAAGGTTTCTTCGTCTTCATTTGCCCCCCTAATTAAATCCTGTTTGTCTCCTTGGTTTGTGATGGTAAATCTTAACCACTGGCCATTGCATCACTCTCCCAAAAAAAAAAAAAAAAAAAAGAAGAAATCATTCTCCAAAAAACCACCTCTGTATTCTGGTCTGCCAGAGCTACCTGCCTTACTTGGTGAAGGGCAGTGAGTTAGCCCATCAGTAGAATCCTTTCACTATGAGTTGCACGCTTGCACTTACACTTGGTGACATGATCCAGCAACACGACCTGACTCATTCCAACCTGCAAGATGGTTTATGGAGGTAAAAATATGAAATGGATATACTTGTGACATGATTAAAATGAAAATGAGCCAATCATGAAGAGTATAAATTAAATTTACTATTTGGAAAGACCAGTTAATGTCATAGATTTCAATACTAGATCAAATTCTATATGAATATGGTTTGATATTGATATCTGTTATCCCTACTTACAGTTAGTTTCCACTGCTATGGTGCCTTACATGTAGATTTGTTCCTAGTGATTCTCCTTATCTACACATTGTGTTGGCTCTTCTCTTTGTTAAATCAAGGTCTTGTATTTCTACAGCAACTTTGGTATCTAACTTTTATTGTGTTTAATAAGAAAGCGCGTGCTGTGTGTAGATGAGTTTCTTCATCTCCCTTGTAGGTCGAGCATGGACTCTTCATCCGTGATCCGTGTTATATGCCGAGGATGGAACTGGTTCATTATATTGTTATGAGTTATTTTCTACCATGCTCCAGAGGTGTTTTGGGGGCTTCAAACCGGCAGAGCAGAACCCAACCCATGATAGGAATGGAGTAGGTTCAAGCCTTGAGTTTTTAACTTAGAAATTCAGGCTCGTTTGGGGCCATATTTCCTTGATGTTGGATGGTTCAGTGTTCAGGAGACGTGTGGAGTCTTTGGGGGTGGGTTTATTTGTCTAGTGGACCTTTTCATCAACGCTTGTTGGTATTCAATCTTTTCAAAGGCTTTTAGATTCGTATTTGATGAATTCTAAGAATTCAGACTTTTATTAGAACTAGATACAATACAACCTCCCAACGCTTTACATAGATCATAGATGTCGTTGGTTTAGACTATACTAAATTAATGGATTAACATAAAAAATTATCATAATTAATACATATAATATATATTTTTATAAATTGATCTAAATATAAGACCAATACAATTGCAAATATAAATAAAAATCATAATTTATTAAATTTTTATATGGCTAACAAATGACCATGGATGTGCTTTTGAAAGATTGGAACATCATGATTGTAAAGAGTAGGGTTCTTTTATATTAAATTATATAAATGTTGCAACTATTCTAAAGTTTTGCGTAGACGGATGTCCCTGTTAAATATAAACTTCCGAGGTCATACATGGGGACTTGGTGAAGATACAAGAGTGGGAGCCAAATTATAATTATTCGGTTTTGAATCATCTGGAAATTTTAAGTCATCGACATAAAGAATATTGTTGTATTTACTATTTAAACTTTACAATTATATACTTATACTTTAAAATTGTCAAAGATCTTAATTAATTGAATTTATGTTAGTCATCATTAGCCTCTTCAGTCTGCTTTAACACCCTTATTTACATGACAGTATCAACCCATTAGAACTCAATATGTGACTTTAAATGGTTATAAGATTTTGATATTTTAAATTACTAATTTTTTATTGAAAAATAAATTTTATGTTAGAAAAACTATATAATTTTTTTACATCCAACCAATTGATTATAATTTTGTAATATAGAAAATTTCTATGAAGACAAAAAAAAAAAAAAAAAAAAAACCCAAACTTCACTCTCAACCTTAGAATTCGCTACTTTTCACTATAAGGTGCCTAGACTCTCTCCCACGCCTTGTCTTCTACATATGAAAATCGAATATAAATCGTTTTTTTGTCCAAAAAATATGAATTGTTTGAATGACTGAGATAAAAGTGCACCTCATAACTTATCTATTTAGATTCAGGCATGTGGTTGATCAATAACAAGACATACTTGTTTGAATTTGATTGGTACATGTAATCGATAAAATACGTATTCCCTTCATGTTGATTCTGACTTTTATCAAAATTACATTATGAAATATAATTGCCCAGAACCTTTACGATGTGGAGTTTGTATTGAGCAGGGAACATAGGCTAATGCAGCAAACCTCTAACCCCATGCAAAAGCAAAAGTTACAATTAAAGCTTGTACTCCTAATTGCTATATTAGGAGAGGAAGAATGAGGAGGATATTTTTTCTATAGAGAGAGAACGAAGGAGATAAAGATCCCTTGCCAACTTTGCCACCAAAGCTTACAGTCACAACGTGTTGATCGATCAATACAACATGATATAGTTTGGCTGGGTAGCTCAAGTGTTTTCTTTCTTGTATTAAATCCTCCATTGTCAATTGTTTTGTCGTTCCTAAATTAATAGAGCTGGCTAATACTAGTTTTTTCTTGCGTATGTTTCCTTTTTCCTCTTCCCCTCTTCTAAACATACGTTAATTTATTATTATTTTTTTCTTTGAAAAAAAAAAAAAAGAAACAAATTTTCAAGGATCCTTATCACATAGTTGTCATATAATGTACTGTCGCCGGTGTTGTTAAGGAAATCTGCAAAAGAAGATGTCATATCCATGCATAGCTCTGCCAAGAACATTCGTATTCTGATCTGCAAGAACTACATGCATTGCTTGTTGAAGGGGCCTTGAGCTAGCCCATTAATCAACATTATTTCTGTAATGTTCCAGAATTCGAGATGTCATAGTTCGCAGCTGGTCATTGTTTCAAAGGCTTTAGAGGATATCTTTACTTAGTTATTACAATAGTAAAAATAATCTACGTCATCTCCATCCCGCACATATGTCCCTAAGTCATCATCATAGGAAGTATATTCATTTGTGCCTACAATTAAAAAAAAATTCCTGAGAGATGAGCTAATACCTAATACGTATATCCCACAAACACACACGCATGATTAAGTGTAAGTTAAGTCACATGCAATAATATAGACATAAAAAAATCATACAATATATTGTTATTTCATTTAGTCCACAAATCAACCAAGAGATACTTATGACCCCGCCAAACATACATACATACATGCACACACACACACACACACACACATATATACATAATGTGAATGTTAGAAACTACTACTATGGGCTTAACACCCATGAGTCCTTAAATCTACCTAGATAATTTCTACGTGTGATTTCACTAGAGACAACGTTACATAATGATCATTGGAGTACCCCCTATAGATCTACCATTACAAGCCCTTAAGCTGAGCTAAGCACAACCAATAAGCAACTTAATTCAATCCATTATATGTTATTCTGGTTTCACATTGACTTAATAATCACAAGCAATAACAAAGATTACACATACCTAAAAGGATAGTCTTAAGCATAACTTGTTCTTGACTAATAACTAAACTGTAATTTGTTAAAATGTAAAGAATTTACTCTTAGTACTAGTTTAGGTTTAGTCTAAGTTACTCAATTCCTGTTCACTTAATTGTTATAGTATCACTTTTCTTACTTTGTTGGAAATTCTAGGGTTATATACTAGGTGTTTAGATTGAATAGAAATTCAAATAGGTAGAAATTAAATCAACTAAAAAAATTTCTCTAATTACACGATTGTGTATTAGGCTGTGTACTTTAGCATGATTGGGTACATGGTCGTGTATTATGGCCATATAACTTTTTGTGTATTTTTGTTAATTTTATAGGCCCAAGTACATGGTTATGTATTTGGCTATGTACCTTTCTTTGAATTTTCATAATTTGACACGCCCAAGTACACGGACATATCCTTTGTCTATGTACGTTTTTGTACACGATTGCATTTCTACATAGGCATGTACTTGACCATGTACTACATTATTCCATACGAACTGCTTTTCCTCTTCTTCAATTTGTTCCTCAACTTAATTTCTATGATCTTAAGTCTAATTGAATCCTAAAAATTTGTTAATCTATTACATTATATGGATTGATGTACTTGTCTCAATTTGTGATTCGAACCCTCAAATCACTTGATTTCATGCTTGTTTCATCTCGCTCCTTATTCTGAATTCTAACATGATGAGATATATCTTACTTAAATCCACAATTCCATTATCAGAAACAAGCATCGTGATTGTTAAAACCCTTACCTAATGCAACTGGATTGAACATTGTGGGTGTTAGCTAGGTCACCTTGGGGGTTTCTAAGAACGTCTCTTTGTTTGCTATTGTGCAAATGGTAAAAAGGGATCACTAGGTCAAATGGGATAATGCAATGGGGGTCTACATTTTCTTTCATATAAAACTTTATAAGGAGCCATTTGGATGGTTACTTGATAGTTATTGTTGTAGACAAACTTAACCAAAGAAATATGTTCATTCCAATTACCTCTAAAGTTCAGTGTATAGGCTCTGAGCAAATCTTTTAGGATCTAGATGGTTGTCTCAAATTGTTCATCTGTTTAAGGGTAGAACGTAGTACTAAATTGTAGTTTTGTACTCAAAACTTTATGTAAGCTATTTCAAAATCTGTTTACAAACTGTGTATCTCTATTTGAAGTAATTGTGACTAGCACTCCATGTAACCTTACTATTTCTTGTATATATATTTTGGCCAATTTCTCTAGTTTGTATTTGACTCTAATAGGCAAAAAGTGAGCAGACTTGTTTAACCGATCTACTATTACCTATATTTCACCTTGTTTCTCTTTAGTTCTTAGGAAGCTCGTAACGAAATCCATTGTCACATGTTCTCATTTTCACTCAGGTACTAGGAGGGGTTACAATTCTCCACCTGTCCTTTGATGTTCAATTTGGATCTGTTGACAAGTGAGACACTTTGCTATATACTCGGCTATTTTTCGTTTCATGTTCTTTCACCAGTAACGACTCTTTAAGTCTTTGTACATCTTAGTACTTCTAGGATGGATTGTATAGGTAGAGTAGTGTACCTCTCTTTCATGATTTCTTTCTTTAACTTTACATTCCTTAGCATACACAATTGTGTTCCATACCTTAAGATCCCATTTGGGTCAATATAAAATTCAAGAGCATTGCCTTATTCTAATTTGTTATGGATTTCTTGAATGTCTACATCTTCTGTTTGAGTAGTCTTAATTCTATCCATTATAGTTAGTTGTATGCGTAAAGTGGCCATCTTCGCTCCAACTTCTTGAGTCAAAATATTCAACTCTACTTTACACATGTCATTAACAATTTTCACCATGAAGTGATTAGAATAGCAAGATTACCTTATTTCTTCCTGTTAAGGGCATTTGTCACCACATTAGCTTTTCCTGGATGGTAGTGGATTTCCAGGTCATAATCTTTAATCAATTCCAACCATCTACTTTAGTGCATGTTCAATTCCTTCTATGTGAAGATATACTTCAAGCTTATGTGTTTAGTGAAAATTTTGCATTTTTTTTCCATACAGGTAGTGTCTCCATAGCTTTAGTGCTAGTATTACAATTGCCAGTTCTAAATCATGTGTTGGGTAATTCTTTTCATATGGTTTCAGTTGACAAAATGCATATGCTATGACTTGCTTGCCTTGCATTAAAACCAACCTAGCCATTAGGTTGAGGCATCACTATAAATAGTGAATTCTTCCCCACTCTTAGGTAATGCTAAAATTGGTGCTGACACAAGCTTTTCCTTAAGTTTTTGGAAACTAGCTTAACATTTATCACCTCGCTCAAACTTCACCTTCTTTTATGTTAATCTAGTGAGAGGAGTCGCTATCTTAGAGAATCCTTCTACAAATCTTCTATAGTAACCCGCTAAACCTAAGAAGCTTTTTATGTCTACTATTGTCTTTAGTCTAGGTTAGTCTACTATAGTTCTCACTTTTTTGGGTGTATTGAAATTCCATCTTTGTTAACCACACAACCTAATAAAACTACTTGCTCTAGCTATAATTCACATTTCTTGAATTTAGCATGTAGTCTTTTTGCTTGCAACCTGTCAAATACTAAGCTTAAATGTTCTTCATGTTCCTTATTGCTCCATAAGTACATTAAGATATCGTCTATAAAGACAATCATAAACTTTTCCAAGAAGTCCCTAAACACCTTGTTCATCAAGTTCATAAAAGTTGCATGTGCATTGGTCAACTCAAAGGGCATCACCAAAAATTCAAAATGCCTATATCAGGTCTTAAAGGCTGTCTTTTAGATATCCCCTTCCTTAATCCTCAACTGGTGGTATTCTAATCTCAGGTTGATGTTAGAAAATACCCAAGTTCCCTGTAACTGATCAAATAGGTTATCTATCATGGGGAGAGGATACTTGTTCTTAATGGTGACACAATTCAATTCTCTATAATCAATGTACAATCTCATGCTTGCATCATTCTTCTTAACAAAAAGGATTGACACACCCTAGGGAGATGTACTAGGTCTTATATCTCTCTAACTCCTAAAGGTGTATTGATAGTCAAATGATCATCTATACATTCAATAGCCAATGCACACTCATGTATAAACGATTCAGACACATAGGAAATAGAAGTATTAGTATCGAATAATACATAGGCATTGTAAGTGTGTACTTGAAGTGCACATGCAATTGTGTCCATGTTTAGAAGGTCCTGATGTTGCTACTACTGAAGTGTAAACACCCTAGTGGGAACCTGTTGTTTGGAGCCTCTTGTTTGTGGCTTACTAGCTTGTATCCTTGTTGGAGGTCTTGCTACTTGTTAAGCTGGGGCTATCTAATTTCTCGTTTGACCCTGAGTATAATCAACAACCTTGTGTCTCCTTTGTTTACACACATAGCAGAATAACAGTGGGACTAACCTTTCATTGTAATGCTGGCTTATATGTCCTATCTTTCCATAGGAGAAACACATACCCTTTGGCCATCTGTAGTCCCCTAGTTTATGGGGCTTATAACACCTGGTGTATCTGATTGTAGAGGCTACTAAAGGAAGTCCCAAAGGCACTGTTTGATTTGTAGATGAGGAATTGTGGTAACTTGAGATCTGTTTTGGAACATTTGGGGTCTCTTGCCCTTATCTTACACCATCACACTAGAGGTAGGTCTCTTACCCAAGGCTACTCTTGCCCCAAGGTTTAGTTGTTCCTCTATCCCTCTTTTGCTTCACTCAACAAATTTTGCCCTATTTACTAGTTCTGCATATGTGCTTAGTTCCAAAGATCCAACTTCATGGTGGGGACTTGGCTCTAATCCCCTCATAAATCTTCTTACCCTAGACCCATCTTTCGTACGGACCGCTTTAGGTAAGAACTGAATTAGGCGATTCAATTCCACCTCATACTTTTCTACTATTCTCCTCCCTTACTCATAGTTATATTATTCATTATCCATTCTGTCCCTAGAACTGTTGGGGAAATATCTCTAGTAAAATAGTTCTCTAAACCCTCTCTAGTTCACACATTCTCTTACCAGCCTAAGAACTAACGCCCACTAACTTGTTGCAATCCTTTTCAGCATAAACACAACATAGTCTACCTTTTTGTCTTCTAGTACCTAGAAGGCGACAAATGTCTTCTCAATTTCTTGCATCCAATTCTCTACTTCATTCGAGTCATCCACTTTAGGGTTAAACTTCTTTACCACCCTAATAAACCTATCTAAGCTAATTAGTTCCTTTGCAGCTCTATTCTATGGGGCATTTTGGGCTTGCTATTATTGTGTTAACAACCCCATTAGGTTGTTCACAGTTTGTGGAAGTTAAGTGGTCTAGTCTGTAACTTAACCATGTCCCCTTTGTGGCTGCTGACCATAGAGATTCCCTTCATTTGGGTTGCCATGCCTAACACCCCTTGATGAGCTTGAACTGCTAATTCTTCTTGGAGGCATTTTGTTTGAGAGGAGTTAATGAGGTGGAGTTATTAGCAAATAGGTACATGACGAAATGGGACAAAAATGGGTCGATTGCGATTTCTTGATTTCTAAACCTTATTTTGAAGGAAATGAGCTAACTCGAAGAAGTTAAGACCATAAGTGCTGAGCTATGCTATTTTTAGGGCAAATTTCATTATTTAGTCCCTTAAAAAGCCGAATTTGCTATTTTTGGTAATTTTTAAATTACCTATAACTTTTTATAAATACATCTGCTTTGAGTTTTGTTTGTAGCATTGTATTTTATTTTTTTAATTTGCTACGTGTCTTTAAGTTTTAAGCATTTCTATTTTTGGAAAATTCTTAAGTTTTATTTTTGGCAACTTTGTGCCTACTATTACTTGTATGCCCTAAGGCATTGAACAAAGAGGCTATTGAATATCATCGAAATTTTGAGCCATCTTTGTTCTATTTTCTCCTAAATTCTCGAATTCATAAAACTGTTGAATTTTGATACCATATATTTAGAAATTTATAGAATCAATTGATATTTGAAGATCACACACTAGGTATTCGCAGAATCAACAGTTTGTGAAAAAATCCTATTTCAATTTCACGTGTTACGTTACATCAGGAGTCAACTGGATAGACCTGAGAGTTAGTGTCAGTTCAAAAATTAGTGTTATTATATGCTTATACATAACAACAACAACAACAACAATAAAATAAATTACTAAACAAAAGCAATTGTCCCATAGCTTCACCCACTCTCTTCATATCTCATTGTTCTACAGATCCAATGCCTAATCTATCTAAAGATCACAACCTACTTTTTCCTATTTGCAACCTATACTTATAACTCATCACCCAGTTTCTAAGGATCATCAAACTTAATCTCTAATAGATCATCAAACTTAATCTCTAACACCATTTAAGCCGTAATGCCTTGGAACTTGGGACATCACAACCTGCTATGTGTCCTTACCGTGTAATACTTATTAATCAAGACACTGCTATTTGTAAGAACACATTAAGGCTCTTAACCACTATATTCTATAAAATCTGCAATACCTGTTAATCAAAATCCAGATAAATATTTGACAATATAAACAAATGGCTCAATTAAGTCTCATTAACAATTTGCATACTTCTTTAAAAAGCTCTTAATACATCAATTCAAAATACTCTAGATGTCAACTATTTTAAATACTAAAACTCTAAAAAATCAAAATAAGTCCCGTCACTATTTCAAAGGCTTTAGAGGATAATCTTCACTTAGTTATCATGGTAGTAAAAATAATCTACATCTCCATCTCGCGCATATGTCCCTAAGTCATCATCATAGGAAGTATGTTCATCTATGTCTGTAGTTAAAAAAATGATTCTCAAGGGGTGAGCTAATGCCCAGTAAGTATACCCTACATTATTCCATATGAATTGCTTTTCCTCTTCTTTAATCTATTCTTCAGCCTAATTTCTATGATCATAAGTCTAATTGAATCTTAAAAATTTGTTAATCTATTATTTTATATGGATTGAGGTATTTACTTGTCTCAATTCGTGATTCGAACCCTTAAATCACTTGATTCCATGCTCGTTTCGTCTTGCTCGTTGCTTCGAATTCTAACAACATGTGATATATCTTACTTAAATCCACAATTCCATTATATAAACAAAAAAGCATCATGAATATTAAATTCCTTACCTAATGTAATTGGATTGAACTTTGTGGGTGTTAACCAAGTCACTTTGAGGGTATCTAAGAACATCTCTTTGTCTGCCACTACATAAATGATAAAAATGGATCACTAGGTCAAATGAGATTTATATATCCTAACCATAAAAAGATCAAATTACCCCATGTCTTTATAATAATTGTAGATTTAACTTGGTTTTATATTATAATAATATTTAATAAATCTATATATTAAACATGTATTTTACAATTTCACCATAAGTTGCACTTATAATTAAAAGGGTCTATATCTGACATGATTTGACAACATAAACCAACCAACTTGACTTGACAGACGATTTATAAAAACAATTGGAAATGCATAGACGATATAACACGATTAATCTATTTAGATCCAAATATAGAATTAATTGAAAAGACTAACGATACGAATCAAGTACCTACCGGACCCATTAGTAGAGCTTGAGTATAGGGTTCAAGTAATCAGAGTTTTCATTGACAGCTAAGGACTGAGGATGTCTGAATAATTTTGTGCTACACTACGTGACTTTAGGAAGCCAATTTATATTGTTGTGTCAAATGCCAATAAATGAAGACTGAAGAGCAATAGGATCGAATTCTGCAATAGCAGGATCTGTTGTTCGCTCGATAGGCCGCAAGGTTCTGCCATTCGAACAGTAGGCCAACCTAAAGTCACGTAGTGTAGCAAGGTTCTGGTGTTCGCTCGATAGGCCACAAGGTTCTGCCATTCGAACGGTAGGCCAACCTAAAGCCACGTAGCGTAGCAAGGTTCTGTTGTTCGCTCGATTGGCCACAAGGTTCTGCCATTCGAGCGGTAGGCCAACCTATTTAGACAGACCTGCAAGTCCCGTTAGAACAGCGAGTAGATTTCAATGCGAATGACAATCTACCATCTGACTGGTAGGGGTGCCACCATCATAATGACGACCTTTTATGTGTACATGATACATGAAGTAACCATTGGGATGATAGCCTGTTACCATCCGAGCGGCCAATGACAAACAGTAAATATTTAATTTCATCCTTATCCTTTTGATTGCATTTTAGCTTATATTCTTATGATGTTTTTATCTTTAATTATGCCTTAACAAGGGTTTCATTCATTGTGAACATTACTGTTGAACCCTAATATAATTCTTTTGATTAAATCCAACCTCTTTCAATTCCTTGCTTTTATCAATTTTAGATTGTGGCAAACAGATCATTTGTGAGATTTGTGTGTCATTTCGAATCAAATAAGCATTGTACGATTTCTCCTAGTGTGTCATATTCGAGAGAGAGTCACATATATCTGTTTTATATTTGTGAAATCCCTAAGATAATAAATTTTTAATCCCTTAAATTGACACATAATTGAGAGTTGTGCTTAGATATTGTTACATCTAAAAATTTCATCTTTTTGGTATTTGAGAGATTATGGTGGTGGACGTGTGACATCTAGCTATAAGTGCTAGTGAGTTGTGTGGATTGTGTGAGATTAGGGTAGTGGATCACATCAATTTGTATGAATGAGGTGCTATACTACTAGCTACTTACAAGGGGTTTGACAAATTATTTGAAAGAGATAGTCTTTAGGTTTGTTATTAGCTGAGCAACTTGATTAGCTAATTTTCTTTAGTATAACTTCTAATTTGTGCAAGAATGTTTGTTAAGAGTGTGCCTGGTGGTGTAGGAGGAAATTTGAATCAAGGAGGTGGTGTGGCTGATGCGAGGCATAGAGAGGTGCATGTAGTAGAGCTAATAATAGATCAACAAACAAACAATCTTACTGAGATGATGCAAGAATTCATGAACACTTAAACAATAATGATACAAAAGCTTGGAACACAATTGAATGCATTGAATGGGAATATCCATGGGGAAGTGCCTATGGTTGATAGGCAAAAAGTTGGTGCTAAGCTTGATCTTGGTGTTAGTGAGTGCCACAAAATTGTTGAATGGGTGGAGGGTAAAGATGAAAATTTTGATCTTGAGCAAGAAGTTAGAGGAAATCGTCGAACCAGGGCCATGGAAGCATAGATTTTGAATATTCTACCTTTTGCTATTGGTAGACCTGCTAGATGATTACCTTGACTAACAACATAAAATTGAGAAGATTTTTTAATGTTATGGGATGATGATCAAACGAAGTTCCATTTGGTATCATTGGAGTTTATGCTAAGGTGGAAGAATTTGTTGAATAATCTAAACTATGCAGGTAAAGGTGAGGTGGTTGCATGGTGTGAAATGAAACAATTGCTTCATAAGACATTTGTTCTTGACTACTATTGTTAGGAGATGTTTATGAAACGCCAATCACCTTATAGGGTGGAGTGAGTATAGATGATTATGTCAAAGTTTGAATTGTTAATAATCTAATGTGATGTTACTAAGCTTTAGGAGCTGACACTAGCCAAGTAATTTATTGGCATGAAGTTCGAGATATCTAGTATAGTTGAGATTTAGAAATATGAGATGTTAGATGAGGCTATACACCATGCTCTTTAGGTAGATGTTAAATAAATTGCATCAATCGAGTGATTAGAGAGCTATATAAGTTACTAAATAAATGCAGTTACCCCTTTTTATTAGTTCAATGGTGACAACAATTTTAGGGAGATATATAAAGGCCAAGTACTATATGTTACTACCATAAACAAAAGGGTTATGTGAGTGTAGAGTACCTTAAGAGAAAAATTTAGGGGCTCGACATGGGATGATAGAGATAAGATTATTGTTGAAGCAGCAATTGATGAGTTAGATGATGGTAGGCTATTATTAGCATCTAATAGTTAGAGAAAATCTACAAATTGGTTTCTAGACTTTGAGAGTGCCTTCTACATCTATTGCCTAAGAGATTAGTTCTAGATCTACTAGTGTGTGTAGAGTGGCTCTATATAGATAGGCAATGGATAAAGGCTAAGGATTGCTAATGAAGGTGGGGTCTTAGTTAAACTGTATAATGAGCCGATGTGTATAGTGTTATGGATGATGAGGTATGTGTCGAAATTATCTTATAAAGTTTTATTATCTCTAGGCTTGATGTATTGTGTGATCATTGTAGTATAGCGAGATTTGATAATATGCAAGTGTAACAAGGACGTTTGCTAGTAATGAAAGCACTTAGGTCTAAAAACTTATTCTTGTTGCAAGGGACAATGATTCCTAGTGGTTTTATTAAGAATATCGACCTTATGATGATGCGGGACTTTAGTATTTATGTTGTTATCTATGAAAGGAAAACAAGTGTTGACTATTCAACTAGAATGTCCACTTTACACTAGTATTGAAAGAAGTATAAGGTGAAGAGCATCTGGAGGAAGGTAGTGCTTAGAAGGTCCAAGAAACACTTGATGTCTCAAAATATGCTAACCGAGAAAAGTTAAGAGGTGTCATAGGACACAACAACTTTAGCCAAGCAAGGTTGTCAGAGTATGATGTCATCTAGGCATAAGGCAATGGAGGCTTATGGTTATATGCAGTACACTAGATAACGGGGGTTGATGGTTAGCAAGACTAAATCAAAGGAGTTGCATCGTAGGCATTATTCAATAGATGAGCATGTTTGAGTTATGTAAATTCATGTTAAGGTACACCAGATTCTATCACGGAAGAGAATATTTAAGCAAATAAATAGGAAAAGGCTAAATCAAGCCTTTATGTCCTTGGTATTTTTTTATTTTGTACATTTTATCTTTTGACTAAGTATTTTCTATTATATATACTAGAGTTTGGCTTCTTGTAACTCTACAAATATGCTATTATATATATATATATTAAGTAAAGGAAGTAAAGGAGCAAAAAACCGAGGGTCTTTATTAGAGAAAATAATGCTCTAAATTTGTGAGATAAATCATTATACTATTACTTATAGTATGTTAATTTTGTCTTCTGTGGTTTTCTACCTCTATTCTTTTATGGCTCTTCATGTAAATTTATAATGTCCATTTCTTTACTAATTAGATCTCTTATAGCTATGTGTTTTATGATCTATATAACAAATAATTTAGATCCTATTACGACATGTATACGAATAGAAAGATTGTCAAGTAATATTGAACAATCTACGACTCAAACAGAAATCAAGTCATACAATTCTTGCTGGCTTGGACTTGGAAGCAGTCCTATCTATTCATTAACTACCATCACACCAATAACACAATGAGAGGTTGAGAGGTATGGACAGCCAACTACTTCTTATCCTGTCACACCGGTGCCACCGAACATGGACAAAGGTTGCCTTCGTGTCCTTCTTTCTTTGATGAGCTTATGCACCGCAAAAATTAGTACTACCAATATACCTAGGGTGTTGAAGGAAAATCTGATACAAGGATTACGTTGGCATGAACTATTCAAAACAAATATATGGACGGTTTACACTTTTGTTTTGCGAGAATATTCAGGTGATATTTTTACGTTGTGTAGATCGGTTTTTTGTTTTCCCAAGACCCTAAGTTATTTGTTGTTTATCTTATCTTTTTTGAAGAGTATTAATTTTTATAGGTAAGTATTTGATAATTTTACTGTTTGCTCCTTTCGATATTTAATGTAATTATTTTGCTATAAATAATTTAATATCTTATCATTTTACTTTTAATATATATTTCTATAAATTGTAAAAATAAATTACAGAAGTTTTAATAATATCTTCATATGAAAGTGTTTTGTATAAATTATAACGGCGAATCAGATTATGAGTTTCTAGTACTATTGGCGGGATAGGCTTTGGATATTAAATAAAAACCATATTAAGTTTTAGGATGGATGATGGGTAATCTTATAAATTAGGAGATCGGGTTTGGATTTTATAAAACCCATCTCAATTCAAATTTGACCCGATTCCTATCGAAAATCCAATATTTTCAAGTCTCTGGCCAAGGCTCTTTGTGATATATTGAGATGATTATTGTAGCTTCAATTTCCTGTTCCCATAAAACCTTTAGTATTAGGGAAAATAAAGGGGAGATCCTAGAGTTGATTAATATTAAATGTATGAACTAAATTATTGAAAAGGGACCACGGAGAGACTCCTAAAACCAAGTTTTAGGTTGGAAACTTGTTGGGACTAGCGTTTTCTACTCAGTTGGAGAAGTCTAAGAACTCACAAAGTTAAGAATAATGGGTTAACTGTGCCGCTAATTAGAACGACCGTGTATGTTGGTTGTTCCTTCTCTTCATAATTATAATTTATGCGCCTCTTTATTAGAAGTTTAAAAGGTCTGTCATCTATTAAAGACTATTATGTAACTACTTATCTTTGAGTGCAATATTTATTTGAATTCTACTATTTTATGGGTGACTTACTGGGGGAAAAAAAGAAAAGATAAGAAGAAAAAAAAAAGTGACTTAATTGTGGGTAAATTGCACTTCCTTAATCGTGAAATTTGTGTACATTTTTGTAAACCCAAAACGTGAACCTCTTCCTTGTAAGTCCCTGAAATATGTTACATTAAAATTTTATCCCTTAAAATATATTTCTTATGGCGATTTGGGATATAAATTTACTCTTTTTGTGTATCTTAATAAGAAATGTATGACGGGGGGCTTACATGAAAAGAAGATAGTAATTATAAAAATTGAAAAACTTATAATGTATTGCTTCAATTGATACTACTCTTAATATACATTATTTTCATCTTCATATAGATGACTGATCACTTTTAAGATTGTGAATTCGAATATATCATAAGATAAAGAGGAGGACAGAATTCACACCCTCTAAAGTGATTAGTTAGATATTGTACAAAATGGGATTATATTCATGTTTTGAAAAGATGCATAACATCACAGATAGGTACGCATTTGCACTTGGTGTGAATGTTAATATTATATTATTAAAGATTCCGCGTCGAAGTTTATGCGGGACTTTAGAGGAATTTTTTTTTTTTTTATTTCTCTAACGTGAAAAATATTAGCATGGTGTCGAAGTAGTTGGTACATCAAAGGATACTAAGAGTCTAAAGTTGTGTAGTTGATTCAAGTGTTTTTATGATTTCGACATCTCTATTAAGGATTAGTGTGATTCTTAAAATTGATATGTAATCCAATCTCAATTTAGTTTAGGATATTGTATTGCATTTTAGGAAAAGTCCATGCAGAATCCTGGATTAGGTATTCGTTGTGGAGATATCTAAGATTACAAGTTTTTGGCTGCATAAAACTGGATGTCATCTTATCAAATTACTTTCTTTCATTTATCTCAATTCATCCCATCAAGATATTATCATATGTAATTCATAGCTGATATTAAAAAAAGAGAAAATTATGAAAACTTTACATATATTTTCAACTATTTACAAACAAATAACATGAGTTTTATAAATAAGTGTTAATGTTATTTACTATAATTGAAGAATACATGTGGATATCCCATAAATGTAAGATAATTAATTTAATAAAAAAATACTAAATAATTTTAAATAAACAAAATAATCATATCATCCTTTTTCTTCTCTTATTTACTCTTCATCTTTCCTGGATAATCCCAAACCTCGCACATGGGGAGTTTAGGAGATGTTCAAGGTGACTCGCTTAGGATTCACACCGACAAGACAGCCAAGAAGATCGCCAGCATCAAACTAATGTCCATGGAGGGCAAAATCTTTTACATTATAAAAGTTGCTCGTCGGTCTGAATCGATCAAACACTTGGTCGAGGACAATTGTGCAGGTTGCATCATTCCCTTACCAAACGTGAGTATAGAAATTTTGGAACTAGAATTAGAATGGAGCAAAAAACACACGGATAGTGAGATGAAGAAGATGAACGGGAATGAACTTAATGAATGGGAAACAAAGTTTGTTGACCCCAAGGTCTGGGTTAGACATTGGGCCGGTTTTGAACTAGCTCAGACCTGACGGTTCGAAATAGACTCAAGGGAGGGGGGAAGGGTCAGTTTGGCTCATGAGCCAGCCATTAGATTTTTTTTTAATCCTTGTTTTTAATTACATAATTTTCATATTTTTTAAAATTATTTGATATTTATCCGTATGTATTTTTTTAGTTGGTTTGGTTTTTTTTTCTTAAATTTATAAATATTGAAATTTAATTTACAATTTCTCGGGGTAATATACGATTTTTTTGGAATTAATTAATGGCAATACCCTGTAATTCGCCCCGAGGAGGGGGGGTGGGGTTGTTTTGGGAGAATGCTAGCTTTGAATTTTATTGATTGAATAAAATTATTACAGAAAAAAAGAAGAACATTTAGCCTTATTTCTTGTACATGATAATAATACAGTATAAATGAATAATGGAAATAAATAAGAGAGTACTACTTCTCTTACAAAATATGTCTAACTCTAACCTAGTATAAAAAATAAATAAGATAATACTACTACCCTTATAAAATTATTTGGCTTACCTGATATAAGGATTCGAACTTGCGGAGCTTCCAATCGATGGAACAAAGTTGCTGAAGTATTCATCGTCTTCACTGGATGTCCTATACGACTCTTATGTGCAACTCCTTGCCTTTGACCAATCCTCCACGCAAGCTAGTGCCTCAACATTGATAGGTGACAGTTGTGATCGCTGCTGGAATAGGATAGAGCTTGTCCTGTTGAATGCCTATTCAATAGCTATGGTTGACGCAGGAGCAGCCAAAACTTGGCGAGCCATGCGAGAGAGTATGGGATACGTCTTCCTATGCCTCCTCCACCAGTTGAGGCTGTTGAAATCTATGATACTGCTATCACCAAATTCGAAATGTATATTGAAGTAATCGTCAAGTTCAGTGTACTCAGTTGACTTAGAACGGTGGCACTTCAACTTTTGAAACATCATTCGTTGTGCAATGAGAGTGGGATCATGGGTGGTGCCACATGAGTCAAGGGACGGTAAGGGAGTTCGGAACACTTGACCACCGAATGCAGTACAAAAGTTAGAATATAATTCTTCTGTTACTTAGACTGCTTGACGTAGTTCTTACGTGGCAATAATGGCATAAGTATCTTCCGCTTCATAGAATGTGTCAATAATGGAATAATACAAATTAAGATATTCTAATAACGTTTCTTTTTTACACCGTGGATCTAAAATAGAAGCAACTAGATAAATTGCTTGAAACTATAATACTGTAACCATTTTGCAACCATATCATTTATAGCCGCTTGTAGAAAAGTGTCATATTGGGAATTGAGCAGCGTCGATAGTATATTCACCGCATTCATAAGGAAAAGATGAATACTAGCTTGGTGCACTTGCAAAAATGTTATAGTATAATCATGAAAAACTTTTAAAACATTCAACATTCTACTGCATACATCACGGTCGCTGGGATGCAGTGAAATATCTAAGACATTTATAGTAGCGACAAAACATAATGTATCTTTATAAGTAAGTGTATTTTGTAAAAGTTGATAGATGTAATTCCACCTATGTTTAACATCCTTTTTAATTTTTTTTTATGTCGCATTCCATTTTTAATACTAAATCTCCACCATGCCTTATTTATGGAAGGATGGTCAATTAAAAAACATATTAATTGTCTTATTGGGGACATTTTAAAATCTAAACAATTCATATCATTTTTAACACAAAGATTTAAAATGTGGCAAACATATCGAATGTGAAAAAATTTCCCACCTAATGTGGGTTGATATAAAGATTGAAGTTCATCAATGGATGTCGTGTTAGCGGCCGCGTTGTCAAAACCAATTGAGAAAATATTTTTTGTCAAACTGTATTCACCAAAAATAATACTTATAATATGAAAAATGTTTTACGCTATATGTTGATCATTGAAAACCCTTAGAGCTATTAGTCTTTTTTGTACTTGCTACACATCGTCTACCCAGTAGCATGTAACTTCCATGTATAAATCTTCTTACCATAAATCGGTCCATATATCTACGCAAATGGAAACATATGTCTTAAGAGAATTGAAAAGAGCGATTAATTCATACTTACCGTTATGATACAACTTAATGATGGTTTTTTATATAGTTTTTGGGTCATAAGTCCATGAGCTTAGATTTAGCATTTCTCGCTTGTACTCCAACCTTTGTGGGGAAGCTACGTAAGTCCATGACAGGTTACACTTTGCTAAGTATTCTGCAAGTAGAACTTGTTGTCTATCAGCAGAATAGCGAAATAAGCCTCCTTCTTGCGATCCTATTGACTGCGAAATTTGTTGCTGCGATTTATCTATATTAAACTATATGGGGTATTTTTCTTGCATGTACCTGTTAAGGGTACCATACCCTTCTCCCTTTTTCCACAAATAACTTGATTGGCAATACTTGTAATAAGTACGGTTGCTACCATCTTCTCCTATAATTTTACGAAAATGTTTAGTAAAAATTTTAGAATTAAGTAGTGCTGGTGGCTTACCCATGGAGTTGGATGGGCTACGTAAGTGCCTTGGAATTTCTTCCTTTGGCACTTGTTACACATCATCTTGCCCTTCTCCTTCCGCCTTCTCCTCACTATCCTATCATGGCAGTGGTTCACTTTGTCCACTAGAAAGCCTTTCATGAAAGCCTAGGGGTGGCATCATCAAGTCTTCTAGGAGTTCATTGGTAAAGTCATGGATATCGTAATCATCCACTTCAAAATATTGTTGGGGTAGCTTTTGTATAGATTTTCCCTTATTACCTTTACCAGAACGATTCATCTTAGAAGAACCTTAACCACCAAAATGACTTGCCATTTTTTAATATTAGGATAATTATAAAATACTTATATGGGCAGATAAGGGGACAAAATTTATTTAACAGTTGGCAACAAATATAATAGAAATTATCTAACAATGTAGAAGATGCGAGCACAGCAAATAAAAGAGAAGAGCACACAGAATAGAAGATGAGAGTATAGAAATTTTAATATGAGAGCATAAGACAAGAGTGAGTGCAATTTTTGTGCGTAAGTAATTTTGCTTTTCACACTGCACTATCAATTTATACAACATCCTCGATCCAAAAACACACTTAATTTCTTTTGCTCTATTGCAACATTCAAATTTGAAAGTTTGAACACCTGCAAGCTGTACCTATACCAACAGCTAAGACCTATTTCTCATTACCTGTAATCCTATCAACTTACGCAAATTTTTTCTTCAAAATGCGCTCCATGCTTTCAAATTCTCTAAGCACAAATTTCACTATTTTCAACCTATACCCTCCTTCCGAATTTTTCTTCAGCTATCTTCTCTTTTTCTTTGTTTTTCTTCCCCAACGTTGTAGAGTTGCAGCCTTTAACCTC
Source organism: Laguncularia racemosa (assembly GCA_037954665.1). Lineage (NCBI taxonomy): Eukaryota > Viridiplantae > Streptophyta > Magnoliopsida > Myrtales > Combretaceae > Laguncularia > Laguncularia racemosa. The sequence goes on along the minus strand of JBBMOL010000119.1, from coordinate 1,647,435 downwards.
AATATTTTCTTCACTCTGTTCCTGCTTCCTTTGACAATTTTTTTTTTCTTCTTTTTCAACATGTGTTAGGGTACTGTTTTTCAATATTTGCATTCTTCCGTTGTTCCGCAATGTTGTTTAAACTTTCAAACTTTGTCAGGAACACAAGATTGACAATTCAATTTTTTTTTCTTATATAGTGGGTTAGACTTACCGGTTCAGGTTGACCATGAACCAACGAGCCGACGGCCAGTTCAAGGCTCGCCAGTTTGCCGGGTTACGTAATGCAACTTGGCTATTGTACCGCCGATTCGGCGGTTCCTACTTGTTGAGCCAATTCCTTAGAAAGGTCGGTTTATAGGCCAAAGCCGACCCTCATCAATGTCTAGTCAGGGTAACAAAAAAATGGCCATCGTGCTACATTTTTTTTTTGTTCTTTCTGACTCACTTTTTCTTTTTGGGTTTTCAGGTAATTTTTATTATTTTATTTATTTGAATTAATTTAGTATTATTTTTATTAAAGTAATTATCTTATAACAATGGGACGCCGATCTTTGTTCCTCTAATTATATTAAATAGGATTAATATGATATTGAGTACTTGAACTTTATTTGTTTTTACAATTAATTACTTGAAATTTGAAAGTGTCAATTTACTATTTGAGTTTTGTTTATTTTTGCAATTAACTACATGAACTTTGTCCAATTTTGCAATTAACTACCTAAAATTTACCAATTTTTGCAATTAATTTCCCCATTTAGGTATTATAAGTAACTATGAAAAATTTATAAATAATAAATTGATATTTTTAAACTTTAGATAGTTAATTAAAAATAGATAAAGTCAAGGCATCAAATGTGACATTTACTTCATTAAATAACATTAACACTTGTACATAAAGTTTAGGTCACTTCTTTATAATAATAATAATAATAATAATTCAAGTCACTTGTTTGCAAATATGTAAAACACAAATAGGATTTTTGTAATTTTCGCTTAAAAGAAAAAAGCTAATGTCATGATAACATCACAAGTTTTTTAAAAATATAGACAATTTTAACCATTTATTTGTAAATTAAGAAAAATTGAAAAAATCCATTTGCTCTAAAATTATATGATACCTTCGTTTTTTGTTTAACTGTGCACCTTTACCTCTCCATTGTGAACACCTCAAATGAAGTCCATGTAATTTTGAGTAGGCTGCTCATTGTTATTGCTAAAGCTATGATTAATGTGAACAAAGGTAAGTTTATACTCAAAGTACTAGACAAGCAAATCACTATTGAGGTCAAATTGATCCTATAGTTATCTCTGTTGGTCTAGTATTCATTCAAGTTTACTTTGATTGTAATCAAGCCATTATTGATAAGATTGCAAAAGAGTTGAGTTGGCTTAAGCTTTTGAAAGCTCAAGCTTGACTCATGTGAAAAATTATCGAAGTTGAGCGAGCTTTTACTAAACCTCAAAAGGAGGGGCTCAAGCTCAACTCATTTACATGTACAAGCTTTATTTTGAGCTTGAACTTGACTTATGAACAAATTAAATTCGAGTTGAGTCGAGGTGCACTCAAATAGCTCATAAGCGGCTTGACTTGTTTGCAACATAGTAGGGTATGAGGTAATGTTAAACCCATGAAGCTAAATATACAAAATGAACAAATATAAAAATAAATAAATGAACTAATAATGAATAAAGATTAGATTATACACATAGTACATGTTTTAATTATATATTATAAATAATATATATATAATTTATAAATTTATTTATGAGCCTACTCATAAACCTACTAATTAATATTAAAAATGGACAATCTTTTTGTAAGCCTACACCAGAGCTTAACTTAGCTTGTTCAAATAAATAGATTTTATTTTAGGCTCGAATTGGATCACATACAAATTAAACTCGAACCAAACCAAGCCTATCATATTTTGAACTTTCTAATATTAAGTTTTACGAACTTACGAGCCTTATCATGATTGATTTGCGCTCGATGATCATGGGTCCCAAACAGATGTAAGCTTCAACATAATTTGAGTTAGAGGAAGATTAATTTAAAAATAAAACAATTTTAACCAAGTCGAGCTTAAATTCACAATAAGACACTATTTTGGAACAAGCCTGGTCATGCGAGAGCTCGTTTCAAGGCTGCTTGTTTTTTTTTAAGGTCAAGTTCTAGTTGAATTCAGTTCTACCGGCTTCACTCCATTTGAAACTGATTAATACCCCTCAGTTCAACTACTACCCAACTCATTATTTCCATTTGCGATATATAGTTCTGGAGTAAATCTAGTCACGAGTGCATTGTTCTTTCCACGGTAGACTGTACCTTAGACAAATAAACATTTTATAATTAGTTTATCCTGTGGAACGAAACTATAAAAAGACAGAAGGCATCTCTCCCAAATGGGACTCCTGTATTGTCCTTCAATGGGGGAGCTGATCAAACTACCATCTCTCTCTTTCATCTTCTTCTTGTCAATCTTCACCTCCATTCCTGCTGCAGTTCCTACAGGTCAGATTTCAAGCTTTGTAAGTCATTGCTTTTCAAGCACCTATGACAAAGGGGCTCTAGCTCTACTCATATGAAATTGTTTCCTATGTTGCAGAAGTTGCGGCATTGGAGGCAACATTAGGAGGAAAGGGTTCATCAGTGAAGCTGTTTGCTTTCGGAGACTCGTATGCTGATACCGGGAACTGGGACAAAACCAGTGGCTCATGGCACCTGCCTTATGGTATCACATTTCCTGGTAAACCAACTGGTCGCTTCTCAGATGGTCTTGTCTTGACCGACCATATTGGTGAGTTTAAGGGGTCTCTACAATATTCCTCTTGGTAAATCTAAATCCACCCACTTTGATCGCTGATAATAACCCCATTGCAGCAAGTTTTTAGGCATTTGACGCCACACCAATCTTACACTCGCTGCAGTAGTTTACATTCTTGGCGTTGTTTTTAGCTAACATACATATATTGTCGAAGAAATATCAAGAATAGGAGTTGGTTTTGTGATTACTAGAGTATTTTCTTCTAATCTATGCATAAATACCAGCAACTTAAGCATGTGTTCTTTAAGGTTTTTTTTTTTTTTTACCCAATTCATCAAAAAAGAAAAATTAAAAAAAAAATGGTAGCCAATTGGTTACTAGAGTATATTTCTTTCTTTTTTATTTTTCTTTGGTTTAGTGCTTGGGGCAACGATGAAATTCACATATTTCCGTGCACCTGGTTTTTCTCGAAATGTATGATTAATTTTGAAAATGTGAAAGGTTTTTTCTTCCACAATTTTAACGAGACCTTTTTATTATTATTATTATTATTATTTTAACCCATTAATGGCGCCTTAATCTCCTCATTTTTTCGCATTTAATCGTATGTATTTGTTGTTTCTACAGCTTCTTTTCTGGGAATACAGTCTCCCGAACCGTATAGGTGGAGAAACGACGTGGACAAATCCGTCTTGATGAATGGAATGAACTTTGCTCATGGAGGAACAGGTGTCTTCAACACAATGGTAAATAAACCCAACATGACCGCCCAAATCGATCTGTTTCAGCAATTACTTGAAGAAAACGTTTACAGCAGACAAGATCTGAGTTCTTCCATAGTTCTGGTGTCGTTGGCAGGAAATGACTATGCTTCCTTCGCCTCCATAAATAGCAAAGAACAGGTGAGTCGGGCCAACCGTGCTGTTTAAAGCTATTCAATGTTCACTTTTGTGGTAGTTCAACTCATTTATTTGTCCAGTACAAGCCAACTACCGGCTAAAACGGTAAAAAAATTTCTGCTTTTTGGCCTTCTAGGGGATTCCAATCAGATATATCATTGGGAGATTAATATTTATAGTGCTGATTACAGATACCTTAACATATATATTAAATATAATAGAATATGATGGAACTTATCGAAAAATGTTAAATGAACAATCATCACAACGTACCCATAGGCAATACTACACTATTGTATAATATCATACGTGTACTTTGTCATAAATGTGTCATTAGTATGTAGATATTCGTTTAATAATATGCTTCACATATGACATATACATCGTTATGGAATGTATGGATGCTATCCAGTTTTTCAACAATTTGACTTTTGCCGTAAATTCGTGGTCTAAAAGGTCAGAAGCATTCAGGGGTTCGAAAAGTTCATTAACTAATCGATTCACTGGAGCTTTGATAGCGTCTCCTTTGAGATGACAGCATTGAAACGAGCCAGTACAATCTAAGGCTCGAAAATTTCATCTTTGAAATCAAGTAATTGATACTAAATTAAGTGCAATCAAGCTTAAAACTCGAACTCAAACACTTATTGTTATGTTGCAGGATCTTCAGGGTTTCACAACTAAAGTGGTAGATCAACTGGTTGTGAATCTAAAACGGATCCGTGATTTAGGAGTTAGCAAAATAGCAGTGACGGCTCTAGAGCCCTTAGGCTGTTTACCGCAGCTCACCTCTCTCTCTTCCTATGAGAATTGTAACGAAATGGGGAATTCGCTCGCGCAGCTCCATAACAAGGAATTGCAGTCAAGTGTTCAAAAGCTGCAGAGTCAAAGTGGAAAGCCTGTGTTTGTAATTTTGGATCTTCATAAAGCCTTTGAGTCCGCAATGAAGATGCAAATTATCCGACCAGGTAACCTTGTCTTCCATAGAAGCATAAGTTATTATTATGAACCTTATAGAACATAGATAATGTCCATGTAGACCAGACAGGTTGTCAAGAGTGACAAAATAAACCGGTAAATAGTTGGATAAAAATATTTTCGGAATTTGTTAGTGATAGAAAATTTAAGAAATTGGGGGTCATTAAAGGTATTTAGTGGAGCATATTACAAATTCAATAACTGGTATCAAGGGTAAGGGTAAGCTTTTGGATGGATAAAACCATAACGGGTTATCTTAAACATTTCTTAAGATGTTGTATCGTTGATTATTTATTTTATAAAAAGAATATCATATATATGTGAGAGTAAATTTATTCAGCATCTTAACAAATATCGAACAAAACTCGATTGTATTTTCCTTAGGAAAGATCACCGAGCAATATGCACTCATACATTGTGTCTGTATATGTAGGCAACCTGGTAAACTCACTGAAGCCGTGTTGTACTGGAGTGGGAAGTGGGTATGCATGTGGAAGCTTGGACGAGAAAGGGACAAAGAAGTATGTAGTGTGTGAGCACCCTGAGAGATCATTCTTTTGGGACACCATCCACCCTTCTCACAATGGCTGGCGTGCCGTTTACACGTTCCTACGACCTTCGCTCAACCAGCTTTACTAAGATAAAATGTTATGTTATCTCATGTTATTTTATGCTATGTTATGTTGCACACAATTAGCTTAGAATGAGTATGTGTATGTCCTTTTGTTGCATTGAGACCGCGCAGGACTAAAATATTAAATTATCGTATATGCTTTTATCTAGTAAATAAAGGGGATTAATATGCTTTGGCAAAATTGTTTGGTTGCCATTCAGTAGATTTCCTTTTTCCTCATCATGGAACGGATATATAGTTTAATATGGGCGTAAACGAATTGGATCATGTTGGATTGTATTGATTTAGAACTCGAACTCAATAAAAAAATATATAACTTGGCCTCGAGCTCAATGGAATATAAATTTTTTATTTCAATATTAATTTGAAGTGCTATTTAATAAGTTCGACCATAGCTCCATCAAACTTATTTATAATTATTTATTTAAAAAAATTTATTTCTATTAATTAAATTTGTATCAAATTTTAAACTTGACTCAAACTTAATAAAGTTTAATTTGAACTTGATTAAACTTAAAAGTTCATTAAGGCTAGCTCAATCTAGGCTTAATAACTTGCTTAAATATCTCAAGTTCTAGCACAATTCAATTGTAAACAAATCATACTTGAACAAATATTGAATCCAATTAATCAATTTGATTCATTTTTATCTCTACTTTATACCCGGTAGTTCTATAAAAAAAAGAAAAAGAAATTGAATTGATGTGAATTTGAATAATTTTTATTTTGGTTATAGTAAAAGTGAATAACCTAAAGGGAAAAAGAAAAAAAGAAAAAGAAAGTTAAATAGGCAGGGCAACAGAGAATAAAGATAATCAGGGCAACAGAAAATAAAGATGAAAGTTATATAGATAAAATAAACGACTTTTCAAATCAGATGATAATTTAAGGATGATGCAGTGTTGTGGGCCAGAAACCCATAATCTCAACCTTACCAGCTGATTTTCCGTAGTATGTATACATTGATTTGGATATTTCAAGTCGAACCAAATTCGATTCTGCCTAAGCTATTTTATTTGGCCCTGTAAAAAGGTGGCACATCCCATTATTTTCTCTAGATTAATGTATTCGATATTGAGATGCTAAACCACACACAACCCGCAACATTTCCACTAATATTATCTTTCTACTTTGGGTAAATATTTTAATGCCAACTTCTAATATATATCAAAATTATTGAGACATTTAAACTTCCATTATATCAAATCAATATTTTATATTAGTATACATGTATAACTAATTATTTTTAATGCTAAGTCTTCGATAAACACAATTATAAAAGAATTTCTGTATATTATTAACAAAAGAAGAGTTACAGTATATATAGATTTTAATACACGAAATTATATAGAAAAAAAATAAAAAAAAATGAACAAGGATTGACATCCTTTTATCAAGGATTGACTCAATCCTTTTTCTAAATAAAGAAATAAATAAGATGCTATAATCAATGATTGACACAATAAAATTTCACCTAATTTGTTTTTGAAACAACTCCTTAATTTCTATCACTAAGTAACAACCTATTGATCAATTCAATATTTCAAATTACAATTGATTAAGATGATAATAGTGGTGACGATGATGGTGGAAGTAACAAGAGTGGCAACTGGTGGTGAGGACCAATGAGTTAAGTTCGTGATAGTGGCAGCAATTGGTGAGAATACTAGCGATAGTAAGATAATAATGGAAGCAAGATTTAGTTACATCTTGTTCCAAAACTTTTATATTGTCTAATGAATATGATATATCGTTATAAAGTTTTTCTCAAGTGCTCAGAGGATTTCATAAAAGCAAACAAGATAGAAATGGAATATATATATATATATATATATATATATATTCACCAATTTCCCTTCCGAGTTTCTGGCAACGATTTCATATTTCAATTACCATTTAAACTTTATTTTTTTTAGTATTTATTAGATGATTATGAAACTTCTATTTCGATTACAATCTAAACAATACTGATAATGTAAAAAATGCGGTTTGGGAAGTTAGCACAACGTTACTTGTCCACAAATGCACAATTTAACGTTAAACCTGTTGGATAATCAGAGTTGCAACTACAAAGAAACACCAGAAGTGATTATTATTGTTTTTATTTGGTAAATATATTTGGTTATGCAAGTACCATGTAGCAAATGAGATAATTCAAGAGCGAGCTACCGTATGCTTGTTAGGTAAGCCATTATTGGTCTTACAAAACGAGCTAAAAGCAGGAGGTTTCACGCTCAGACTCCGGCACTGGCCTTCACCCCCTTCCTCTTCAATCGTCTCCAGTATCCTCCTCCCGAAGCTCGGCGGCCTTTTCTCGACGCGGAGTAGGAGCGGTGGTGCTGTCTCTGTTGTCGCCTGGCTGCTTGACGATCCCGACATATATGTAGTCTATTTTGGCCTGACGATGATGTCCTATTGCTTTAACTAGGATTTCTATTCGCTATGCTTGTGTGGGAGACATGTTAGGATATATAATATGGTATATATACTTCATCAATGCTTGTTGCTAACCACTTGAATACGCATTTGCCAAATGGGATTGTTCTTTCTTCATTGTATATATTCTATATATATATCTCTTTGTGGAGGAATCCATATAAGTTAGTAAAGCTTTTGGTTCAATGGTGTTGGGATATCGGATAAAGATGGCTTGTGCTTGCGCAAAAGAGTATATGCTGATGCTTATCTATTATCATGTCTTTTCCCACCGTCATTATCAAAATTCTATGCTCGCAACTTCCAGATTATTCCCCATTAGTCACATTTTGCTTTATTCCAAATGGGCTTGCTAGAATTCGGTCAAATGGAATATCAGTAGTGCATGTTATGAGCTTTTAGGCAAATCTATGAAGATTTGAGTAGCTTGAAATTCGAGTATTTTTATGACCTTTAAGTAAAATAAAGAATTTTAATAATTTCATGAAATATATATGGTGATTTTATAAAGAGCGCAGTTCATAAAATTATTGTTCAAATATTTATAATGGATGTTTAAAGTTATAAATATTTATGTAAAGTTACTTTTTTTTTAGTATTCTTACGAATTTAAGTAAAATTTAAAAATTTGAGTGATTTTATGTTTGTTCAAGTACGATTACAATGAATTAGAACTTTTAGTGCATTTAAAAATATATGTAGACATTTTATGAAAAAAAAAAAAAAGGTTTGTTTTTACGAATTTTAATTGGATTTATAAGTTTGAGATGGACTATGAGATTTTATATAAGATTATGAAATCTAAATTTATTTTACAAACTTATAGTGCAACCATGAATGACCTACAGCATTTATGAACTTTATTTTTAATTTACATAACACGACGATATTTTAATGAACTTATTTATAGATGTAGGACCATCTGTGAAGTCGACGGCATTTTATGAACTCATGACAAGTTACAAACTTTGAAAATATTTATGGAAAATCAAACATAAAAATTTCAAGTGGAGTATTGTAATTTTTTTTTTTTAATTTTAATGCAATTTACAGATGTTGAAGTTATGTTACAAATTAAAATAGATTTACAAGCTTTATGTGCTTTTAGATTTTTTTGGTAAAATTACAAACTTGATCAAAGCAAATTTATGAAACCATACAAAATTAATAAATCTAAGTGGATTTTTACAATTATTAAGGATAGCTACGATTCAAATTTAATGTATTTTTTTAGGAAAACTAACAAATGGTGTCAAGAAATTAAAAGGTTTTACGAGCAAGTTTAGTAAAGTTACAACCTTTTGCAAAATTTCAAAATGTCAAATCGGCTAATGTAGCTTGATTTGATGCCATAGAAGTCAAATCAACACCTCTTCTTAGGAGCATTTTTGGTCAAACTTACGTACTCGTGTTATTTTGTGAACTAAAAGTATTTTTACGAACGTGAAAGCAAAATTATGAGTAGTTAAGTACATTCGCAAACTTTTCAATAATTATGAACTTCTTTTCCAAGTCTTCCAGTGATACATTTACAGACTCTGATCCAATTTTACAAACTAAACTACTTTCATGAACAGCAAACTAAATTTAAGAACTTTTAAAAGATATTACGAACTAAAGGTTTTTTTTTTTTTATAATTGTTAAAGTAAAATCCAAAAGCTAAAGGATATTTATTTAGTTGTTAACACTCAGACCATAAAAGTGGACAAAAATTTCTTCCATTCCTTCCTTGTTGACAGCTGCAAGGTAGATGTCTATATATAGAACATAGCATGCATTTTTTTTTTTTTTTTGTGCTTTTGTCGACAACCATAAAGTTATTTGTTGGTATGTAGGTCTAGATCGCATTTTGCTGTCCAGATGGGGTGGTTATTAATAACTGTACCCTATGCTACATATTCCATAATGAAAGATTTTTCTTACTGTTCACAATTAAAAAAAAACTAATAATATTTCATTTCTTTAACATATCCATCTAATTCTAACTAGATAATTTTTGAAGTAAAAATTATAATACAAAAACGATTTTATTATCAACAACTACAAAACTTGTAAGTTAAAACTAGACCATAGAGTCTTGCAAATAGATAGGTATCTAAGTTATGTACTTGTATGTTCGGTATAGTCCAAAAAATTACAAATTATTAAAGGTTCATTGTGGTGTTCCTTAAAGAAACCAATAAATGAAATTGAACAATATCTCCTATATGCCTATACCTGCAGTCGCTTAGTTGCCTTCTCAAGGCGAGTTGCAAAATGTAATGCCACCCCGTGGGCCAGTATGATACCATAGGCGACAAAGCACCACTAAAAGTATGTTTTAACACCTAATTTAATGGTTCGCTCACTTTATCATAGTGGTGATTCCATTTCCTTTCTTATTTTTTTATAAAATTATTATTATAGTATTTAATTTTATTTTAACTCATAATATTCAATGAAGAACTCTGATTCTTCTGCTGTCGTTTGCAAAGGCGCTTGAATGTGTATAGGAGCAGTGTGTTCTGTTATGCCCCCCCTAACTGCAAACATTTCATTCTCATTGAAGACATTACTCACGTGTACTGGTCTGGCAACATCACTTTGGGATTTGGATGCGACAGAAGCAAAAGGAAACTCATTCTCATAAAAAACGACGGCTCGTGAGATGATGTATTTTTTGGTTTCTAAGTCATACAGCTGCCATCCCTTCTTCCCATAAGGATATCCGACAAACACGCACTGTCTACTTCTACTTGCGAACTTGTCCATTGTCTTCCCGCGAGTGTGTGCATAACACAAGGATCCAAACACTCTTAAATGCTCATATGTAGGCACCTGATTGTATAAGATTTCATAGGGAGTTTTCCCATGCAAAATTGAGGATGGGGTGCGATTAATCAAGTACCCTGCTGCCAAAATGCACTCTCCCCAGAAATCAATTGGGAGACTTCCTTGAAAACGCAGAGCACGCGCTACATTCAAGATATGGCGATGTTTCCGTTCCACTCTGCCATTTTGCTGTGGTGTTCCAGCACAGGAGGTTTGGAAGACAATGCCTTGCTCTAGGTAGTAATTTTTCATGCTAGTGAACTCGGTGCCATTATCACTTCGTACAATTTTAACTTGTTTGTTAAATTGTCTGTTAACCATAGAGAAAAAATTCTTCAAGGTTTGGGACACTTCTTTCTTATCCACTAACAGAAAAATCCACACACCACGAGAGTAATCGTCTACTACAGTTAGAAAATACGAGGCACCACATGATGAGGGAGTTCGATATGGTCCCCATAAATCACAATGAATCAATTCAAAAACATCAGAGGCTCTATGATCACTAAGACAAAAATTATTTCTGGTTTGCTTTGCACGTTGACATACGTCACAGCACTTATTCATAACACTACTTCTATTCCTAACATCGTCTACTAGAATCAACTCGATTACTTTTGGAGAGGGATGTCCCATTCTCTTGTGCCAAAGATAAAAAACATTTACTCTATCCGCCTTCATAGCCTTTATGCGCGGTATGTTCCAGAAATAATAGAGTCCATCCCTTTGTTCACCTGCACCAATCAGCATCTTGGAGGCACGGTCCTGAACAACACATAGATTATCAGAGAACAGTACAATGCAATCTAAAGAATCAATCATTTGTGACACAGAAATTAGATTGTAGTTTAGGCCAGGCACATAAAGAACATTTTTGAGGAAAATGTTCTCGTTAAGTTGAACAGATCCTTCTCTAGTTACTGTAGTATTACTTCCATCTGGCAATCCAACAGGACATCTGGGAATTTCTCGTGTGTTAGATAAAATTCTCAAACTACCTGTCATATGATTTGATGCGCCGGTGTCAATAATCCAAGGAATATTGACATGCTTACCAGTCATCTTTTCGTTCACCAATGATTTCTGATTTTCCAACATCTCCAACAATGTTTTACCACTGCTCCCTGTTGAGCTCAATAGTCCCTCTTTTTTCTCCATCCTGTGCAGGCATTGCTGAAGAACTTCCTTCGGCAGTATGGACAGCATTCGCACGCAAGAAACTCCCTCGTCCTCGACTTCCTCCTGCACTGGTTTTATGTTGCTGTTGTTGTCCTTTTCCCCGATTACTTGTTTTCCCATCTCCACGAGGCCGATCTCCCCACCATTCAGGAAAACCAATGATCTTGAAACAATTTTCTGTTTCATGTCCATCACGCTTACAATTTGAGTAGATCATGCTTTTGTCCCTTCCTTCATTGCGGCTGCGAATTGCATTTGCCCCTTGAATAGCAAAGGCCATGACATTACTTCGTTCTTCCTTTCCTCGAACGATTGTCTTCATTCGTTCCTCTTGCACCAGGATTGAGTAAACCTTGTTCAAACTTGGCAATGGATCCTGAACTAGTATGTTAGATCGCACTGTACCATATATATCCTCATCTAATCCCATGAGGAATAGGTGCACTCTTTCTTCTTCTTGTTTCCTTTCCAGAATTGATCAAAGATCGCACCTGCACATTCCACACTTGCAGGTTGGCACTTGCTCGAAGTTAGCAAGTTCTTCCCAAAGTTTCTTCAGTTTTCCATAGTAGTCCACGATAGCAAGTCCCTTCTGTTTACATTCGACAAGCTCCGCCTTTAATTGTTGTATCCTAGGTCCGTTTGCCACTGAGAATCTTTCTTTGATATCTGTCCACAAATCTTGCGCTACTTCCACATGCGATATGGTAGAACGAAGATTGGATTCAATGGTATTCCTAATCCAAGACACCAGCAACGAGTTGATGGTCCACTAATCATCGAGATCTGGAGACTCCTCATCCGGTTGTATGATTGTCCCATCAACAAAACCGAATTTCTTTCTTACTCTTAGGGCTGTTCGCATAGACCGAGCCCATTCATCATAGTTGTCGCCTTTCAATTGGACTTGCGTTATCACAATTCCAGGATTGTCATTGGACGTGATGTCATATGGAGAAATAGTCTCCCTCCGGTTCATTCCCTTACCATTTGCACTGCCTTTCCTATCACTCTCGGCCATGTCTGCCTCTTTGAATAGGGTAGCTTCAGCTTGGCTCTGATACCATGCTAAAAACAGAACAATAGGAAAATGGTTTGAGGAAATCTTTTTCTCTGATTTCTTTCTTCCACCTGTTGAATATATATATACAAGAGAATGTTATCTATTCCTTCCTAAATTGACTCCTACAAATTAGCTAAGTCAATAACAAGAATATCTCTAATATCTATCCACCTAAATTACAAAGATCACGAATATCACAATTGTGGAGAGCACAAGCTGGCCGGCAGGGGATACACGACCGTGTACTTTGGCCGTGTACTTTCTATACGTTTCTGTGCACATTCTGGCAGGAGATACACGGCCGTGTACTTTGGCCATGTACTTTCTATACGTTTCTGTGCACATTCTGGCAGGGGATACACGGTCGTGTACACGACCGTGTACTTTGGCCGTGTACTCTTCTGTGCACTTTCCTACCACATACACGGTTGATATCAATAGTACCCCCATCAAAATTAAAAAAATTACAAACATCATCCCTCTTACAGTGAAAATAATTTACAATCAAAATCAAAACACAAACCTTAGACTAACTCTATCACACCCTGAAACCACTATGGTATCGACAGTTTACCGCATATCATACTTAAGTAGAATACATGAGGTTACGATTACTAAGTGGGTTCTAAACCAATTTTAGGATCTAAAAGTCATTGATTAAAATTTTAAAATAATTGATGGTTTGTTAATTATGAAAAACATTTTAGAGATTTGTTAAGTTTAGAAAATGTAGTGGATGTACAAAATAGAAATCTAAGTCTTAAAGCTTAAGAAACTCACAATACATAGGTAAACAAGTCGTAGAGCCATAGGCAGCTCTTATAAAAGTCTAATACAGTACCTTAAACATAATAGTAAGCCTAAGCCAAAAATAGGAAACAAAATCAATAATAGCCCTCAAAATCTAGGTCTTTGTTCTCGACCCCTTTCTCCTCCTTGAAGATGAAACCCATTGAATTATAAAGTGGATTAGAAATATCCTCACCTATAACTAATGTAACAAACAATCATTTAATTTAATTAATTATTGTAATTAAATATCTAACACAAGAGTACTCATGACTTTAGACATCATGACAAGAGACATGAGGTCCAATTCCACCACAAAGGACATTAGGGGTTGACGGGAGCAGTTAGACTCCACATCACCAAAAACTATGTGCTTAAGTAGTCTTATCTAAGTGAACCCACCATTATACAACCCTACCATTCATAGTCTAGCTATATCGTATAGCTCATTAGGATTAGAGATGCCATTGAATTGGGTTTGGGACGGATTTTATAAAATCCAAACCTAACCCATTACCTTGTAAAGGTAGTCATGACCCACCTTAAAACCCTATAAGATTTTTATTTAAAACCCATGACTCGTCCCATCAAGGGTATTAAAAACCTGCCATGCGACTTGCTGACCCATTATTACAATTTTTTTGTAGAACACTTTCATATAAAATTAAAAATGACAACTTGTAAATGCAATTTTCATAATCTCATAGGGATATTGTTGAATCATACTTGAAAAATTGAAGTTCAATGAAATGAAGATGAACTTCACTAAACATTTGATAGTTGTTGCAAATTGTAATAGGGAGTCCAATATATTATAGACATTTATCCAAATTGTAAACTGAATAAAGAGTCTAACTCATCAATAACATATTCATAAAGTCTAACTCATCAATCACATAATCACCAAATTTTAAAAATCAACTAAAGTTCACTCCATTCCTTTCTTGAACATTCATCAAAACCAACCAAGATCAACTCTTCCTCTTCCTTAATTGTTGTCATACCTATAAAGAGAAAAAAGTTCCATAAATAGATTAGAAAGTAGAAGTTAAAAACTTTTTTAATCAATAAACTCAATATTATATAATTAAAACTTTGACCTCTTTTTTCATATGATAGCCAACTTTGAGTACACATCAATGCCTCCACTGCATTTGGATTGAGACAGCTTCTATGCGAGCTAATTACTAGTTCACCTATATTAAATGTAGATTCAGAAGCAACTATTGACCTATGAATAGCCAACATATGCTTAGCTATTTCATACAATGTAAGATATTTGATACCATTTAATTTCCACCAATCAAAAATATCAAAGTTCTCACTCTAAGGTAACATAACCCGTTCTAAGTAATAATCCAACTTTGATTTTACTTGGCTATCAGTATTGATGATGCTCAAGTATTGCACCAATCTTGATTTCTTCATAGAATGAATAAAAGCACCATCACCACCTACTGAAGGAACTAAAGAAGAACTATTGTCTATACTCTTACTGTGATGAGATTTAGCTCTATATTGATATTCTTGAACCAGCTCGTAACAAGTGTTCCTAACATTTTGTATCTCAACACAAGCATGTGCTCCATAAATAGTAGGATACATAAAGCCCGCGCATAGCCTTCATCTTGAAATGAGGATAAAAAAAAAATACAAATAGTCATAATATTATGCACATCACCCTAGTATTTTTCAAATTTCTCAAATATTTTATTAGTTATTGCACTAATAATCGCATTAAAAGAACCCTTCATGATGAAGATCACACTAGGAGGATTGGTCCAATGATGATCAAAGACAAGATAAGGAGATGAGAGCAAAGAGCATGGGCTTATTTGAAGTGCAGATCACGAAGACAAGAGTCGGGAAAGGAATCAAAGGCCGATAACTTCAAGATTACTGAAGACTACCGACCTTAGAGGTTTAGGCCGCTAACCTAAATGGCCGACTTTGGAGAAGGCTGCCGACTTAAAGTGGTTAGTGTAAATGACGTGATAGGCCAGCTTACAAGTAATAAAGGTTGGTTGGAAATTAATTCAAGGCCATCGGCTTTAAGTGCCGGCTTAGGAGTAATTTTAGGTCGGCTTTAAACAATTTTAGGTTGCTGGTGTATAATGTTTTCCTTAATCACATTAAGGTTTTTATGACGTTTTGTGTACTCTTTTGTTGTGAGTACAGCAAGGAATGTGGGTCAAACGCGTTGGCCCGCTCCGACTCACACCGACTTGTAGGTCGAAGCGGGCCGACCCGTAGTGGCACGTAAGGGTTGCGGGTAGAAAAGTTTGGCCTGCCTTGCCCCGCTAGCATTTTTTTTTTTGACAAATTTAGAATAATATTTTTATAATCGCCTCCTTCTTTATTTGTTGTCTCTCGTTTTATCTTTGCAACCATTTGATTTATTTAACTCTACGAGACTGCGACAATGTCAAACTCTTAATTTTTCTTCCAAATTCCTCATCCTTAATTTTCCAATAACATTGGCAATGCATTTCATTTCACATTAAGCTTCCCAAAATTGAGTTAAATTTTGATTTTAGGTACTTAAATTATCTTTATGTCTTTTGACCAATGACCAATGTATCAAGTGAAGGTGTGGATGTTAACAAAGATGCCGGTTTTAAGTTGTGGTGTTGGTGTTAATAGGTAATAAGTAATAACTAATAACTAATAAGGTTTAATACTCACATTTGATCTATTAGCTTACTGGGTTTTGTGGTATCATGTAACTCATGTTGATTGTTGACTTGACTCATTTGCAAATCGATCATGTTTGGATCGATCGCTAAACCTTAGTCACTGGTCAACTAAGCTTAAGTTATTTGTAAATTGTAATTGATTTGATTCGATTCAGTTCGAATAATGGATCTGGAATGCTCTTCATTTTAGTATTCTAAATTCTTTAAGTTAAATTTATGAAAGCTAGTAATTTATTATTGATCTGGTCCAATGGAAATGTAATTTATTACAAAATTCTTATTGAATAGAAATAGGAGATGTACATGCAGTGTAGGCTTAAACCTATAATAGTTCAACATACTATTTTAATTTATACATACTAACTCTTAAATTTTATTCTCATACGATAGAAAAGAAAACAACCTAAAACGATAATTAAGCAAATGTAACAATTATCATAAAGTACTTTCATAATTATATGGGAAAACAAAGTCAATAATAAATGAGATAAAATCACATAGACAAATCAATCATCAGTCATCATTATCATCATCATCAACAACCAAATTGGAGTCCCCCTTTGATGAAGTAGTCCCACTCCCACCCCCACTCCCATTGTCTTCTTCTTGATCTACAATTTACAACATTACACATATAATTAAATTAGATAATAAACGCTTAAAATAATACGTTAAAAGAAAATATTACCAACATAACAAAAATGAATTACCTTCACATGCAAATCTTTGTAACCAATTACATGTACAAATTAGAGCTTCTACATTGGCTGGGAGCATAGAACTACGATACTTATTAAGTACACAGGCATCGATACTGAAAGTTAACTCTAACGCTACAGTAGTAATTTAAATACTAAGTACATCGGAGGCCATGATAGATAAATCAGGATATCTCTAGCTTTGACTCTTCAAATGTTATAACACATCCAATTCTGAGTAGAAGTCTATATCCATTGTTGGCTCATCTAGATAAATATCCAAAGAAGATTTACCACAACTTTGTACTTCTACTTAACGGTATCAGAATTCTTACATTATTAAGGAAAAAATTAATTAAATATTGATATATAATACGACAAAAAATATCATTAAAAAATAAACAAAATTATTAAACTTACCACCAAAGTAGTAAAATCAATCTCTAAGCCCTTCCTAGCTCTATGTGTTGCTACTCCTTTACTGTTGTTACCTCCAAATGTGTCTTGTCCTTGAGAAGATGATATAACCTGATGGCTTCTAGTTCTAGATATGTGATCTGTTTTGCTCTTCTCATATTCTCTATAGAGTTTATATAATTTGTTCTTTATGTAAGCTAACTTCTCTTCACAAGTGAGGGGATCAAGTTTATTAAAAAAACAATTCAAAAAATCACACTTCATTCGAGGATCAAAGATTGCTCCAAGTGCAAGGATAACATTATAATCACTCCAATACTTATCGAACTTTTGTTTCATTTTAACAGACATCTCCCTTATGACATGATCTTCACTACTTAAATTTTCATTCAGCAAACATTCAATCCTCCGTACTTGCAAAAAATAATGGTTTGAAGTTAGATATGATGATCCTGATATCAAATTGGTGATACTATGAAAAGGGCTCAAAAACTTGCATATCTTTTCTACTCTTTCCCACTCATCAATGGTTAGACAATATTTATAATGATGATCATTCATTGAAAGTAAGAAAAAGCACATCGATACTTGGGTGCGCTATCACGCATAAGATAAGTAGAATTCTATCTAGTAGTTACATCCAAGCGTAAATCAAGATTGGTATCAATGTTGCTAACCTATTCAATACACTATAAAAAGTGTTTCTTTCTACTCTCGGAGCCCTTCACATACTTGACACTCTCCCTTACTTTATATAATATTTCACTACTTGCAGTCACAATACTTCACTACTTACGGTCAATCCTTCTTTAATGATCAAATGAAGAATATGAGCACAACATCTAATATGAAAAAACTCATGACCACATAATAAATTATGCTGTAAGTTCAATGGCTCTTTCAAAAAATCTTGCATACAATCATTTGCAGATGCATTATCCAATGTAAGGGAGAATATCTTCCTATCTATGCCCCAATCTTTAAAAAATCAAATACTTTTTTCGATAACTTAAACCTTGAGTGAGGAGGGGGCATTTTACAAAAAGCAAGAATTTTATTATTTAGTTTCCAATTGTCATCCACATAATGTCCAGTCAAATAAATACTCACTGGTGGAAGCAGTCGGTATATCGGAAGTCAAATATACTTTCCTTAGAATTTTTTGTAATATTTGTTTCAAATTCTTTTTTTGAGTCAAATATAAATTCTAAACATCTGATGTAGCGGTTTTTCTACTAATTGGCTTATAATCAGGATTATATAGCCTTATGAACTGTGTGATCCTCCTATACTCAACAAATGAAAATGGTAAATCATGTTCAATAATAGCTATAGCCATTACCTCACGAGCAAATTTAGGATATGGTTTTCTTGATCTTAACTTGCCAACATGATAAATTATCATATCACCAACATCATTATATTTAGGAATTTGACTTAAATGACACTTTTCTCTATGTCGACATAAAGATGAAGTTCTATGTGAATGTGCTCCAATAATATATTCTTTCCTACATGCTTTACACTTAACCCTATTTTTACCATCCTTCCCAATACTAATTTTTGTAAATATTTCCCAAACCTTAGAAGAAGAGCTACCTACTCGAGCCTTCTTACTTGCATGTTCTTCAGATTAAGAAGATCCTGGTTGTAGATTATTGTTACACCCATCGACTTCAGACACATCATCTACATTAATAGGTTCCATTGCAGTCTCATTACTTAGAGGATTCATTCTGTAAATATATTTCAACATTAATATATATACTGCAACAAAAATATGATATATCTATTTTTTAGTTTCTTACAAAGTGTATTGATACCCTTAATTATTTCCATAAAAAAAATAAAAATTCCTTCTTATGATAATATAGAAAATGTTATTAGTAGTAATACACTTATTTTACAAAATCTCTTTATATATATATATATAAGATTATAATTTATAAAATATAAATATAGTCACTACACCGACCACCGTCATGGCGTCATCGCACCGGCCATCGTCGAATCGTCACTATCACCATGTCACCGCCGGCACCGCCTATCTAAAAAACCAAACCCAAACATGAAACACCTGAATTGAACTGCAAACCTTTGGCCCAAACCCCCACTACCTAACTGGCTAACCGTAAACCCCAATCCCCAAACAGCCAAACCCCAACCCAAAGGCTAAAACCAACAGTGCAACAAGCAACCAACGGCCCAACACAACACCTCAAACAATTACACTAGCAGTCCACTAGACCACCACCACACCACGGCTAGCCATAGTCCACACTCCACAACCACAAGCAACGAAAAAGAAAAAGAAGATAAATAAATAGGAGGGCGACTTACAGTTACTCAGGACGGTCTGGTCTGGTCTGGTCTGGGACGGAGGTGAAGCTAGAGGTGATGGAGTAGTAGAGACCGGTCTAGTTTGGTCTAGTTCGAGATGTCGTCGCCTAATGACGAGTTTAACAAGTGACAATTGAATTATGAATTTGTGAATTGTGATGGCTGATGCTTTGCTAAAGGTTGAGGAAGAGAAAGAGCTACACGGCGCGGGGGGCTGAAGGAAGAGAAAGAGCTTCCAATGGCATAGTTGTCCGACTCGTCCCATCGTCCTTGTCCCGTCACCGATGTTTGTCACTGTCGGTCAGTCTTTAGGCCGTCGATCATGGTTACTGTCGCCTCACGTGTCTCATCTACGGTTTGTCCCCATCAATGGCTCATTGCATCTGCATTGGCCTTTTTTTTTCTTTTGACGAGCCAGCGGGCTACACAGGCGCGGCAAAATGACTTAATTTTCTCTTTTCTAATTAACTCCAAATAATTCCTTAATGAATTTATTCACTTAATTGGAATCAAGGAATTTTATTTAAGGTCATTAGGCTATTTAAGAGTTATTTTTAATAAAATCGAGATCAAGAGTAAAATGTCATTTTAAAAAAACTTAGCCTAAATTTTGTAAACCCTTTCTTAATTGAATTTATTTTTTTTCGTTAATTCTATTGACCTTGTTTAGAAATTTGGATTTTTTCAAATTACTTTGCCTCCTCCATCTATCCCTCCACCTCTCTTTATTCTTGAACACAAGTAAGCAAATTTCTTTCTTTCCTCTTATTTTGCCTTGCTTATATGCTCTTACCAAGTAACATGATGACACCGTTAGTTTTTCTTCCTGACTCAATGAAATCATCAGCTATTTACCTTGGTATGATGTGACATTTTGTAGTTTTAGACCTAGTTTTTTTAATACTAGAGAAAAAAATGTCGCGTCTCTCCAATTTGGAGAATAGGGATTGGGAAGTATGTGCCATGGTTTCATTCAAGTAGCTTGTTATTATTGTTGTGTTGAGTTTTGCAAGCTCTGTTCATTCTTTTTACACCTATGTAGACCTTTAATTTATCATAAACGAGCAGCATCCATGTTTGGAAGCTACAAAATTTATTCGTCCAATCTCATTAAACTCATGATCAGGATCAATTTCTCTTTCTAGGCAATAGGTAAATGCAGGTTTTGTGTCAATCTGTACTCTTTAGCTAGTTATCCAACATCATTTTAGCCCTATACTTGCTTTTGAAACTCGCATAGAACTTTTTGAAATCTTCGGATTGCAGAGATATGCCAAATAAGATAGACAGGTTGCGATAAATAGGATACATAAGACGTTTTTGGGTTCTTTTTGTTGTCAAAATGGAAATTTAAATGTTGTTCATTTATATAGACGCCTTGGGAGTAAGTCAAAACTAGAGATTCTCAAGAACACAGGCATGTCGGTAACATTGAATCTCCTGAATTTGTAAATGTTCTGATAAAATCATATGTTTTGATCAAACGATAAGCTAATGAAGAATGCAACAGATGGCATATAGAACCAACTAGAAGAGAGCTCTTCGCAACATCAATTTAGCAGAAAATTAGGAACTATTTTTTGAATGGATTAGCCTGAGAACAAACGGCACCGAAATTCTTGTACAAGCTTGAGTCTAGATTGTGCTCTCATTGATGCAGAAAGCAAGTTTTATTCTAAAAATGTGAAATAGTCGAGAGGCCGAAAGCATATTTCATTTCTGTATCTATTACAACCTTTCTTGTGGCTTTGAGATTCGAGAGAATCCATTAAAAGAATTTGATACTGGCAGTTCAATTGATTGAAGTTGTAGCAATAAGATAACGAAGCTGTACACATCTCTGATTGTTGAAACTTCACTAGCCATTTCATACTCTGCATTAAACATATGATCATAAGTAGGAATTGGATTGCATATGAATTTTCCCAGCAGACTGATTTGTATATATAAAGCTATGTATATTTGCTAAGTTGATTCATAGTGAACATAGAGAGCTGTATATATTTGTAAAGCTGTGTACATTTGCCGAACTGATTTGCAGTGGACAAAGAGAGCTGTCTATATTTGTAAAGTGTGGCTAGTTTTGTAAAGTTGTGTCTGTTAGCCAAGCTGATTCATAGTGGACATAGAGAGCTGTATATATATGTAAAGCATGTATGTTTTTCATTTATAGTGACACAAATAACATTTTTAAGTACTTGGCTCCCAAAATGATCAATAGTCCTTTGAGTGAATTTTATTATCAATATCTAAAGCTCAAACTATATGCTTTTCAAAAGCAGTATTTTATATTGAAAAGCAATTTACTATATCACAATAGCAATGATAATACACCAAATTTGGAGGTTTGAAATTGTTATTAGACTTAATACCTATTTCGATAAGAATAAAGCCTTAACTAATTCACAAGCCAAACTAAATTATTACCAATATCGAAGTTTACATATGTGATGGCTATTATAAGAATTAGAGACAGCTTTGAGATGCGAATACAACTAAAGTATACACATTGGAAGAAATTTCTGCCCTCAATAGAAAAAAGCTCCTCTAATAATGATAGTCACACTTTATCTATATATACGTGTGTGTGTTTGAGAGTATAAGCTGAAATTAATGTTCTAATTAGAGGAAAATGTACTGTAACTTTACTTACAGTACTGCAACTAATTACCTTAATGAAAATTAAAAAAAAAAAAAGTAATGCAACTGATTATAGAGAAAAGATATTGAGCTTGAGATAGCTATGAGTGCTTTTACAGAAAAGCATTTTTGCGAAAAGCTGTCTCTAACATAAAATAGTAGTGCATTTCATTTTTGTAATATGATTTCATGGTGCCGTTGTTTTTAATTAGCTCGAGCATTCAAATAGCAAGAAAATTTACAATTTTTTTATTTACTTTTATCACAAATGATTATTAACTAACTTAGGGAAATTATTGCAATCAAGGAGTTAAAACAATGGTTGAATTAAAATGATGACGAAAATATAGGAGTATCTAATTACATCAAACCAAACTTTGGATAACTACAAATAAGGTTTTTTTACAAGATATAAAATAAAATATGATAAGTACAATGGTAAGCACCCTAGATCTACACAAGACTCTATACAACATCATTTCCCTTCATCCTAAGTGTTTCAACTCCTTTGTCCTTTCTTGAGTTAGTTGCAAAGTATGCTTAAGTTTGATGATTCTTTCCCTATCGTTCAATTGCATTGTCTTCGAATCAACTTCCAACATGTCAATCCATCTAAAACCTTCTTTTTGCAAAATCACTCCATAATCACATCTACCATGCATCTGTATGGTAAGAACTTCTTATTTCTTCATTCAACAATGTAGTCCGACCCAACTGTACTTTCGAAAAAATAAATGAAAATTTCGGGTTATAGCTTTTTATTTTGCGTGTTTCCTAAACTCAGAAGATCACATGAAGGAGGATTTACTTGTTCCAATTTGATCTTTGTGTTCATGTGCATCTACTTGGTAATGAACGCATGAAAATAAAATGTGAAGGTGGATAATATGACATTGATGCATTAAGTTCTAAAGAAGAGCAAAGCATTTGCAACCTCTAATGTAGTAGTTAATAAATAATACTGAGCAAAGCATTATACCATGGAGGAATTAGGCTTATGCTCAATATATTTAACAATAGCGGAATGATTTTTAAAGAGAAAATACCAAACTCAATTTGTTGTTAAATGTATACAATTTTTAAAATACCAATTCACTTTCTCTTAATTGCCTTTCCACACTTTATTTATTAGCACCACTAGAGAAATTCACTTAAATGTTTACGAAGGATAATATCAAGGGAAAAAGAATGTCCTCAAAAATTCGAAAGTGAAAATAAAATAAGAAATTTTATGTGTCCTCAACATAATGTGTGCTCACTTGGATCAATAATTTAACATGCTATACATGACATGGATTCACTAGCCTTCCATTCTTTTGCACAATCTTGGTTAAGATCATTTAATACCATTCTTTCTTTACCTGCAAATGACCTTTACAAGATGTATGATCATCAAATTAGTTATGATCCCAAACTACTATAGTGGATAGTAGAAATATCTGCTCTATCATAATTCATTTAGGTCATGAACGGCCAGATCGGATTATTCTCCTTCTAGCTCTATTATTGGAGAAAAATGGTTTCAAAATGTGTGCAAGAAAATTTTTTAGGTTGATAGCTCTTTCAAGCACCTAATGACATATATTATCTATTAATGATGCACTTCTCCCATAAGAACTGTGTCTAGCACCACCAGAAGTGATAAAAGAAAATTACAACTTTGTTAAACTGAACAAAGACAAAATTGGTTAATATAACATTATATAGAAGTGGAAATCTTTTCCATTTTCTGAGAATATGAAATAAAAATGACATTGTGGATGAACATTTCTCTAGTACAACAACAATGTTATAATAGATAAATGATCAACCACAATTCTTTCAATCTAAACATTAAGCACCATGGCTCCCATCAACCACATTCATCTCCTCCCACTAGCTTCAATCCAACCACTAACAATTACTAATAAGCAAAATAGGTTATGGTTACAATCCATCAACACTCAACAATCACACAAGTACAAAATTACTTTTCTTTTTATTTTTTTCAGATAAGAAAACCAGATTCTAAGTTTAATTAATTAGAAATCTAAAAAAAGAAAAGAAATACTTAGATTATTGCGAGAGATTTTGCTTCAACAATGATTTAATAATAGAGCAAAGTGTGAGAGAGATTCGATATAAAGGAGTAGGGTTCTTTTAGTGATATTTGCTTTTAGAAATTGTGGTTTTGACATAAGGTTAGGGTTTCGATTTGGGATCATATGTTTATTTTAGAGTTAAGGTTTATATTTGTTTTTGCAGTGATATTTTTCTCAATTTGTCGGGTGTCTTTATTTTATTAACACAAGAGTAGATAGTTTTTATTGTATAATCGTATAAATGGATGGGGACTTTTTAGTCTTTTCATTAGCTATTTAGGTTTTATTTCCTATCCAGCTTTGTGAACTAAACAAAGTAACGCCAATTCAATTACAATAAACTAAACATGGTAATATACATCTAAGGTCTATTATAGCTCTATTCTATTTCTTAGTACTTGCAATTCCATTTCCCCCTTATTCCATTTAATGAAGTGAACGAACTGTAATTATAGTTTATTCTCTTAAGTACTTGCTTCATGGTTGATTTATGCAATGTTACAATATGCCTTAGTTGAATATATTTACATTCTATATCAATTGATGGAATGTGCTTGCTGTTTAGAAATTGAAAATAAACTTAGCTCTATCCAATGTTAAATTGTTTACTAATTTTGGTTGACACCCAATTCTATAACCATTTAGAATGGATGGGTCATGGATTGGATATCTAAGGCTAATTGTGGGTCGAATATTTAAGACTTGTAATTTAAGCATTGAAACCAAATATTGGATGAACAAGTCATTGACACGATGGATTTGCAGTTGATATGGGTTAGGACATTTAAGGAGAAGCTATCAATGGAATGCAATTATGATATGGTATGTAACTATTTATTGGCATAGAGGAATGAACTAGTGATGGTAGATACAAACATAAAAGTTAGTATAAGAAGACTTGACTTTTAGAAGTCTTGAACTCTTGGCTCTAGTTAATTGCATTTGCTCTTTGGGTAAAACAAGACAGCTATGTGGGAGCTATGCATGTAGATTGTTATATGTTTCTATCACATTAGAATATCAAGAACATATGTGGTTTGTGTACTCGTATGTGTTATTGGAAGCTATCATTTTTTAAGATTTATAGCCAATCCATTTAAGATTTGTTTGTTTCAAATATAGACTATAATAAAGAAACTAATTAATGTTCTAGCTTAGGATATGATATTTGGATTGGTGAGTATTGCGATAGTAGTTGATATGAGGATTTAGGATACTAGAAAAGACTTAGCTTTGCTATATCTTTTATTCATTTGGAGATTAACATGCTAGTTAGTGTTATTTAGAGGATTATTAAAATTTGTTTAGATATTTAGAATATTAATTTTAATTTTGAAATAATTTAATGTATTTTATGGTATAATTATATAAAATAGTAAATTTAGTTAACAAGATTCTAGAGCCTTATAAATTTGTACATGTTTAGAAAAAAACATGTGAAGTTGTCGATTCTCAATGGTTTTAGGTTATGAGAACGAATTTAGGGATTTCATAATTATTCTTAGAGGATTCATATTTGAGATTTCATAGTTATTCTTTGATAATTTATTCATTAAACATTCTTACTAAATCCATGGATATCCTATGTTTCAAATAATTACTAGACTTGAAAGAATGCGGGTTAACTAGACCAACTTTATTAGGAATTGAACATAATTGACAATCAAATATAGCTTAGAGGCACGATTAGATCGCTTTCCTTAGAGAATTTACACCTCTCACACTAAGTTTGCTATGAGAGTATGATGTAGAATTCTTTTAAGATATAACTAAGCCTTGATATTAAATAGTACAAATCTAAATATCAAGCCACACTTAACTAGAGAAGAGGTGTTTAATTTTTTTATATTTTTGAAAAAATGAATAATAATTTGAAAGTTTTATGCAAATTCATGTATAAGTGTGCCTTAAAAATAGAGACATAACTTTACACACAAATTGATATATCACAACCTTTCATTAAGAATTACAATGATTCAATGATTGGATACAATTCACAAGATTTGATTTTAGTTAGTTACATATGGATCTGAACCTTTAATTAGGAAGTAATATAACTCGTAATTAAATACTAAGAAATTTTGATCAAAAGTCGCAGCATTTTGAATTTGCACAATCTCTAAATTTGCTATTATAAAGAGCATAGGTAGGTATGCGACCGTATGCTTTGGCTGTATACTTCTCATATTCAATTTATAATTACTGCTTGGGAAATATGGTTAGTTACACGACCATGTATTTTAGCTATGTAACTCTTGTAATTAATTTACAAGTAGTGTTTCATGGAATATGGTCAGGTACATGGCTATGTACTTGATTGTGTATCTCTAGGAACACTCTAAAAATTTCTTCTTTTACTCTTGTTTAACACAGGTACCATCTTAGTTAATCATTAAGCATTCTAAACACGTAGTTTACATTTCAAAATACTTAATTGGCAATCTGTTTCAACATTTCCACTTTAGATTGCCAATTATCTAAAACACTTCATTGATTATGCATAAAAAAAAAACAATATCATTGGATTTGAACTATTCCATAGTGTAAGTTATTAAAGTTGTAACAGGGTGAGAAGTAACTAATTGCTTTGAACTTTCACACTACATGTTACAACTGGAGAACTAACACATACAATCATTTCACATTCAATTAGTGGATTTTATGGTAGCGTGATTATGGCCATGCACTCATCTTAGTTTCATTGAACATTTACAAAAGTAAACTCCTTAAACTTTTGCTAGGAGCAAGACCATTCCTATGTTCAATTAGGTGGACTCTATCAAACTTATTGATTTAGATACAATATCCATCCATTAAAAGATATTTATTATATTATATCTCATCCTCTTTTAACTAGTAGCACTTATAGTATACTCAGTTAGCAATGACTTATTTTTACCCTTTGAAACTTAAAACTAGTGTTGTCATAGAATAAGGTAAGGTTCCCATCGCTACTAACTATAGGAGTTTAA
Organism: Laguncularia racemosa; assembly: GCA_037954665.1. Taxonomy (NCBI): domain Eukaryota; kingdom Viridiplantae; phylum Streptophyta; class Magnoliopsida; order Myrtales; family Combretaceae; genus Laguncularia; species Laguncularia racemosa. Next base: position 1,620,054 of record JBBMOL010000119.1, on the reverse strand, counting down.
GACCCATCTTAATGGAAGTACTCTTTACAAGATCTTTGGATAATCCTTTTATCAAAGGATCTACCAAATTACTACTAGTCTTAACATTAGTGATGGTTATATATCTATCCCCTATTAGTTCTTTAACATATTCATGTCTCAGCCTTATATGTCTAGACTTTCCATTACACATTTTGCTATCAGCTCGAGACATTGTTATTTTACTATCAGAAAAGATTGAAATGGCTGAAATAGGTTTTGTCGAATGCATTATGCACATTTGCTTCTTAGTGCCCAACTTATGGCACCACCACCTAAGTTAAAGTATCTATTCAAAAGTTGAACATCTATCACTAGCACTTGTTATCTAATTTGCATTTGAATATCTTTTTACTATAGTAAGAAAATCACCATAAAACATTTTGAGTTTCACTATTCTCTAGTAATAAAAAACTCTGGATATGACTTTCCAATGCTTAGTATTAGGATTAGTAGTAAATCTTGACAAGTTGCACATAGCATATACAATATCAAGTCTAGTATAGTGTGAAGCACACATTAAACTCCCTATAGCACTAGTATACTCCAATTGTGCTATTGCTTTTCCAGAGTTCCTTTCTCACTTAAAATGAGGATCATAGAGAGTTGTAAATTCTTTATTTATCAAGTGTTAAACTTTTCAAGAATCTTTTCCATATAATGTGATTGACTTAACACAATACCATTACTATGTTTCAACACTTTAATACCCATTATTGTATCTACCTCATTCAGATCTTTCATTTTAAATTTTGAGGTTAGATATTTCTTAGTTTCATTTACTCCAATCATGTTCGTTCTAAATATCAACAAATCATCAACATATAAACAAATTATAATACCATATGCACTAGCAAATTTTGAGTAAATACATTTATCAACACTATTACGTTTGAAACCATTAGTTAAGATTACAATATTAAATTTCTTATGCCATTGTTTTGGGGCTTACTTGAGTCCATACAATGACTTAATTAATTTGCAAAATTTCTTTTCATTTCCAAGTAGCATAAAGCCTTCTAATTGTTCCATGCATATTTCCTCCTTAAGGTCACCATTTAAGAATGGCATTTTAACATCCATTTGATGCACATAAAGTTTGAAAATAGATGTAAGAGCCAACAATAATCTTATTAAAGTCATTCTTGCAATGGGAGCATAATTATCAAAACAATTTTTTCCCTTTCATTACTAGAATCCTTTGGCCATTAACCTTACCTAAAAAGTTTGAGAAGAACTATCAAAATTATGGTTTTTTTTTCTTTCTTAAAACCCACTTATAGTCAATTGCCTTAGCTCCTTAAGGCAAGTCAACTAGAAATGAAGTATTATTGGACAATAAAGATTCCATCTCATCATTTATTACTTCTTTCCAAAATGTTGCATCTTTAGAAGTCATTGCTTCACTAAATGTTTTAGGACTTGAGAATTAAGGATCCTAGTTCTAGATTCTTGTTATTTCTTGCCTTCTTACTTCTTCTAGGTTCTATAGAGGAATTTACATTTGTTTCTTCATTATGATTTTCACAAGAATCCCTTTGTTTTATTTTGTTGTTGTGTGATAGGATAAGTTTTTTTTTTTTTTCAACTAGATCACTATTGAATTTGGTCTCCAAAAATTCTACATCTCTAGTTTCAACAATAATATTAGATTATAAATCTAATATTCTATATCTTTTAGAATCTTTAACATAACCAACACAAATTCCTTTTAAAGCTCTAGCACGAAGTTTTGTCCTTTTAGGATCAAAGACTATAGTAAGCTATGCACCCCCACACTTTAAAATATTGCAAATTTGGTTCCTACCTTTCCATCTTTCATATGGAGCAAAACCGAAAGATCTTGAAGGGATTTTATTCAAAATATAGTACGAAATTAATATAGCTTCTTCCTATAAATGGCAATTTAGCATTTAGAATGACCACATTAACCATATTCACTAAGGTCTGCTTTTTACATTCTGTTAATCTATTTTGTTGTAGTGTATTTAGAGTAGTACACTAATGTATTATCCAATTTTTCTCGCAAAATTGGTGAAATTCATTCGATAAACATTCATCCCTTTTATCACTATGCAAGCATTTAATTCATTTATTATTTAAATTTTCTACTTCTAAACATTTAAATGATTTAAATGCTTCATCATTGTATCTCAACAAATATACATAAATGTATTGTGAAAAATCATCAATGAATATTATGAAGTATCTCTTTCCACCTTTAGTTAGATTCCCATTCAATTCACATATATCACTATGAGTTAGATCAAGTATCTTATAATTTCTTTCCACATTAGAAAATGGTTTCTTTGTGATTTTGGCTTAGATGCAAATTTCACATTTGTTCATATTGACTAAATTATTAACTTTGACATATCCATTTCTATTCATAAACTTAATGGTATTAGAATTGACATGTTTAAATCTAGTATGCCATAAATCACAAGAATCAATAATATAAACAGAAACATAAATCCCCTTTCATGAGTACAAATTTGTCAAATTAATCACAACTTTGAATCATTTCTTACACAACAATCTTACAAAAACTAGATTTTTCTTCATATCTAGAACATACAATATTTTCATTAAACTCAATTTCTTTTTTAATGTGAAGTAAAGATCAACAACTCCAATGCCTTTTACACTAACTGAGTTGCCATTTCCCATCAAAACTTAACGGTTTTCAACATCTTTGAAATTCTTGAATTGATGTTTGTTGTGGCACACATGAACAATTACTCCCGAATCAAGCCACCAATCATCGTATTTGATCGTTGTAGCCATGTTCAACTCAGTGATCATACCAACATGAAGAGTTTTGAATCCATTGGTAATCATAGTCACAAAGTCTTGATCTTCTACTAAATTTGCATAATTTTTAGTCAATTCATTCTTCACCTTTTTTGGTAATCGACACTCCTTCGCATAGTGTCCTTTCTTATTATAATTGTAACACCTTCAAATCTTCTATGCATCAAGTTCTTTGGCTTTCCTTTTTTTTACTAGATTTCGTATTTCCTCCATCTTTTTCATATTCTGCGGAAGATTCACTGCATCATACTTTTGGGTCTCTTCCTCTATGTGTATATACCTAAGAATCCATTCGATGGCAAAATTTTCGACCAAGTGAAGAATCTTCTTCTTGTAATCATTCCAACTAGGAGGCAAGATTGATAAGATTGCTCTCACTTGAAGAGACTTAGGAATAACCACATGTAAGTCATGTACATGATTAAGAAGAGCTTCTAGTTCATGAACTTGATTTAATACAAGGATGTTATCAAACTTTTTAAACTCACAATAATTCAGCATTAAAAATTTGTCTGTACCTTGTCTCTCAATGTTATATTTTTCTTCCAATGCTTTCCATATTTCAACCATGGATTTGATTGTCATGTAAAGATCCTATAGGTTATTTGATAGATTTTTGAGAATATGACCTCTACATGCAAATTCATCATCTACTGTTTTCTTCTTTACTTCCTCATGCTCGACTTTCTCATTTGAACTTGCATCTTCCTTCAAATCTTCAATAGATGGTGCTTTTGGATCTAGCACATACGCAATATTAAGCATAGACAATAGAAAGAGCATCTTGTCCTTCCAATGATTGAAGTTTGTTCCATCAAATAGATCCAACTTGACAAAGTCTTGATTCAGGATTCTTAATACTACATTTGTTTCACTTGCCATAACTTAAATTCTCTAAGATTGTTAGAAATTGAATATAATTGACAAGCAAATACAGCTTAGAGGCACAATTAGATCGCTTTTCTTAGAGAATTTATGCCTTCTACATTAAGTTTGCCATGAGAGTTTATGGTGTGGAATTCTCTCAAGATACAACTGAGCCTCCAAATATCAAACCATGCTTAAATACAGAAGGGATGTTTAATCTAATATAGTTTTGAAAAAATGAAAAATAATCAAAGAATTTTGTGTGAATTCACATATAAGTGTGTCCCAAAAATAGAATTGCAACTTTATACATAAATAAATAGATCACAACCTTTCACCAAGAATTTCAATGATTCAATGATTGGATATGATTTACAAGATTTGATTTAAGTTATTTACATTTGGACCTAAACCTCTAATTGTGAAGTAATACAACTCTTGCGATTGAATCCTATGAAATTTTGATAAAAAAAATTGTAGCATTTTGAAGTAGCACAATCTCCAAATTTGCTATAATAAGGAACACGAGTAAGTATACGACCGTATAATTTAGTTGTGTACCTCTCATATTCAATTTACAATTATTACCGGAGAACCATGGTCAGATACACAATCATATATTTTGACCATGTATCTCTCCTAATTAATTCATAATTAGTGTTTTATAGAGCATGATCAAATACACGATCGTGTACCTAACCGTATATCTTTTGGAACACTACTAAATTTTCTTCTTTTACTCTTATTTAATATAGGTACCATCTTAATTAATCATGAAGCATTCTAAACACATAGTTTACTTTCAAAACACTTGATTGGCAATCTACTTCAACAAACCTTAACATGACACAAAACCGAGACATAACATTACATCCTCTGGAAACAAGATGGGCGGATAAGTACTAAACCGAATATTGACACGAGCTTAATGGGCCATGAAAATGGAGATGGCAAGAGCCAATGAGACGGCCGACCGACATAGCGTTTCAATAACTTCAAGCATATATTCTCTATCTCATGTTGGATTTCTTCTCCGGTAAAAGTTAAAAGATGCTAACAATCGTACACGGTGTTGTCTCGATATCTTAATGCAAAGATAAGGACCACCAGCCTGAAGTCGAGTCATGTACTGTCGGCATAAGGCTTGTCCGATGTCCAATAATCAGATGATGCAACCTTAGCTTTATCTATTTGATCGAAGAAGCGAAGCGAAACGGACCTCGGTTTCGACTGGGAAAACTAATGTTGGTCGTCCATTCAAGGTTATGGCAGTACGCTTAGTAAATCCTAAGATCAAAATTCATACAAGACTCTAGCCAAGATACATTATAATTGACTTTGTTCTTTAAACTTCATACAAGATTCATGAAAGCTTCATACGATTACTGTTGATACGTGACTTTGTTTTCTAAACGAAGTTCGTGTGTATGGTTCAGTATTCAACGTTCAACCAAGAGGAATTAGGTGTGATGAGCGATGGCACCTGCTATATCTTTATGTAACCTTTTATGAGCTTACCAGGACTTTTGGCAGTCGGGAAATTGATGAAAACGAAAGAAAATGGAAAGAAATAAATGAAAATTTTATGTATGGATGTTTAAAGTAAAAATGCAAATGGATCAAGCATTATCATTTTTGACTTTATAGGGGTTTGAAATATAATTACATTAAATCGACTTTAGACCCAAAAATCACATGGACTAGTTATTTGGATTAGATGACAAAGCTTAAATAATTAGGTCCTGATCCTAGGATGATTTAGGAAGTTTTAACTTGATAGATTTAGAATAAGAATCATTAAAGCAAACTAACTAGTCCTAACTTTCTTAGCAAACTCTCATATTTAGTAAGAGCACTTGCATGCTATTGGATTCAGACTTATGAAAGCTCATGAAAGATTTTAGAAGGAGCTGGTAGATCTTGCCAATCATCAAGGTAATCTGATAGTGGTCTTTCAACACCAAATTTTATAAATACCTATTAGCTCTTCAACTTCAAATAGAAGTTAGAGGGGGGTTCTCAAATAGATAAGATAGAAACAAGAATCAACTATCATAATAGAAGTACATATCTTTATGTATAATATTTAATTAGCAAAATAAAATATGTATGTGATGATAATAATAATAATAACTTATCATGATAATAATAATAACACTTGAAGATTGTGAATAGCAATGAGGTGAGTTATAGGTCACCTATTTGAGGTTTTCATCGATCTTGGAAGTTAAAAGTCGGTATCTTGGAGTCACTTGGAAGACACCCAAATGGAATAAAAATTAGAGATAGTTAGTAAATAAGTTAGATTGTGATGGCTCTTATGTATGTTAATAAAAGGAAACCTTTGATATAACTTAAAAGAATCATTATAGTATGTGGAAGGAAAAACTAAGTACGATTGATGTAAGAATGTTACGAGATTGAACTATCATCATATATTTGAGGGGCATAATTGAAAGAAAAGTTATAAATTGCTAGAGGAAAGATTGTAGTTGTAATTATCAATGGAGGCTATTGGAGACTGAATTAATGAGGTAAATATGTTAATTTTTATAATTGAGGATATAGAGAATTTAAGAAAGTGATCAAAACAAATTAGATTATATCAAGTAAAAAAGAAACTCAATCCAAACCTTATCAAGTTATGAGAAACCCGATTTAAATTCTTAAAGTTAAGTTAAATCATAGATGAACAACTAAAGACATTGATGATGATAAGTATTTAATAGAATCAAGGAATTTATATATTAGAAGACAATAGTGCAATTGAACACAACCATGAATCATTTGATACGTTATTAAGAGTTAATATATAGAGATGAGAGTTAGAATTACCTTAAGAATTGACCAAATAATTGGTTCTGGATCAAAGTTTCAAAAGGTTTAAAATTATTTTCTGCGCATCATTGTCCTAAACCAACAAGACCTACTACTAATGATAGTCAAGGGTTGAAAATTTTTAACATAGATGTTACTTTGAATGCTTGTCGCCTAATGTAGGGAAGATACTCCAATTATTAATGGATGGATATGGATCAAGATGGGATATTGGAAATGAACTGATTATGATGGTATCGTCATCAAAGTCAAAGTTAACAACCATTCGGAATAATTGTGTTGTAAACTGATGATTGATGGCCAAAAAAAAAAAAGGGTTGGGAAGTCAAGATACGTGCATCATAGACTAACGACTAATGGTCGAATCGGTTCAATAAATCGGGGTAAAGCAGCTTTTGCTTACATCGTGTAAACAGTCGAGTGAAAATTATGGAATTATATATTAGGTGATTGTGCATCATATATTCTTAGGATATACCTATGTGACATTATCCGTGCGGAACATGTTCTTGTCTCGCCATTTTGGTTAGATTGCTTGTTGGGTAGCTTCTTATCCTTATGGGATTTATTTCCTTTTAAGCACTTATTAATTAGAATGATCGAACGAGTTATAGTGTTATAATATTTTTAGAAGAAGTTATTCAATATATTAAATCCTTTATATAAAAATAAAAGTAAAAAATTATTATTTCTTAATATACATCAAATGAGTTATTTGATCCTACCCACAAATGAGAATATTATATCGATGGATTGTTATGGCTCCTAGTTTGGGTATGACAATGAAGTTAGGAAAATAGAAGGTAGAAATAAAGTTGAGTTATCGCGTTATGACTCGAACCAAAAAGATAAACTAATGGTATGGCTCATTGGCAAATATATATTTTTTTTTTCTCAAACCTTGGATCCAACCCCAATGTAGGACTTGGGAGCAAATGGGCATGGTCAACGTGGACCTCTGACCAGGATTTTATACTGTTTGTTGTTGTCAGAGAAGACTAATATGGCTCGCATGTTCTTACACACAACTCATTTAGTGAATTTAAATAAAGCTTTCCACACACCAAATCGAACATTGGGCATGAGAAGTCTCACTTTAGAAAATGGATCAAGTGGTATTTACCTAAAACCAAAGGGCGAATGTAGCTGGAGTAGTGTGGAGTGTGGAGGGGCGGTGCATTTTGACAACGACGATGATTATATTGCACGTTCTTAGACGAAGAATAGTAAATACTAAATAATAATAAATAAGAACTTAGATATAATTTAATATAATACTAAATTATATAATGAGAAGCAGCCATCCTTTTCTTCCTTCACACTCGCCGCAGATCTTGTCTTGAAAGATTGTGTTCGTCCTTTGGTGTTTTTTATTATTATTATTTTTTATTTTTGGGCAAAAGTTAGTCCTTTGGTTATACACAAAGATTTTGATACATTTTAATTTATCCTTTTTTTTTTAATTCTTTTAACAGGTTGGAAGTGGCTAGGGTCCTTATTATTTATTTATTTTTTTTAAAAAAGAGTAAGTTTCCATGCATATTAGATCTACCTCCTAATGGGGTGGGGATACCGCAGTTTGAAAGGGAAAAAAAAAATCGCCTTTTCTTTTTTCAAAGCATATCATTCATAATTTAAATGGTTTAGTGAACGTATTATTTTTTTCTTTTTCTTTTAATTTAATTATACATTTTATTTTAAAAATAAAAATAAAGAGAAGGATCTCAATATCGAGCTTTTTCTTAAAATATATGACCTTAATGTTTTAAAAAATTTATGCAGTTTTTTTTAATAAAAATAATAATGGGTACTCTTGACTTATTGGTTTAAATAGTTTAATAATCGCATCATTTTTTCTTCCTTTTAAATTTAATTATACATTTTATTAAAAAAATAAAAACAAAGAGGAGGGCATACAGTTCTTAATACTGGGCTTTTTCTTAAAATACACAACCTTAACGTTCTAAAAAGTTTATGCAGTTTTTTTTTTTTTAACGAAAATAATAATGGATACTCTTGATATATTGGTTAAAAGGCCAAAATAATTCAACATTTCATGCACTTACTATTATATGAGATGTATAATTAACTTAAAATATATCAAAACTTTTCTTTTTTTCTTCTTCTTCTTCTTTTTTTTTTTTGTTTTTAATAAATGCTTTAAGAGCTCATTAGTTGAACATTGTTCACAAAATAAGCTTGATAGGTCAAAATAACACTGGTATAATTATCTACGTTTAAAAATTCTTCCTGACCTTCAGTAGAATAACTCAGGCATGTCACAATACGATTGAGCATGATTTACTGTGGCCCAGTTCAATTGGGTCGATGGAATTTTCTGTAGGACATTTTCAGTCGTCCAGCATAATTGATGTTATGTAGAAGGTATCCACAGGCGGTAGTAATTATGTTGCCGTCTCCTATCTTGCATTCATATATAAATGATTTTACATTTAAAAATTTTAAATAGGAAATATACATTATTTACTGATCATATTTAAAATTTTAAATTTATAACCCAATTTATTTAATAAATTTATTACGTATTCAGATTGAATCAGTTTTTCATTAATAAATATGAAATAATCTTACTATAATTATAATATTTATTAAATTAATCGAAACGAAAATCTTTATAAAATCAAAGTCCAAAAGAACAAATTATTTAAACTTTTAAATATAACAAATTATAATATTATAAACAAAAATATTAAATAAAGTAAGTCTAAATTAACATAACAAAATAAAATTATTTATTTATTACATTACATTAAACCTTGGTTTAATCAGCTATTCTTATATTAATAAGATGATAACTTTATTTAGATATAATTTTTTATAAATAAATATAAATTATTTTCAAGTATTCATAAAATGGATTAAAAACTATAAAGAGTTTTGAATTAGTATTTTTTTTAAATTTAAATACTTTTTTAATTTGAAAAATAGAAAAAATAAGTCTCATTCAGGAGAGCTGACCCCATTAATTGTTAGGTCGTTGAACTTGGGTCGGAACCAGGTCTCATGACTCTAGGGCTAGTTTCCTATTTTAGGGACTTGAAACTATTAGGTCTGGGGTGGTTCCACCTCATGATTGTACCTAAACATCTCAAAATCTTAAGAACTTATTTGTATTTTGATAAATTTAAATTAAAATACTTGTTTAACTTTCTTTTCATATTTATTTATTTCTTATCCAAATAAGTATTTTTTTTATTTTTTTCCTCTTATTTTCTTTTCTTCATTTTTCTTTCAAATATAGGAAACACATATTTAAAAATTAGAGAATAAGATAGAAAATAATGCATATATAAAAAGATAAATAAAAAAATCTTAACACCTTTTCAAATCAATAAATACCTATAAAAGATTTGGATCATGTCCTAATTTTATATATGAGATCTTGATGTGTTTATAAGATTAAAAGATTTCTTTTTTTTTTTTAAATAGCTTTTGCTCGATATATAGAGAAGTATTCAAACAATTTACATTCTTTTTGGATTGCACAATCGTTCGGTATTCCTGTAAAACTTTGATGATTTGAAAATATAAAAAAAAAAAAAAGACAAAAGAAATGATAAACTATTTCAATTTTAATTTTAATAAGACAAAGGAAACAAAATATTTGAAAATTATGGAATCCATAAATATGATAGAAACTAATGGAGTTATATGTGAGTTTGTACTTTTGACGTAAATTTTTTTTTTTAAAAACGATTTAAAAAATTTAATTTTCAAAATATCATTATGAAATTATAAATTAAAACTAAGATTTTTAGATATAATAAAAATAGTATATTAAATATATGATTTTTTTATATTTATAAATTATTGTATTAATTTATGATTTCGTAATAATATTTTTTAAATTATTAAAAAAAAAATAAACCCACACGTATCTCAAAAATAGTCTATATATATATATATATATATATCTATATAAAAAGATAAATCGAAAAAAACAAATCATGTGACTCGTCAAATCAATATATTAGACATGAAAAAGACGCTTACATTGTACAATAAAAAAAACACCTTTAAAATGCAAGACATCCATCCCTCTCGTGGGAGTGGGACTAGGGCTAGTGTAGTAGCTGTCATAATCAAAGAAGACATCCCACCTTCGTATTTTTCCTTGGCTGTAAATGGTAGCACCAGAATTCGCACGTGGAGGAAGGATCGAGGAGTAGGCCATGGGGTTTTACGCAAACAATGACTTCCTAACACCCGCTGCAGTCTGCTCGGACAATGTCCTAGTGATGTCTGATTCGGTGATATAAATAATGTCGGTAAACTGAACATAAATGTTACATTATTCGTGAGTTTAAATAAACAATGTATTAATTTTTCAATAAAATAGATTGAATCTAATTTTTTCTTTTCTTTTTTCTCTTTGTTGTTATCATGAAAAAAAAAAAGAAAAAAAAGAAAGCTATAACACCTGTTTCTGAGAAAATAGAGGAGGAGGGAGGTAGAGGTTTGTATATATCTGCCTGTATATATAAATACAAATCGAAGATATATATATATAAGAGCTAATATAATTAAAATAGGATGTTAATGATATTGTTAATATCCGTATGTAGGATTTATTCTCTGTCTCCACCAATTAAAAATACATATGCTTCATTTGTACTTGGAAGCAAAGCAAATCACTCTGTTATAATTATTTCATTAATAATAAAAAATGAGTTTATTATTTCTGCCCCTTTTCTCAATCTGCAAAATATTTATTTAATATAAAGAAGGAATGGTCCCAGGAGTATAATGTAAATTATTAGTTAAACAGAAAACATCGTTTTAAGCAAATAGACCGACTTCACCTTTAGACCAGGCACGAGTTATGCTCAACTATGCTAATGTAATCGGTTCCTCCAAGGTTTGACCATGTTCTAAACATATTTCGAATATATATTATATGACTGAGTTCTTGTGTGTTGTCACTTGAAGCCGTCTGCCTTCTTCCTGTCGGGCTTTTTAAGAGTATAATATCTTGTCAATCACATGCATGTAATTAAGGGTTGCACTTGCATGTGACCGACTTTAAGTTTTCATCAATAAGCAACGGTGGACGGCTTGTATTTCGGTACATCGTTAATACAATATGCTCACCATTTCATGCAACATTTTAGTATAATTCATTATACGTGCTTTTGTTTTGGCTTATCTTATTACGTAAAAGAATACAACGGATCAAGAAAAAAAAAAAAAAAAGGATCCATTAGATATGATAAGCAATGATTAATGGTAGAAAATATTTGAAATTCTGATACATTTCAAAATAAAAGAAACATATCTTAAATTTTTTAAAACTTTATGGTAAATATTTATTTATTAATATCTATTTTTAAGCAATTCATATAGTATACCATTTCAAATAAAACTTAACATTTAGTGTGAAATTTTACTTGTAGAGTTAAGGTATATATAAAAAGAAAAGGTGGGTAAAAATGCCATAACATCTAAAAAATGAATGAAAACAAATACGTAAGAAATTGAAGTGTAGAAAAAGATGTTTGGAATGCTTTTATCACCAAATGGACCTTTATTTTCCGTAGTCTTAACTCTTAAGGACATCATGAAATCAACATTCCACTCTTTAGCTAATTATATATTAAACACAAAATTGCTATTAGGGTCAACAAGTGTGCTATAGGGTCTTGACAACTTGTTTCGTGCTTTCTTAGTCTAGAGGTTTATATGTATTAGGGTTTAACTTTTCATAATTAATATATGAATTTTTTATCTTAATGCATGAGGTAGTGTAAAACAATGAATTCAACTTTTAGATTCATCTATAATTATGGATGGGTGTGGTTTAGTTGGGTACAATCTCCTCCCAAACCAAATCAAACCATATATATATATTTAAATCCAACTTATGGTTTGAAACATATTACATAGGTTATTATTATTATTTTTATATATACAAGTTAATAAATTATAGAAAATTATACTAAATATAAAAAATATATAATTCATTATCATTTTTTTCCTATCACTTACCATTTTTAATGCACATTTGATATATTTAAAGAAATTTTATTATCTCTCTAAACAATTCTAGTTTCTACATCAATTAATAAGTAAAAATTTGATATAAAAAATAGTGAGTTACTAAATAAAAATTAAAAAAAAAAGAGAGGAATTGAATAAATGATATGAAATCCTCTAGTTTTAATCATATATTTTCTAAAATTTCATTGCCATCTTATATTTTTTTATTTTTTTATTCTCATCTTTGTGTTTGGTTCAAAATAATTTGTATCAATTTGTAATTTTTTAGAACTAAAAAAAAAAGTTTTGATTCAATTGGTAACTTTTTCGAACCTAAAAAATATTATTCAAACTTAATTTACCGTTACATTAGATTTAGTTTGGTTTGATCCAATTTGCAATTTGATCAGTTTTTTTTTCTTCCTAGCCCTATCTAAAGTAAATAATGCTCTATCATCATGAGCAAATCTTATTGATAATTATTTTATAATCTGTTAGTCTTAACATAGGGATTTTTCACTCATCCTTTTGGGTTTTTTTTTTCCATATAAATATTAGGAAAAATATATTTTTAGTTTTCAACATTTACTTACTTTCTATTTTCAAAACTATATAAAACTAAGATCTCTATTAAATGTTTTATCTATCTTGGGCATGTATTAGCTTTTGATTAACATTGGACTAATTGGCCAAAATGGATAGGGTGCACAAAAAATTTTCTAGGCCCTTTTTCGTTACTTTTAATTATTATTTTTGCAATTTCTATTATATTATTATAATATATATAATATTATTTTTTTATTATATTATGTATAAAAATATATTTAATATTATCATTTTATCAATTTAATTGTTGTAAATCAATTTGAAATAATACATGTTATGAAATGATATAAAAATTTAATAAATTTGATGAAAATTCTTTTTTTTTTATAAGGTTTTAAAAATATTGAAAACTTAAATAAAAGAAAAAAAATTAGAAATTCAAATAAAAAATAAGTAAACATTAAGAACTAAAAATTACTTATTTATTATAAAAATCCATATGTCATGTTCTCTCCTGCCTTATTTGTTTCTCTAGTTTACTATGTTATACGATCCTCGTAAATGCAAAATCCGGCTCGAACATATTCACTTGAAGAGCCAAGACATAGTAATTTTTATTAGTTAGTTTGATGATCAATTGTACATCTCAAACATCCCTGTATGCGATATGCATTTAAATCGTCGTTTCAGGCGACTGAAAATGGAGGCATGTAGCCACCTAAATGTTGTCTGCTTCATATAATATAGTTAAACCCGCTTTGACTCATCCAATTCAATTGGTACGGTCGTGATTCTCGATATAAAGCGGACTGATTTGATCTCAAGGACCCGTGATAATGAAGATCCATCCAAACTCAATCAATCTTAACGGTTGGACTTCGATCCAGATGATTCGAAGGGCTTGAACGGGTCACGATATACATACTTTTATTTACTTTTTTTTTCATGAAATATTGAAAAAAAAATCAAAAACTATATTGATACTTACTAAATATACTTAACAAGCAATATTTTAAATAACAAATTCTAAGATTATACACATCTCTCAGCATTCAATACTGCATAAAAATAAAAAACTAAGACCCTATCACAAAGTATTGATACCTCACATTCTCTTAAGTTTTATTGTTGTTGGTATTATGGATGCTCAAGTTTCAATTTCAACAAGTTTTAGTAAGTGTTACAGATATAAGGAATGATTCACAAGATTTGAAATCAAGTAATGATGATGATGAGTTAATGATGTTTTTTATTAAACCATTAATCCAAGCATATAATTCATTCATGTGTGTTTTATATTTGTGTTTATTATAAGTTGATAGATTTATTTAGACATATAATTTCTTGAATTGTGTTTCTTATTTCCATTCAAATGGATATGGATTTGATTGAGTTTTAATTTATTTGACTATATGAATTAATTGAATTCAATATTGATACACATATCACTTATATATATAAGTTATATTTTAAAAAATTAATGACTCTAGTTGGACTTGATCCGACCTCAATTTGACCTTTCATTTTTATTTTTATTTTTATTCTAAGGATTTTAGAAGACATCCACTTTGTAATTTTTCTTAAAGATTCGAAAAAAAAAATTATACAACGTGATATTTTAAGTACAATTGTATCCTCACCACCTAATTACGGGATATAGCAGAATATGAAACTTAGAGTAAATTTGTGATTTTACAGCATAATTATAAGACAAAGAGAAATTACGAGATATTGAGGACTTGCCAATTACAGAAAAATTACTTATCTTGAGAGATATCATAGCTTGGGTAATGTGATCGTTTTACAGATAAAATTACATGATTAATAAGGAAATTGTGATTTCCAACGAATATTTTGAGAAAACAAGAGAATTACCAATTCTTGTGAGGACAACCACATATATATTATATTCTAAACGTAGAATTGCGGAAAATATACAAGAATACATAAACTTAGCCGGATTTATTTACGTAATTTGAAGTCGAATTATGAATTCCAGTCGGAAATTATGTTTGTAAATCTAGGAATAATTATGTTAACTTCTATGAAACATTACAACTTTCATGAACTATTATGGATAAGTGTGAGATCTTATTTGTACCTTATTTAATAGAGTATAGATTCTCAATCTTTATAACTATAACCTATCTTGTAAATTTTTACTAAATCATCATGTATCCTGTAAAATTTATAAATTTTAAGTTTATATACTATTAAAAAATTATATATATATTATAAATTCTTAATATAAAAAATTTATACAACTTGCAAAATATATGAAATTAAAAAAAAAGTAATTATTTTAAGTTATACAATTTTATTACTTAAAAGAGTAAAAAACCTAAAGTTAGAGAGAAAAATGGAAAAAAAAAAGATGAACAATATTATATTTAATTGTTTAGAATTATTAATTTATGGACTTAAAAACTTTTTTCTTTCTTTTTTACTAAAATATTTATTATAAAAAATTATAATATTTTTATTTACTATTCATTTATTAATATTATTTAATAATATTTTATAAGATAAGTACAGGTTCCAAGATGGATATAGGATAAAAATATCTCATACTCTATCTTGTAGAAATAAATTTCAAAAATTTTATATCTAAAATTTATCTTATAACTTTTAATACTTATTTAAAACTTATGCAATCAAATAGAATACGAACATGCCCTAAGGTTATTTGTTAACATGTGAATATTACCAATAGAAGCCCTTTTGGAGTTTTAGGAGGGAAAATCGTAAATATGGTTAGGATTTCTAGACAGTTTATTTCGACATACGTTAATAGTTTTTACAAGATCGAAGAAAAATTGTGCGAGTAGGCAAAGCTATGTTCCTATAAGCAAAATTTCTACATATCGCATGTTTTTATTATTTAAAAAAAAAACTGTTGAGATTTATGAAAATGGTCTCTCTTATTATTGGCTAAACCACATTAAACTACAAGCTTAGTAACTTTTTTACAAAAAACAAAATTCCCTAAAACACACTCAACACTATACAGCTTCTCACATATCTAAAATGTCCACAATTTTACAAAATAAAACAAATTTGATAAATAAAATGAACGCAAACAACAAATTATGTGTTATAACAAAATTTCATTCAGCTAATTTCTCCAATTTATAACCATAGGCTTATAAGATAATTTAAACCTAATTTCTACAAAAACCCTAAAAAAAGGTTTGAGGCCTAAGGCACTAACCTCAACATAAACACGAAACATGAAACAACGAAAACTGCAAACGCTACATCTTGCATGCTAAACTACACGATACCCAATCAATAGGACTTTTGATTCCTTGAACGAGAGAGAGAGAGAGAGAGAAACTTCAGTTCTTAGTAGGAGGAGATAGAACTTTAATATCTTTTTGCTGTAGCCGAAGCAAGGAAATTGAAGGATCTTTGGTTCATTTTATAGAGAAAAGAGGGCAAAAGGATTAGTTTGCTATTTCATCCTCTCCTCACAATGAAATTTCATCCTTGAAATTTTCCTGATGATAGTAACAACTCAGACTACTTGTCTTGCATCTCATATTCGAGCTCCCAAATTGCTTCTCTCTTGGTGTAGCTTCTCTAATCAGCTTTTACTTGCTTGCTTATTCTATGCATCATGCTCAACCCTAGTCTGTCCACTTTCTTCACCAGATACTCAACCTAACTAAGATTCTCTTCCACTGACAATCTTGGATCTTGTCGACAATCATCTATCTTAACTCTAGCCTTAAAATCTTCCTTTCAATAACTTCATCCATTGAGATCCAGTAGCCTTATCACATAAATTCCCGCTAAGAAACTTCATCAAAGCCTAGGAATGCTATTTATTATCTCCAAAGTAGCTGTTCAAATTTTGCAAGCACATTAAATGCTAGTTAACTCTAGAGATGCTTCGATGTACTAAGTGATTTATCTCAATCAGCTTAGTCTTTCATCCCGCTTTGTTTGAGTGCTTGGTTATCTCTTAAAAATGTTTCTATAAGGCCTCCATTGTTCATGCCCTTTTTATCTGTCTTCATAGATAATAGATTTATCTTATGCTATCTCCAAATAGTTATCTATATATACCATCAAAATTTATCGTTGTTAATGTCAAAGCAATCTATTTGCTTATTTCAATCTCCAATCATTCCGTCATAGGTTTTAAAAACTGTTTTTGATTACAAAACTACGTAAAACATTTAGTTTTATTTTTCTATTATTACTAAAGTTTGGAGAAATTGTCTATACATTTCTAATCAATTAAAGAGTATCATTATATTAGTCTTCATAAATTGATTTTGCTATAATATTACATAAGAGTATTACTATAAGTCGCTTTGTTACTGTGATTATTCACATGCATAATTCAGTATATTAATACATTTTTTATCTATAGTTTTGGCAGGGCGAGTCAAGTTGCCTATTTAGCTTTTTCACCTTATGAATGCTTAAACCGCAGGTTAATTGTGCCTTTATACGCTAACAAGCCCAAACATCGCGCATAAATTGTTACTAAGCTTTCCCACTGTTATCGGGTCTTAACATCTCTAATTTTTAATTGATATATTCATTTGATTATATATATATATATATATTTAAAGGTTTAGCCTTTATCTTCTTTATGGAGTTTTAGGCTTTTCTAAATGGCTAAAATGTTTATAAAACGAGATCTATAGGTAAAATAAAGTATTGTCTACTAGCCTATACAAATGATTATTTAACCCATACTAATGAGGACTCATCCTGCTCATTATATGGGGCTAGGTGGGATGGTTTTTCTAATATAATAGGTGGGATGGCGATCATTTTGAACCCATAGAAGTAGGGAAGGATATTGAACGTAAACACGTAAATCGCACAAGCACTTGCTACATATGTTTAAGATTGTGTTTTTATATATGGTTTATTAACTTTTAATAAACTTTTTCAAAACTTCAAAATTAATATGATAAATTTTTATGTTAGTTACAATCTCAGAATTGATATTTTGTACAAATCACGGAGAAGTTGATTTTTCATGTGCTTAGTGTTTATTATATTTTTAGGGTTTTTGTGTTTGATTAGGGTTTGCAATTAAGAAGTAAGAAGGAATAAACGAATTAACTATTGGATATTACGCATCAATAACAAGTTTGAACCAGGTTTAATTATAATCAATACGACATGATTATAATTAACTTGGGTTTTAAAATAATTAGTTGATATGGCTTATAACTAATTGAATTAAAGTGTTTACCATAAATCTCGTTAAAGAACTAATAAGAACAATAAGGTTTTTGGAGCAATCTCTACACTAAATCACTAATGAGAAAACAAAGTATTTATAAGAGTTTAAGGAAGCCATGTTAATCAAAATAGCATAAAAGTAATTAACTGTCTAATAAAATGGGTATACATGTCAAAGCATAAAAACCTAGAAAATAGTAATATTAAAATAAACAACTGGTAAGCCTATGAAATGAAAAAATAGCTAATAAATCAACTATTTAATAAAGAGTCTCATATGCAATATTCCGTGCAAGCCATGCAGACCCAAGTAGAAGTTGACGCTACTCCATGCAAAAAACACCACATGAACTAGGTCTCTTTTGCTTGTAACATTTGCTGATTCTACTAAATTCTATAGATGTAAATAAGCCTTCTAACCCTGGTTCTAGTAGCAAAATCAATAGCAATTCAATTCCTATCATCTTGTTGTTTAAGCTTTCACATTATTATAAGGTCTACCATTAGCATGACACATGGTCCATTCGTTGATCATTTTTAACTTCAATTGATTATTCATTTGGTTATACATACAGAAATATCTAAAGTTTCAACATTTATCTTCTTTCTAGAGTGTTAGGCTTTTTTAGATAGCTGAAAAGTTTATAAAACGAGATCTATAAGGATGATTATTTATCCCGTACCTATGAGGATCTATTCTATTTACTATATGGGGCAATGTGGGATGGTTTTCTTAATAAAATAGGGTAGGATGGGGATTGTTTTGAACCCATAGAGGTAGCGGAGGATGTTGAGCTTAAACATATAAATTGCCTAAGGATCTGAATAGTATGTTTAAGATTGCGTTCTTATATTTGGTTTATTATTTTCTAGTAATCCTTTTCAAGACTTGCAAAATTAATATGATAAATTTCTATCTTATTCACAATCTGATAGTAAATAAGTGTAATCACGCTTGGTTTAGGAATAATAGTGAAATTCTAAAAAGAATGTTATACTTTATGATTTCTACAAGTTAGTTTTGTTATTGAATTGTAATATATCGATTCTATGGTCATTAAATATTATATGTAACCAACTTTTATATTATGGACAGGTGTTAAAAAAATTCGTAATGTTTTTATTAAAATATAAACAAACCACACGGAGCGGGAATGAGTCATAATTATTTAAATCGCACAAGTTGAGGGGCAAAGATAAAACTTACTCATAGAGGACTATTAAGGAGCACGAGGATGGCAAACCGCCCTACCCCATTGTCATCCCCATTAGGTTATAAGCTGCTATGAGTTAAACTCGTTTGAAATAGATCAAGAGGGATCTAAAATTGAGCTGCTCTCCCTTAACTTTTGAAAATTTCTAAGATTACTGGTGAAGGTTACTTTTAATACTTTAAAAATCCATATTAATTTAATTTGGGCCTTCTAACTTTTACCCCTTACAAGTAAAACTTGCAACCCGACTGACTATAATCCTTTATTCGATACATCACTTAAAAGGTGTACAGAATGTCTGTGGAGAATTTTGAGTTTCAAGTTGTTAGTTGGTCACAATCCAGTAGTACTAGGAAAAGGAATTGATTTTCCTCCACAAAAAAACAAGATAATTTTGCTACCAATGAAAAGGAAGAAACAAAGCTTCCTATAGCTATGAAAGTGAGAGAAGACACTCATGTTTTTTTTTTATTCTTGATATTAGTATCAATCTTGCTACTTTTCATTCGTCCAATAGTAACTTATTAGACAGTTAAAAAGTTTATAAAGTGATATCTTTAGATAAAAAGATAAAGTGTTGTCTATTAGGACATTGGGATAGTTATTTAACCTATACCTATGCGGACACACTTTGATTATTATATGGGGTGGGGTGGGGTGCGATGGTTTTTTTTTCAAAAAGATCATGTAGGATAGGGATCATTTTGAATCCACAGAGGTGGGGAAAGGATATTGAAACTAAACACATAATTGCCCAAGAGCTTACATTATACATCTAAGATTGCATTTTATATCTGATTTATTAAATTTTAGTAAACTTTTTCGAAGCTATAAAATTAATATGATAAAATTTCTATTTTATCCATAGTTTGATAATTAATAAGTGTAATTTGTAATGTTTTTATTAATACATAAGCAACCCACATAGAGGTAGGAATGATTCATAATTCTTTCAATCGCATCAGTAGCAGGGCAAAGATAAGACTAATTCATAAAGGACTACAAAAGGCAGGAGAATAGCGAACTGTCCAGGCCCCTACCCATTATCATCACTATTAGCTTATATAAGCTTAGGAAACACCGAGTGTACCTTAAAATTTGAAATCTCTTAATCAACAGCCATGAAAAAATAATAATAATAGCAACGATCGTTGCTTAGATTCCATAAAGTTGGGTCGGTGTCTTAATAGATTCCACTATAGCACCTTCCTGTAACGATTTTACAACTCTACTGAATATGGAGGATGTAATATTTCATTGTAGGGATAAATTGTTATTTAAATTACCAATTAATTACTAACATGTGGTAGATCCTTTCGTATCTTTATCTGATTAAACAATATCCCATTATCATTACAAAAGTGTGATAGGATATATTGATACTTCACGACATAAACCCTTTACGATGACTTAGATATTCTATAAATTCCCAAGCCTCCTAAAATTCTTGCTCATGTGTATATCTTACCTTAACAAACGAGGTTGTCTGTTTTATTTTCTTCTCCACATGGATTCACCATTAATGGAATCTCAAAGTTTCTTCCACTTTGAAGATGTTCAAACTGTGGTCTGCTTCTTTTTCTTCCCTTTCACCATCTTCGTTTCTCTCTTCTACGTTTCACTATTTTATTTTCGGCATAAGTTTTGGTGCCATTGCCATATTTGTAGCTCCTATCGCAAAGCAAGTTGGGCTAGTGATTTCAGTAATCTTAGTGATTGGTTCACTCATCTCTTGAATAACTCCCCAACACAGACAATTCATGTGCATACTCTAGGAAACATCATTACATCGAATCCGGATGTCGTTGAATATATTCTCAAGACGAAATTCGATAATTACCCGAAAGGAAAGCTCTTCTCCATGATACTTGGTGATCTTTTGGGGAAGGGAATTTTCAATTCGGATGGAGATTTATGGTTGTTTCAGAGGAAAATGGCCAGTCTCGAGCTCGGAAGCATATCGATTCGATCGTATGCTTTCGAGACCGTCACTAAAGAGATCAAGATGAGGCTCTTGCCTCTTTTGACGTTGATTTCTGAGAAAAAGAATGGAGTCCTGGAGCTACAAGATGTTTTCCAAAGGTTTTCCTTTGATAATATATGTAATTTTTCCTTCGGGCTAGACCCGGGATGCCTAGAGTCTTGCTTGCCCCTGTCTCAATTCGCGGAGTGCTTCGCTTTAGCGACGAAGCTCTCGGCGGAACGAGCGCTAGCAACATCACCATTGATATGGAAGATCAAAAGGTTTCTGAACATTGGCTCCGAAAGAAAACTCAAGGAGGCAATTAAGGTTGTCAAGATTCTCGCTCATGATGTCATTAGACAAAAAAGGAAATTAGGATACTCCAACCACCATGATCTGCTCTCAAGATTTATGGCATGTCTAAATGATGACAATTTCTTAAGGGACATTGTTGTAAGCTTCATATTAGCCGGCCGCGACACGATGGCCTCGGCGTTGACCGCCTTATTCTGGCTACTCGCGAGCCACCGGGACGTCGTGTCGAAAATCCGAAGCGAAGCCGACGGTCTAATGGCTAAGGATGAAGAGAGTGTGAGCTTTGATCAAGTTAGGAAGATGCATTACCTACATGCTGCGGTTTATGAGTGTTTAAGACTATATCCACCCATACAGTTTGATTCTAAATTTGCTTTCGAGGATGATGTCCTGCCAGATGGGACACTTGCGAGGAAGGGCACAAGAGTCACTTACCACCCTTATGCAATGGCTAGGATGGATAGGATATGGGGTCCTGATTGCAATGAGTTCAAACCCGAGAGGTGGCTTGATGCAGATGGTAATTTTGTTCCACAAAATCCATTCAAGTGTCCTATTTTTCAAGCTGGTAACAGGGTTTGTTTGGGGAAGGAGATGGCAATTGTGGAGATGAAAATTGTTGCCTTGTCAGTTTTTAGAAATTTTAATCTGGAGGTTATCGCGCCGACAACCGTGCCTCGATTCGACCCCGGCCTTACAGCCACCCTGAGGGGTGGTCTTCATGTTGCTGTGAAGAAGCGAGGTGACTGCACACCAGAGTAGCAGGAATCGGTTTCTTGGTCTTGGTCATGTGATGGATGCATTTCAGCTTATTGATTACATATACTTGTTATTTGTGGAATATATGATGATGATTAATTGATAATTTATTTTCCAGAAATTAAAAATAAAAATAAAAATTATGTATTTGTGTTAAGTGTGCACTCTATTTTATGATGTAAATATTAAGCAATTAAAAGTTAAATTTATTTTTTAATAGTTCGGATTTCAAAATTGAGCAACTATCTCAGTTTTAAAACTTTTCTAAAATTACTCATAAAAATTCTTTTTGTTTCTAAATTCCTTAGAAATAATTTTGGGCCCTTCCTTATGAGTGAAACATGCAACCCGACCGGCTGAAAATCCTGGACTCGACCCTTCACTTAAAAAGGTGTAAAGGATGCCTTGTGGGGGATTATCGGTTCGAGGTAGTTTGCAGGTTGGAATCACATGGTACTAGGAAATATTATTTTTTTTCCACCACAGAGTTCAGGATGTGGCTGCAGGGAGTGGAATGGAAGAAAGTTGTACATTTTTTTTTTTTGTTTTTTAACCCTTCGATGAGTACGGTTACTCTTGATTCCTCGGATAGAAACCGGAAGAAATATGTTAGGTACTTAGCCTATGTCTTAGATCCAGTATTCATAGGGAGATAAAAATTATTTTGTCTGTGTTTCTTGTATATTCCCGTTGACCAATGACCAATGACAAGCCTAAGTCTTTCACTATTTTATCGATCTTACAAATAAGTCTAATAAAAAATTAATAGTTTAAGAGTCCAGCCATCGATAAAGAGAATGAAATTGTAATCCTGTGCCCCTCAAAGATAAAATTGTAATTTCCCTTGAAACCGGATTGATATTTTAAGTTTATTCTCATGTACCAAATATGACATAAGTATTATATTAACTTAAACAAAATTTTATGGTATAATTGTTCTATTAATTCACAACATTATATAATTTACTTAAATAAAAACTTATTAATACATTAATTCAATTCTTACCAAGAATACTAATTGGTTTCATTAATGAAGTTGAAACTTACTAAAATATGCCTAAATAGATGTTTACACATAAACTATGCTCCAAATGTATTGTATTATGCTTTTAAGCAAATGTTGCAAATAAAAATATAGAAGAAAATGAAAAGTTAAGTGTGTACTCTTATGAGACCAATGGCGAAGTAGTAGTAGATGATATGAGAGAGACAGAGAAAGTGTATAGATAGAAATAAAAAAAGATTAAAATAATAAGGTAATAGAGCATATAATAAATTTACAAATATTAAAAATTTTAATCTTAATCTTAAACAGGTTAATGAGTCAATTATGATTTTTAGATACTAAACTCAAATCAAAACATATTTATGAATAAATCTAACTTGTTTATTAATCGTATTAAATTTTACTTATATAAATCTATTTATAGTGGTATCATATTGTATTCAGATTGATAAATCGAATACTCAATTATAATCTAATATTGACTATTTTAGAGATTGCATGTGATACCTATTTTAAGTCGTTGCTATCCATGTCGAGATTAATACATACGAAACGCTCGAGGTGTATATGCTCCACTTAAGAGTTGGCATGTCATATCGAATCATGAATCGTTCATATTTTGTTTGCTTCGGCTGCTCCTTATCAATTGAAAACATTACAAAAACATAATCATCGGTATCAAAGAAGAAATGGTGTGAATCTAGGCACATCCCTGTCATTCTTCCATAACCCTGCTCAGCTTAACCCAAGATGCTTATTTTCTTTTTAGGACCGCATTTAGTATGGTCCTTATAATGGAAATTCTTAACGATGTATCCACGTGCTTAAAAGTACCAAGACAACAGACTTTTGGGACCAATTACTCTAAATAGTTAAAATGAATTAGAAAATATAATAAATACTGAAAACTCCTGGACATTTGCGTCAATTGAAAGGTGAGGTTACAACTTGCCAAGTTTGGGAAAATAAGTCTGCAAAAGTGGACTCTGCAAGTTGGATGCATATTGACATATTTGGCTGTTTCTAATTCTAAGTCTTCATTGATTAGTTCAAGTCAAGTTTCACTTAGATATGGATGTATACTGTTACGAAGTAGACAATGAATAAGATAAGTTCGAATATCAATCCCAATCTTGAGTTTGATTTTGACATTTTGATATTTGCTATAAAAGATTTATTCAACGAGCGTGTTAACTTTTAAAGATACAAAATAAGATTTGAAAGCTATGTAATTTTTTTTATTTTTTACGTTATACTTAAAATATGCACCATAATACCTGTATAAAAAATAAATACGGGATATAATCAAACGAAAAATATAAAATAGTTATTGAATCTAATATACATAACCATACATTATTCTCATAGTTTATATTGCAAATTGTAGACACTCTTCAGATGATAGTGAGAAACATTTTGCTCTTGTTTTGTTGTCATAATTATGCTATAACTTTGATGAGAACCAAAAAAAAAAAAAGGAAAACAACTCAAATAAATGCACAAAATGTGATGGTAAAGAAGCAAAAATCTAATCACTACATAAAAGTTAGAAAAGAAAGAGTACGACAGTGGAAAGGAATGTGGGGAAGGTCTAGTAGATAGAAAGAAATGCAAGAAAGGGAAGGTTGATCTTGTAGATAACTTTTGGAAAAGAGAGAGAGAGAGAGAATTGTAGATAATTGTTATGGCAAGAATTTGTAAATAAATTAAAAAGTGAGATTGAAAATTTAAATTTTACGTGTTATAAAAATATTTAAGGGGGCTGCAAAGTACAAAATAAGAAATATTTATTTAATAATAATAGTTGAGTATCACATGTAATTTATAATCTTCGTAAAATATTATTAGGGTAGGGGAAATAAAATTTGCCGAGAGCTCTTGATGATTTGCCTTAGAATTAGGATGCATGTTAGTTAGGAGCTCCTATCGTAAGAATAACGACGGACAAACTTATAAGGCACCTCATTGAGGAATGGAACCAGGGGGGGTGGAATCGGGGTTACATAGAAAGGTAATTTCCCTTCGCATAGCCAAGTTTTTACATTTTAATACTATGCATGCACGTGTTTTTTTTTTAAATACTCGAAATTTAATTTTATTATTATAATTTATAAAAGAGAGCTAAGGTCAAAAACTTAAATATCATAAAAAATAGGGGTAATTCTATCTTTTTATGATCAAAGTACAAATACTCTATGTTGACCTAAAGTACCTCCTTTTGGCCATTTTACATAGTAACAACACAAAGAAAGGAAAACGCTCTCTAGAGGAGACTAAGGCAACTAAGGGAATCTATCAATATTCAAACTGAGTACACGAGGTAAGGCTTTTTATGATAAAAATAGTGAACATGAGTATGAAAATTGAGGTTAAAACGATTGTTGCCACATGATTTCAATAGAAATTAGATTGAGGAAGGAACATGACGAGCACAAAAATCAACCAATTAAGGATTTATGAGACAAAAATTGAGAAGTAAGTAATCTAAACTATATAATTCAATTTGAAACTACATATTTTAGGATTCAATTAAGCATAGGATTAAAGAAATTGGAATTAGGACGATTTGGGAGAGGAGAACTTACGATTTGTGAAGAAAATTAGGAAACATGGTCAAGTACACAATCATGTACTTAACTATGTTGGAATGTGTGCGTGTGCAAAGAGTACATGACTAGTTACATGCTTGGGTTATAAGGTGTGTTAAGGAAGTTGAACATAGTTGGGTTACACACCTGTGTTTTAGGACATGTCGAAGGGAAAAATTCACAAAAAGGTATACAATCATTAACACAATCATGTACCTAGGCATGTCAAATGTTAGCACCTAAAAAGGTACATGACCATCAACACAATTGCGTACTAGGGCATGCTAAAGTACACGATTCCAAATACAACCGTGTACTTAAGAGAAAACTTGTTTTTTGATTTAATTTTCAATTAAACGAATTCCTACGTAACCTAGATACTTAGTAAGACTTTAGAAATTCTAATAGACTAAGAGAATTAAGAAATTAGATTATTCTTAGATTGGTACTAAGAAGGATTTATTAATGTTTTATAGATTTTAGCTTAGCTTAAGTTCAAGATTAAGCATGCTTAAGATTAGGATTTAAGGTATATATAACTTATGTGTTTTTGGTATTTGTTTAAGTTAGTTTATACATTAAAATGGATTAAGGAAATGATTGGTTAAATTGTCGAGTGTTTGTTTTGACTTAAGGGCCTATAGTGGCAAATCCCTAGAAAAGGCCCATAATGGCAAATCCCTAGAAAAGGCCCATAATGGCAAATCCCTAGGAAGTATCCTAATGATCTTTATGTGATGTTGTCCCTAATGGAGTCGTACTTGGAAATGATCTGGGTTGGGTTAAAGTTTAAATGGTTAAGTTTTTATGAGTGTGGGACCCGTAGTAACAGATCCCATCACTAAGTTTAAGTAATTAAGTGGTCATGGATATAGGTTTCGTAGTGGCAGTTCCCATCACCAATTAAATGACCAAGTGTTTGAAATGTGTTAAAGAGGTTATGAATACCCTGTTGTTGATTGTAGAATTAAAAGTAAATCATGAAAAGGTGATTTATTATTTAAGTGCTGCATAATATATGTGAAATATACTCATGCTTGTTTATGTATGTGTTTGTGTTATACGTATTGAGTATTAATTCACTATTCAGGAAATGTTTTGTTTAGATGTGGGTATAGAGGGTCCTGTTAACCAGGACGATGACTAGGGAAGGAATGTATAAGAGGGGGAGGAAGACAAATTTCAGTATTATTATGGTGTTTAAATTGTTCAAAGAATTGTGTTACATATATTTAGTTAATATTGAGATGTTGGAGGAAATAAACTAATGTTCATGATTATTAAGTTGTGATAGATGTTAATTATGAATTAAATGTTAAATTTGTTTTAACGTTTGAAGGATGGATTAAAAAGTTTTATCATCATGTTAGTAGTATTGAAGATGGTGAATTGAGATTTATAAGAATTGTAGGATTACATGGTATCAAAGTAGGTTCATAGAAGGATGTGCAATAAGCCGTAACATGCCCGGGTTTCAGGGCGTTCCGGCTAATATGGTATCGGAGTAAAGGTTGATGATCATTAGGGCTTAGGTTTTGATCTGTAGAGCTTATGTTTGGTAGTCTTTAGAAACTAAGTAATGATCAATAGAAATAAGTTTCAAATAGTAAAAAATAGGTTGTGATCTTTAGAGAAATTAAGCATTTGATCTATAGGATAGTAAGACATAAAAAAAGTGGGCAAAGTTATGGGACATTTAGTTATTTATTAAATTATTTTACTTGTTGTTTTTTCAACTACTAAGTTATATATATTTGAGTATGCAATCATGTGTAAGAGTATATATGTATATATACCAACACATAATGATACTAATACTGGCTGACACTAACTTTAAGTCTGTTTGGTTATCTCTTCTCAAATAGAATACCTCCAAAAAGAATCATTAAATCAAGTATAGGAAGGGGTGCTAGACATGGCAACCTTAATGAAAAGGACTTTCAAAATCAGTAGCCATAAGGAGGAAGGGGTTAGATAGCTAAAGAGACAGTCCAACTGCCGTAGATTGTAAATCATTTAGTGGACTATTAACATAATAACATCAAACCCCCAATGTCCCACAATGTAAGAATGTCAATAAACTCATTAGCTTTGATAGGTTCATCAGAGTGGCCACAGATTTTAACCCAAGGGTAGATGACCCAATTGAGATTAAGGATTAGGTATAAGAAATGGAGAAGACATTTGCTGTCTTTCAGATACCTAAAGACAGAAGAGTCAACTATGTTGCATTCGTGCTAAAGGGAACTACAGCAAAATGGTAAGCCTCAGTTCTTAGACAGGTAGGAGAATACATGAACTGGACAGTATTTAGGGAGTTATTTTATTAGAGATACCTCCCCAGCAGCTTCAAGGATAGGATGAAAAATGAATATTATAACTATAAGCAAGGGGAACGAATAGTGGAAGAGTATGGGGAAAAATTGAACTACTTAATACAATTCTTACCCGAGAATGTTTGTAATGATGATAGATCCTAGGCCATAAGATTTCTGAGAGGCTTGGATTTGGATCTCCGATATGAGGTTTGGGCCTTTCAGCCGAATACCTATGTAGAAATGGTTAATAAGGTCAAGTACCTAGAATAGAGCAAAAAAAGTATAAAAGAATAGAGGAGTCACAAAGCAACTATAGCTTTAGGAAAAAGACTTATCTCGAGTTGGAATGGGGTAAGATAAAGGCAAGAGACCTCATGTGTATCAAAATAGAGTATAAAGTGTTGTAGCTCTTCCTCTACAAATCAGACTAGTGCCTTTAGCACTTCTTATAATAGGTATTAACATCAAATGTACTAAGTGCTATGGGCCTCATGAGCTGAGAGAGTACAAATGGCTAGATGGTGCATGTTTTTCCTATGGGAAGATGAGACACATTAGCAAGCATTATAGTGAGAGGTTAGTTCCCCTAATTTTCTATCATTTATGTAAGCAGATGGGACATAAAGTAGTTAACTGTCGTCAAGGATAAGTACGGAATTAGGCAACCTCAGCTTAATAGGCAACTAGACCTCCAGTGAGAGGATAGGGTGGTAGGCCATAGGTAAGGGGTCCTACACAACGAGTACCTACCAAGGTGTTTGCTATTCAACAGTAACAGTATTAGGACATCCTTGACATGGTTACTATTGCAGGTATGCTTCTAGTATACTCTTGCAATGCTTATGTACTATTTGATATCAATGCATCTATATCTTATGTATTTGAGAATTTTCTATATGCATGTGCATTAAATGTTGAAAAAATGAGTGATAGTGTGGCTATTAGTACTCCTTTAAGAGTTAGAAGGAAGATAAGTAGAATATGCAAAGGAGTAAAAATAGAGATACAAGGCAAGGTGATGCCAGCAAATCTTTTGATCTTAGAGATGATAGAGTTTGACATAATTCTAGGTATCAATCGGTTATCAAAATACAATACCACCATTGACTATTACAACATGATGGTGTAGCTTAGTATACCCGAGGAAGAGTATTTTGAGTATAAGCTAAAAGTATAAAGACCTACTAGATTACCCACTGATGAGATTTGGGAAAGGAATATATTGGCAACTGTATCTATTGAAGCTAGTGAAGAAGCCAAGCTGAAAGTGATATCTTTAGTGAGAGAATTCCTAAAATTGTTTATAGAAGGCCTTCTTGGTTTACCCTTAGCCAGTAGGATAGAATTTAGTAATGACTCGGTACAAGGTACAATACTAATATCAAAACCGGTCTATAAGATGACACCAATGGAATTAGAAGAATTGAACCAAACCATAAATTAAGTTTGAATCACTTTTTTTATGTTAAAAAAAAAATTACAAACTAATTCGATCAATCTAGATCGAACTAAATGAAGAGAAGTTATATATATATATATGATAATCACTATGTTGATTGTGAAAATTTGATAATATTTCAAATAATATGAATTTCTTTTATTTATCTATTTGTGTTTTTATCTTTAAATAAAAATTTGATGAATGATATAAGATTAAATATTCCAAATATTTCATTTACATTTTGTGGATTTTGGAAATAAGTGAAGAATGATTCTTTTCAATTTTCCCTATATTGATTTAGACACTATTTAGCTTTTAAAGTACTAATTAAATCATAGTAGGACTTAATATAATTGTCCCAAATGTGTAATGCTCCATTGGATTGTATAGGATGTAAAAAATGTTGTCTCTAGGGAAAGTTTCAAGTTCTTGGTCTTGAAATTGTATCAAAAATACTTCTTCTTCTTTTTAATTTATTGATGGTTGGGAAAAGTTATGTTAAAATATGGGTATTTTATGTAAATAATTTGAAATTATTTGTTTGAACCTCAAACCAAATCAAATCAAACCATTTTTTTAACTTTGTACAAATTATGAATTAAACCATAAAGTTAGGTTCAAATTAAAAAAAAAAAAAAGAACCACACCATAATATTAGGTTCCATTCAATTCAGATGGGTGAGCCATATTGATCTAAACTGTGCCCACCTTATCACCCATCACCATGATTAAAGTGCACTACCAACTTAATAGTGATCATATGTTGCCCATCCTTAAATTCAAACCATAGCTAGCTACCCAATGGTTTGGGGCCACTACCATGGGGAGTTATGCAACATTCCCTTCTGCGGCAATTTTTTTTCTCTAGTTTTTTTCTTTTTTATATTTTAATAATTTTTTGTTGTTTTTTTATAGAAAATATTTAATAATACTGTATTAGTATACTAAATATTATTGGATCAAATACAATCTAATATAAATCCATCGATTAATAGTGATAGATAATATGAAATTCAAATTTAAATTCTCTACTGATAAAAACTCAGGTATTTAAGTAAAATTTACCCTTCCTGAAATACTCTATGGTTTGGATAAAAACATAACTCCGATATGACCAGATGGGTCGCGTCTCCTCCATTAGACGCATCTAGAGGGATCGCATGTCTAGTGACCAAAGCAGCGGTGTCATCACAACCAGATGGATCGTGTCCCGAGCGACCAAAGTACTAACATGGTTGCAAACGTGATGGATACATCTGCTAGTAGCAGTCCTCGAAAGTGGGTTGTGTCTACTAGTGGCAATTGTGCTTCTTCATGGTGGCCGATGATTGATAGGAGACATTACGAGTGTTAAAAGTCAACATGAGGCGATTTAGCTCTTGATTCTTGATTCTTCGGATCTGAAATCCAAGTTTGATCTTGATTCTAGAGATCTATGAAACACTAGGTTTGCTTGTATTTATAGTCTCTACCTTCAATAACCTTTAACTATACTTCGTATGTTAAATGAATTGTTTGTTATATTTATTATTAATTAAATTGTATGCGGTTTGACATATTTGTGTATAAAGTAAAATAATTATTCACCAGCCTATTTCTTCACCCCTTTTGAGGAGTTTTTTTGGGTAATCAAATTAAAAGACCCATGAACAAAAAGATTAGAGAGTATAGTATATAAGCCTTGCATGTCCTTTTCAGGTGATAAAAACACGTGGAACATTGATTATGCACTTTTGAGTTTTGGGCTTGAGAGTTTATGTCGTACTAGATCTAGTGTTTTGGAAAGCCAAGAATCTTTAATAACATGTGTGAGACATGAGTTAAAAGTAGAATTATAGAAGTAATTAAAGAAGAAATATCAACAAACTACCTAGACGTGAATAAATAAATAAATAAATAATAGTATGAGAGAATTTGAAAATTGTGTTAATTTAAGAAATGATAATTTTGAAAGAACTCAGAATTCTTTCTAAGCCTGTCGTACTAACACTTATGACGGTAATGCTACGGAGAAATTACAGTGTTGAATATAATAAAAGATTCATTATAAAAGAATAACCGTCCCTATGGAACCATTTATTTATATGGCAATACGAAAATTTAAAAACATAAACATGTATGGATATAAACAGAGTGGATTTAATACTCTCGATGGTCTTAATTGAGTGAAGTCTATATATGTTAATTTCACATTACAAAATTTGATTACATTTGGATTCTTATTTTAAAATATTTTATTTCATAATTACTTTAAAATTTAGCTTTTTAGAATATTAAAGCTTATTTAGATTATCTTTTTTTTTTTAAATATTTTATTTGTATCGATATGTATCTATTTTATATTTGATTTATATTTGTTTGAAATCTAACTTTTTGAAAACTATTTTGTCTCTTTTATCCGTTCTTTCTTTTTTTCTTCTTCGTTTTTTTTTTTGTTATAAAGTTAGTCATTGGAGTATAAGAATTGGAAAATTTTCGTATTTTTAAGAGAATAAATTTAAAAAATATACATCTTATTTATTGAAAAAAGATTTTCTAATAGATACTTTTGTAAAAATAGATAAGATTAACTTTATAGAGGTTTTTTAGGTATCTAATCTTATAGAAGGAAACAAACTTGCCTATTTTTCTATTTTTTGAGATCATATTCTTGATAAATACGATATTATTTGAGTAGATGCCAAAAAAAAATCAAAAAGATGTAAAAATACGATATTATTATGCTTATAGATAGATAAACCTTATAATCAATTAATGATAGAATGGTATTGATTAATAAAACTATCATTTGATAGTATAAGACCATCTTAAACTATCGATTATGCGAGGCCATCTAAAAAGATACACGGTAATATAATGCCATCAATCTTTTCATTTTCGAAGGCTTTATTGACATCTATTCATATATATTTCATTTCCCTATGCCATGCAGGAGAACTCCATGATGAATTCAGTTTCTTCCACGCAATTTGCAAGGGTAATCGTTAATCACTCCGTTCAGCAAAAAGGCTTGAAGAAAAGTACGGTCAAAATTTAATCTTGCTCTCAATTTTCATCGTCTGATAACGCATTGAAAGTAATAGGGAAATCATATTTTATCAAGTGTCAAACTATTAACTTAACAATTTCTTTTTGGTCAATTTAATTTAACATATTTACCATATTATACTATGGGTTGCGCGGCAATGTTAAATTTCTAATTTGATTATCATGGTCATCAGGTTTCATAAATGTATATTTCACTTATGTTTACTGTCGAGTCTAATTTTAAAATTTTATATTTTATTCATAATCCGATTCATATTAGATCATATGTTCATCCAATATAAATTCTCGATTTCATTTAGGAATTTTTTTTTTATTTATTTGGAGTCGCCACTCAATTGAAGTTGAGAAAAATTATTGAATTAGAATTAATTGAGTAGATTAGTTCTAATATAAATAACTAGTCGACGAAATCTCCCTTTTTTAGAAAAGAAAAAGAAAGAAAAATCATAGATTTTCAACTTGAGGGTTATTCTATTAAAACCCTAAAGTTGCTACTTTATCTTTCTAAAATCTGAATTATATTATGCTATCCTTTTTAGCATAAAAAGAGAATACTAGGAAAATTGACATAATGATTATATTAACAATGACTTGAAATTTTTTTTTTTATTCTTTTTAGAGTTATCATATAAAAGTGTCTACGTACTCACTATTCGGAATCAAACAAGTCGTAGTTTACTTTTTTATAAAAATTTAGTGGATAATTAATTTTAATTATGAAAACATACCAGGTTTACGTTTATTACCATTTAAATTTATTTAAAGAAATCTCTAAGCTTAGGTTTTATTTCTTAATTAAAAAAAAAAAACTAAAACTTCTAATTTTGAAAAAAAATCAATTATTTTATGAAAATAAGTTTTCTAAATGGTAAAAATATTTATTATTTTTTATTAATTTTTACTAGTTATCTATTAATTATAATAGACATATATATTTATTTTTTTAGAAAACTCTAAACCCGGTCTTATTAATACATTCATAAAAAAGCATACATCTTTATATATATATATATATATATATATATATATATATTATTTTCTATTCTATTATATCATTTTTTATTTTTATATATATTCTTACTAATAATAATAAATAAATAAATGGAAAGATCTTACTAACCTGGATGCGAGTTGCGGTTCGGGTTAGATCGGTTACATGGCAACTGGAGCTCTTCAACGATCGTTTTCATCGATTTGGGGGGGGGGGGGGGGGGGGGGGGGGGGGGGGGGGTGTGTTGTTTGTTTCCAAGGCTTTCAAGGGTAATGGTGGTGGTGGTTTTCGTCAAGAACCACCTTAGGCGGCGGCTCAAGTGGCTATAGTGAGGGTTTGGAGAGAGATAGAGAATTCCGGCGAAGGTTTTTCTTGTGTATTCTTCTATTTCTTTTCCTTCCGATTGCATATGCTTCCTCCTTTCGTCGAGTCCTATTTATAGACTCACGAAAATCCTCCGGATATGCTCAAATCCGATGTACGATTGAGACCTATCTTCATCCTCTCTTTTTTTTTTTCTTTTTGATTTGTGTAAATCTTTGATTTTTTGTTAGGATTAATGTTAATTTGATGATGTTCATCCTCTTTTAGTTAAAGATCTGCTAGATTTGTGTAAAAATTTGAATAAAAAAGGTCGGATTCCGTTCTTCCTGCGTTGACACCGATCTCGGACGGAGGTAGAAGACAAGCACATATCAAGCGTGTGCGCTCATGTAGTCCAATCAACCGCTAACACGTGGCAGCTCAGTGAAAAAAAAAGAAAAACGCAAAATAGCACAAAGTGCCTTCCCAAGATTCGAACCCTCGACCTCACCTCCCTGCATGCATCCTAGGCATACACATGAACCAGCTAAGCTAGCCTAAATCTCAATTCTATATTTAGTGCAAATTGTATATAAACGTGGTAATTTTTATTAATTTTATATTATTTTAAAATTCTAAAATTTTATAAAAATCTCTAAACATCTTTTATTGTTATTTTTACCTACATTTTTTAATATTAGTGTATTATTTCTATTAATTTTATTTTGTCATTATTTTTTCTTCCTATTTGAAAAATGGAAGAAAAATAAGAAAAAAAATTAATTATAATTAGGGAACAAAAATAGAGTGTTTACACTTACTATTTCTGGTGATTTTTTTTTTTGTGTTTTTTATTGCAATTAGTGCTTAATTTAATTTTTAAATTCAATTTTTACATCTGTACATATCATTATCATCGCTATAATTAATTTATTTCCGCTTTCATTGTACTATATTAACAATGATATCAGAGCCTAATTTTAGCATTCTCTCTAGAGTGTATCTATTAATAATGTTCTTTTTTTTATCAAGCACAATTTTCCTTTTATTTTGAGATTTAAAGAATTTTGGTTATGTGAGGCATCTAAGGGATGACAAAAAAAAAAAAAAAAAAAACCATAGTTAAGGTTCCACCCCATACAATTTTCAAAGGCTTATAATTACAGGTTATTGGGAGGAAAGCAATTAAAGAGAGATAAAAAGTGCACGACGTACGTTTTCCTCGAAACGCATTTGAGCAAATTTTTCTTCTCTCTCTCTCTTTTTTGGTTTTCTTTTTTAAATGCATTTACATAATTTAGAAGGAGAATTTTAACCTATTCCATCATAAATAGAAAATAATATTTATATTTACTAAATTACAAAGTCTTGGTTTGAACAAATATGCTTGTTGTTAAATTTTCTCTCTTTGTTTTAATCTCTTCAAACACATTTGAGTTTTTTTTTTTTTTTTTCTTAACCTACAAACAGGCTTCACTTCATCAATCTAGAAAGACACTGAACCAAATATGAGGAATCGAAATTCTAAACAATATCCTATTTCAAACAACTAAGCCGGTGTGAGCAATAGGTGGTGAAAACCAAAAAAAAAAAAAATCAATGGAAACATTTTCAGAAGTTGATTTTTTTCTTCCAAAATTAAAGAAAAATAGGTGAAAGTAAATGGAAATAAGAGACAATTATTAAGTTATCCTCTATAACAATATTCATGAAATAAAATAGGATAATTTTGTCCAATTCTAACTCTATTTTTCATTATTTCCTTTTTTAAAACAAACGAAATATAAAAAATAATTACATTTCCTTCATATATTTCCTAACATAAAATAAAAAATTATATTTTCTTCATTTGTATTAGTTTCTTTTCCTTTTCATTTATGTCTGTACAATTCTCTTCTATGGAAAATAGCCATAGTAAAACTTAGAATCAAATTATTGAGCTCCACAGAACATAACAGGATCCAGCCATGCACAGCTCCACAAGCCTACTCTGTGATCGGATACTTGTAACAGTACGTCCTTCCCTCTAAGCTTCCAGTAAACTCCAGAGACCGACTCCCGCTTATATTCGACGTTGTTTCACTCTTTTGGGTCCATAAAACTAACTAAAATCCACTTATATCTCTGCTTAGTGAAGCTAGCTAACACTGTGGATTTTAGTTAGTGTTATGAGAAAAAATATGTCGAAGACTCTTTGGATTATGGAAAAACATCTATAATATTTTGTATTGATAATGGAATTTGTTTTAATTTCTATTTTATTGATGTTCCATATTGTCTTGTTTTTGTATTTCATTCATTCTTAGGTGATTTATTGAAACAACAGATATATTGTGATGAATATAATTTTTTTATAAGGGTCTTCAAATTATCTTTATATATACTTAATTATTTATATTTATAATTGTATTTTTTTAATAAATATAATAGAGAAGAGAGAATTTAAACTTAATCTATCCCACTTGGAAGATCATCATTTCATTAGATTACAAGAGCTTTAGTAAATATAATTGTATTGAAGTAAGCTATATTAAATGCAAAAAGTTTAATAAAAAATAAAAGGAACTCTTTTGTGGGGTCCCCTCAAAAGTGAAGTCCAATTACTCGTTATGGTGGATTAATGTCATTGTAACAATTATTGTAAGCTTTTAGGGTAAACAAAAGTGCCCCAATAGATTCTAATAAAAGAAATTCCACAATTTATTAAGGCATTTCATGCCATCATAACAATTATCTATCAGCTTTTAAGGTAGGAATAAATTCCCTAATAAAATTAAATAAAATAAATTCCAATAACTTTCTATGGTAGTTCTTGTCATAACAATAATCTATTAGGCCATTGTAGAAGGCTAAAATTACTGTTGAGCTTGACTTCTTATGCTAGGTGATAGAGCCTAGGGAGCTTGGTTCATAATTAAGATGATTTAGAGAGATTTGGCTTGATGGGCTTGAAACAGGATTGTTAGACTAGTCTATCTGTATCTAACCTTTTTTTTACATGCTCATACACTCATAAAGATAGCTATTGGCCTTAGCCCATTAGCAAGCTCATTTAAGATAATAATGAATTGAGCAAGCTTTCATCTCATCTGTTGATCACTTATATGATCAAACAGATATTATTAAGCTCAAGAGCTTATAAATACTCAACCATTCCTCCTCATTTAAGACTATTGGAAGAAATCAGAGAAACGACATTTTACTGCATGGTCTCTACTCTCAAAGACCAATCAAGCAACTCAAGCAATTACAAATCTCAATCACATAAGTTGTAAGGCTAATGCCTAAGGTTCCATTGAGCTCTCTTGTCTGTCACTTATGCGTTCGAAACTCTTGAGACTGCTTATTCCTCCTCCTTACTACTCTTTCCCTAGTCATCCCATTACATGCTATTTTCATATCACTTTTTTGAAATCACATGCAATGTGGTGATCGTGTAATACTTATGTGACTACTCCAGTCGAAACCTCCATCTACATTTTAGCAACTCCATTGGAGATAGAGCTAAGCGATAAAAGAGTAATGGCACCTCTTAGGAAGAGACGTCTATCTAACAATACTTTTTAAGAACAAGATCTTTAACACTCAACTAATGGAGCAAAACTTGCCTCAATTGCCATAAAATACTAATTAAGGCAATTCATAGCTTAAGGCTCCAATAGATCCTGCATAGATGATGCAAATTATGTAGGAGAGCACAAAGGCTTTAAATCAGCTTATGACCATGCTTACTCCATCTATGACAAGGTTGACTACCACTACTGTGACGCAACAAGGTGTGGCTCCACCAAACACCAACACTATTGTGTAGCAAGGCGTCGTCCATGTAACTCCATCACATGCAGTTCCTCTAGCTAATCCTCCCATTGATGAGAAGAATATTCCTCAAGAGCGAACCTTTCCACCAAACATTGTAGCTAAACAACTCCTGATATTTGAAGAAGGGAATACAAGAGTCCAGCTTAGTGGACCTTCTTCCTCATGCGTTCCCCTTCCTAATGCTCTTAGCGAATCTAGTTATCAACCTAACCCTGCACCCGCTTCTATAGTACCTTCTCTCAAGGCTTCCTTTGTAATTTAGGAAGACTTGGACATGTACTTAAAAGAAATACAAATAAAGTTGACCATGAGAGTACTAGAGTTAGGACTCCCATATCAGAGTTAAGACTCCCTTACCATTAATGCATTGCTGAAAAACCCTACCCTATGAACTATGTTAGTCCTAAATTCATGTTGTTCAATGGCAAGAAAGGGAGTGTCAAAGAGCATTTACTCAATTTTATCAAGACCTTGAAAGTACATAAGCTTGATGATGACCTGAAGCTTAAAGAATTCTCTAAGTCACTAACCGAGAAGGCATATACCTGTTATGACAATCTCCCTGCAAGGTTAATCGATTAATAAGGGTTTACGTGCAAGCTACTCTTAGAGAAATTCTTCTCTACCCAAGAATAGGTCATAATAATAGACATGGGAAGAATACGATAGAACCCAAAGGAAGACTTGATGAATTATATAAAGTGCTTCAGAGAGCACACACTTGACATCCAAGATGTATGTGATGAGAAATAGTTGGTGAAGATCTATGTCAAAGGGATGTTCAGTGAGTATTTAGTTCACTTGGAAAATCTTAACTTAAGTTCCTTCTTTGCACTCATTGAGACTGTGAGAAGAACTAATAACTCCATTATAAGCCAACGGGAAGAAAATGGAAGATTTGGGAAATGAGCAACATCTGCTAGCTTGACCTAGGTTAAGAGTTCTAGAGACAATAAAAAACCAAGAATTGACATATCATGAGGCTTTGCATCAGCTCTTTCTTTACAATGCCCAATGGAAAAGGTATGTGCTCTACTTGACCAATGGCTATAAGATAAGAATATCAAGCTCCCAAGAGTGGATTGTTTATCGATGCAAAATGAGAAGAATGATCCCAAATTTTATAAATATCATAGGACAATAGGTCACCTTACAAAAAATGTTGGACTTTAAAGAAGATTTTTAATGATAGGATCCATAATGAAAAACTTGTTATAGAAAATAATGATGTCGTAATAATCTACTTCCCGCACACAATAATCAATAGGGTATTGTGAATGCTCTCAGCCATGATCCTAGGAACGAAGAAGGAAATATGTCACATACCGAGACACGTGATGAGTAAGAGGCTCCAAATAGGAATGACGAAGGAGCATGCCTACTAGTAGCTATCGCCCTAATTAAAACGACCAATTTTAGAAAAAAAAATTACTTTCTAGGATTTAATGAAGATACATGACTTGCAGCAACAACTGCACTTACGCAAATCTCTAAGAGACAACACTGGGAATGCAATTTAGTATAGCTTATATGAGAATGCGATACTTTTTATAGATGAGAACATGTACACTAAGAATCCCAATCACAACCATCCTCTTTATGTAGAAAGTATGCTCAACGAGCATCCCATTAAGAGAACAATCATAGATAATGGCTCCTCTATAAATATAATGCCGATGTCTACATTCATGGCTGTAAGGATAGATAACCAATGCCTAGTGAGGTAACCTATTATTGTTAATAGTTTCATTCATGCGCCTATAGACACAATAAGGTATGTCAATATGAACTTTAAAGTTGGCCCTATATAGGGCTCCACACAGTTCCACATGATTAACATGTCCATATCCTACCATCTTCTTGTTGGAAGGAAGTGGCTACACAATCACAATCTTATACCTTTAACATGGCACCAATGTATCAAGGGCCATTGGAAAGGGAATGACATATTCATTCCCAACAAAAGGAATCCATTCAAGTACAATGAGTCATACCTCATTGAGGCTGCATTCTTTGATGAATATGCCGAATAGGTAGAGACTACTATTGCAAAACCCACTAACACACCACTACCACTTGGGAAGAGACTCAAGAGAAGCATAAGAAAAAGAGGAGAATGTGAGGCTCCTACAAAGGCAAGAAAAAGCAAAACAAAAATGAGGAAATAAAAAGTTTCATTAAGGAAGATGGCGAAGGTATACTACTTATAATGGTCTATGGGATCTAAAGAAGATGGATCCAAAGAAGTTTGCTTGTTTTCTTCAGATCCCATACTAATACAAAAAAGCCAACCCGCCCTTCTAGAGATGTGGGATCAACTCAAGCCTCATGTCGATGAAATTGAAGAATTAGATTTAGCAAGACTAGGAGAGTCTTCGAGACCTATCTTTATTAACAAGTGTCTTATAAGAGCTTAAGATCCACCTGGTGGAATTGCTAAGAGAGTATAGAGATGTGTTTGCATTGACCTATGATCAAATGCTGGGATTAAACCCTAATCTAGCGGTACATAGATTGAACATTGCAACCAAAGTCAAGCCAGTAAAGTAAGGACAACAAGTTTTCCACCTAGAAGTTAAGATCTAAATCAAAGAAGAAATTAAGAAATTGCTCTAAGCTAACTTTATCAAGCCAATTGAGTACGCCACATAGCTAGCTAATATCGTGCCAGTAAGGAAAAAGAATGGTTAAATACGTGTTTATGTAGATTTTCATGATCTCAACAAGGCTTACCCAAAGGACGACTTCCTATTACCAAATATTGACACTTTAGTAGATGCTATAGCAGAACATGAATCATTATCATTTATGGATGGTTTTAGCAGTTATAATTAAATCAAGATGGCTACTTGAGATGCTAAGTATACTTCCTTTAGGACACTGATAGGAAATTTCTACTATATTGTCATGCCCTTTAGGCTTAAGAATGCGAGAGTTACTTATTAAAGAGTAATGACCACTATCTTCCATGATATGATTCACGATTTCATGGAAAACTATGTCATAAGGTAGGCATCAAATCACTTGATACATTTGTAGAAGGTTATTGAGTAGTGCTAATTATATAAGCTGTGCATGAATCCATTAAATTGCATCTTTAGTATAGCATTCAAAAAAATTCTTAGATTTATAGTTCAGAGGAAAGGGATCGATGTCAATCTAGCAAAGATGTAAGTTGTATGATCCATGCCTTCACCTAATAACCTAAAGGAATTAAAAACATTAATGGGGGAAAGTC
Source organism: Laguncularia racemosa (assembly GCA_037954665.1). Taxonomy (NCBI): domain Eukaryota; kingdom Viridiplantae; phylum Streptophyta; class Magnoliopsida; order Myrtales; family Combretaceae; genus Laguncularia; species Laguncularia racemosa. The sequence goes on along the minus strand of JBBMOL010000119.1, from coordinate 1,578,760 downwards.
TCTTATATTGGGCAATTCATTCCTATACTAATCGAAATCTCTCATCCCCTACAATAGCTCATGAAGAAAGGAGTACTATATGTATAGGGACAATTGCAAGAGGAATCCTTTTAGAAGATAAAGGATATACTCACTTTTCCATAGAGAATGACAATGCTTGTCAAAGGATTACCAATTATTCTCTATTTGACATTCACTAACAAGTCCATTGAAGCTTTACTCACACAAGAACTTGATGGTAGGGAGCAACTTGTATACTACCTAAGCCGATCTCTCTAAGGGAGTAAAGTCAATTACCTAGCTTGTGAGAAGCACTATCTTGCACTGGTATTCGCTACACAAAAGTTGCACCACTACTGTTTGATGCATAAGGTCAACCTTATCACTTACTTCAACCTGATAAAATACTTATTATCATGGCCGACCTTATCAGGATTAATTACAAAATGGTTGCTCCTTCTATTATAGTTTGACATTATGATTGTGCCACTTAAGGCTACAAAGTCTTAAGCTCTAGCAAACCTCCTAGCCCATTTTTCTATGACACATAGGACTCACGCCATAAATATGATCCTAACAAAGTTTTATGAGGACTCCATGAGGGTAGAATTGGGTGAAGAATGGTAGGTGAATTTTAATGACTCCTCTTCTAGTACTAGATAAGGAGCTGAGATAGTATTGACATCTCTTGAGGGCTAAGAGATACTACTAGCATTTAAGTCAGACTTCCGTTGTACTAATAATGAGGCTAAGTACAAGGCTCTCCTACGTGGACTTATGTTCGCGCAAAATGCTAAAGTGTCTCACTTGTGCATCTACAGCGATTCAAACTTGATTATCAAATAAACTAATGGCAAATTTTCTCTCAAAGAGCTAGCACTAGCACCTTATAGGGTTATAGTATAATCTTTTATTAGTAAGTTCAATTTAGTGAGATATGATCAGACCAAACAATCGACCAACCATTATGTAGATGCATTGGTAACATTAGCCTCTAAAGTTTCTATCCAAATTAGCAAAAATAGTTTAAGTATTTAAGTCATCAAAAAGTCTATTTCATGTACAATTCTATAGTTGATAGATGAAGAAGAGGAAGCACAAAATGATTGGCACACTCCCATCAAGGCAACACTAATGCATCTTAATGTAGCTTCTATGGCAACTTTGAAAACTTTTACTCACATTAATGGCATCATATACTTCAAGGATCTAGAAGGCATCTTATTGCAATGTATTTGTGTAAAGCAAGCACATCTAAAGTTGGATAAATACCACAAATTTTGGTGTGGAGAGGAAAGACCACCATTGTATCATCGCATATAGTGCATAAGATATTACTTGCCAACCATGGCTAAAGATGCTTCTCAAATACAAGTGAGTTATCTAAAATGCTCCAGGCTTCCTGATCAAGGAGAATGTAACTTTTTAGCAAGTTTCGACGATTAGAGGTGCTCATACATAGATTATTTAAAGAATAACGTCTTGCCTACAAATAACATTGATGCTTGCCTAATAAAGCATAAGGCAAGAAAATACATTATGCTTGAGGACCAAGTACAAGGTATCGTTCATGAGAAAACCGCTTAGGTGCATAGCACTACCCAAAATAGACTATAATAGCTAAAGCCCACTTCAAGGATGGTGGCAACCATTAAAGAGGAAGGAAGCTTACCACCACCTATTGGACTTAGGGTACCACTAGCCTATTATGGATAATGATGCATACAACTTTGTTAAGAAGTGTGTTGCATGCCAGCAACATGGTGATGCAATATATGCCCACACCATTGTATTGCATAGCTTGACTACTCTACTCCATCATCTAGGGGATGCATTTGGATCTTAATAGGTATAGAATGCTTCACCAAGTGGGTAGAGGCAATCCTATTAAAGAAAGTTATAGGATTAGTGATGGCAAGATTTATGAAAGAACATATCATCTACTGCTTTGAAATCCCAAAGTGCATTCTTTCAAACAATGGCACATCATTCATCAACTTACATGTATGACAACTATTAGCCTCTTATAGGATTGATTATGTGATGTCTACACCCTACTACCTTAAGGGAAATGGTCAAGCACAAACAACGAATAAGACTCTTCTAAAAGTGCTTAGTCATAGGGTCCATAAAAACAATAAAGAATGGCATGACAAGCTACCACTAACATTATGGGGGTACAAGATATCTAAGTGAGGACCTACTCAAGTAATCCCCTTCTCTTTAGTATATGGATCCAAGGCAATGATGGCCATAGAGGTCGTAATTCCATCTACATGACTAGCCATTAATGTCGAGTTAGACTAGATACTCTATACATGCTTGATCTTGAAGCTTTAGAAAGGAGGTGAGACATTACCAAGTGTAACCTTGTTAATTACTAACAATGATTAAGTATGGCTTATGATTGTTTGGTCAGGAAGCAATCCTTTTAGCAAGGTGGCATTATACTTCATGCAATAAAGCATGTGTGGTGAGGTATTCCAATGCCAAAGTTTACACCAAAGTAAGAAAGCTCCTTTAAGTTCATGAAGTCTATGACAGTGGCTACTATAAACTTCTGAACCCAACAATCGATAAAGTTACCACACCTATCAATTTTTAGTACATTAAAAAATTCCATACATGAAACTAACGATGTACTTGCAATTTCTCATGAACTCTCTACATTTCCTTACTTTTTTACTTATCTTGTTGCTGCAAAATTAAAGATTTATCTCTTTAGCACACAAACATGAGTACCATGTCTTACGTTGCTATCACTTGGTTAGAGAAAATGCTCCTAAATGTGCAATGAAATACTTAACCCACAAAATGTATGTAGTAGTTCAGAAATAAGTGATAAACGGTTATGTATTGGGAAATACCCTCTTAACCATTAATGCTAATGTTTTGAACTATGCAATAAATGCTATTATTGTTGCTTAAGTGTGATTGATCGTTTCAACCATTCAATATATTGTTGCTAGCAAGTGAGAGCTTTGCTCTAATGTGCGACATGATAGCTTAACTAAATTCTATGTGATTGTGACTAGCATCACTCATGGCAAGTATAAGTGAATAAGCAATAATCACAGAGAGAGAAAAATAAAATGAAGAGAAATAACTTTATTGATTCAAGCTTGTTTTAATACAATGCTTTGGAATGAAAACAAGGGGTACAATCATACTAAACTAAGGAAGACAATCTAAGCCTATTGAGAACTCAAGGTCTATATCTCCTAAAAGTGCCTTCATCTCAAGATTAGTTACTTCAATTGCTTCTTGTAACTCTCGCATCTTCGCCATTAGCTCATCATGCTGTCTCTTAACAATATAATAGCTCAATAGTCTCTTAGCTTTAGTAGCAATGGGCTCTAAGCTATTAATCTTGAATCACAAAAGGTAAGCTCCTTCAGCACATTTAATCTACTTAAGTTCTATCTCTAACAAAGAGATCCAAGGCCTAACTAGTAATAGCATGGCCTCGTCAACATCTTCACCATAGTGCAAGCTAGCTTTATCTCTAACATGACGGACTTAACCCAAAAAAATTTTTCCATAGCATCAAGGGTCTCCACTTCCTATCATCACCAAAAAAATTGCAGAATAGACAATATTAGCAACTTCAACCGCTTAACCACATGAGACTATGAAATTATGCATGCTACCAAAATGTACCAACACAAAAATAGATTTACCATGCATCAATCCGTGCAACCTAAGAGTTTTAGGGGCTAATACTCCTGATAAAGGATGATAGCTAATTTCCACATTATCTAAACTTAACTTGACAAATTATTTTCTTCTGGTTTATTAGCAAATCCTCTAATTCTTCTTTTTCTTGCTCTATTATTGGAGATATCATCAACAAAAATTTTGCTTTACACACATGTCTTTTATGAAACTTCTCATCTCAATTATAACAACATCCCTTTTTCCTTCTTAAAGCCAATTCTATTTGAGACATTTTCTTAATAGGTAATGACTTTTTCAGTAGGTTAGATTGTTAACTAGAAATAAAATTAGATAGTTGATAAGAAGATTTTGATGATTGTGTTTGAATAGAAGGCTTTAATGAACATTGTGGTTTGGAAAAAGAAGATGAAAAAGGTTCATATTTAGTAGAAAATGATGAGTTGGGATCAAAGAATCTATGTAATTTGGAGTCATGGAGTTTAGCTATACTCATAGCTTCCAATAAAGATGAAGGATGAGAAGCCAAAACTTCCTCTTGAATCATGGGTTTAAGACTTGAAATGAAACAACTTTTAAGGGAACTTTCTAAAAGACCCGAAACATAATTAGAAAGAGATTCGAATTCATTTTGGTATTCAAGTACACTATCTGTCTACATCAACTTCAAAAGTTTACGTTAAAAATCTTCAAACAAAAAAGGACCAAAACGCATGTCCAAAGCCTTAAGAAGGCCAAGACAATAGCAACTCATTCTTGGATAACCATTGAAACCAACATAGAGCGTCATTCTCCATAGCAAAAGATGCGATTTTCAATCTTTAAGATTCTAGAACTTCATAAAAATCAAAGAATTATGTTGCCTTAAAAGTCTAAGAAGAAGGATCCTAAACTAAAAATTTTGATAAGTCTAATTTGATGTTTCTAACATATGTATGAGATTCCACTATATTCAATGGAGAAGTTAATGACAAATCTTTGTTATTTCTAATTTTGCAAATGATTGGTATGATTCCCACATTATATTTTAAAAGATTGCATCATATTCCTCGTCTTTTCATTCATCTTAACAATTAACTTTTCCATATTATCATTATGAGCATCCATTTGATTCATACAACTTTCAATTGCATGTGCCTCTTCTTGCAAACTAATGAGTCCCCAAGTATTACTTGCCATTACTATAATCCAAAAGTCAACGAAAGTACCAATAATAGGCCTATTAGAAGACTCAACCCCTTTATATAAGCCTAACTCTATTACTCTCCACAAAGCCTTAAGCTCGTAATATATTACCTTTAATGTCTCACTATTCTCTCTTGCCACACAATTCCACAAGTAACTCTTACGTTACATCTTCTTCTTTGCATGCTTCGTGTTCTTTAGGGTTTCTAATGTTCTAGTCTATTCTTTACACATGTAATCTTTGGTCACCAAATCTATTTGTTTCAAACTATGATATAACTGCTATGATTCTAATTGTGTGTTCGATTGTTTTTTTCTTGCAAGATTATGAAGGTTTGGGATTCTAGACTACAAGTGCCAGATAAAACTCTTAAGAAATCGAATTATTCGGGTGTCAAAAGGGGAAACCCAATCTATGTTTTCCCTTTTATATTTCTATCATCAAAGTTTATTATAAAATTCATTATACATACCCTATTTCTATTAGCTATAGATTATGATATATCTCTATTATAACTGAAATTCAACTCTTTTTTTTTTTTTTTAACATAGCCCTCTAAGTATACTGGAACTCTTCTAAACCTCTTTGGTCTTTGGTGATTGTTATGTAACTTTGTCTTCTCAATTGTATCAAAAACAGGATGATGATGCAAATGCAATAGTAATTGATGCACCTATAAACAGAACAAAATTTAATGATTGTAGGAGAGGGTTTGAATATTTATTTTCTTTATTGGTTTTTGTATTTACACTATTTGCATTTGATTTTGATTCATTTAGAGATTGAAGTCTAAATAAAATATGGATAATAATGGAAGGGAAGGTGGGGAGTAACTATTATTAGTTAATGTGGAGAGAGAGAAAGAGAGACAAAACTTTGACTTGTTCGTACTATTTGGTTCAATGACACGACTCTTGTGGTTCTAAAAAATAAAATTAAAAAAAAATATTAAGTCAACTTGATAAATGTCAATTTTAGCTACAAGGAAGTTTAATATAACTTCCACTAGTTACTTATTAAAAATTACACACACAAAAAAAAATATTCCTTTACTACACAAGTGTTACATATACCAAGTTCTATAAGGACAAGCCACCACGAATACATGAATGTACTTCTACTAACTTTTCCTCACACTTCTACATTCTTCTACACTACCAGCCACTACATTGGACATATTAAACTAATTACAAACAACATTCCTAGCCATCAAGGAAAACTACTCATGAAAACATCTAACACGTCTTATGATCCCCTATCACATCTTTCTTCTCAATTCCACATATGATAAAAACCCGATCCATGTCAACATCAATAGCCACTTATAAACTTTCACCATAGTTTGATTTTCCTATTTCCTCATTCCCTATAACAATCCTTCGTAGATGCGTGATCTCTACCATTAGCCTTACCCTTTCCTCTACTATCAAATGATAGCATTTTCTCCTTTAACCTCAACTCTTCAATTACATCTAAAAATTGTGCCTGGTTTCCTCCTCTAAAGCAACCCATTGGAAGATGTTGCAAGCATCCTCTTACATGAAAACACCCATTAAATTATAGCATCAAGTATATATTTACAAAACTTACACGCACTATATTCTTCATAATACACCTATACGCATAAACCTCATTTCCTCCTATTCCTTCACAATCAAACAAGCTAAATCACACCAGCAACAATTATGATGAATTTAATTAAAAGCCATAATAATACATAATCACACATCTATAGAGAAAAAAAAAATACTATGATACTAATTTCTTACAATGTCCACTTATTGCATTACCTTACTATATCTTAGATATCCATAAAACTTCCTTCCATGGTTTGTCTCCATCTTTGCAACCAAGATTTTAGCCTTCAATCCACAATCATAGAAGACAAGCCCACTATTGTTCGAAGATGACCCATCTGTGGAAGTCATAGATGTGTTTGGCGACTTTTCCATTCTTATCTAAAGAACAACTTTAGCTTGTTGTCTTCTGCGTCAAACACCTCGTGTCCTAGTAAGAGTAAGACCATTTCACAACAAAAAAGGACTTTTCTTCAAACATAAGTGGGTGCCCTTACTATTTTCTACTATAAAGGTCATCCCTTTCACTGCAAGTGGGATCCACTTACACTTTTTCCACAACTAAGGGTTTTTTATTACTTTCTATGGATTCGAGTTCCCATATGTCTACAAATCGGATTTATTATGTGGTTTCAAGTGGGAAATTTCAACCCATTTATGTTGTCTTCCCTCACGTTAGGGTTAGGGTTTTATATGGAGGATTTAGGGCTTTCGTCTTTTTACTTTAACAAATCGAAGGGGCTAGATCTTTTTAATCTTCACAAAATCGAGTGTTTTATGTGGCCAATATTATTTCCCTAACTTGGATATTTTTCTCCATGTGTTTATCTTATTTTTCCATGTTGGATAATAATCCACATCATTATCTATGTGGATGGTCACTTGTCTTATTTTTAGCCTACATAGCTCTAGGAAGACATGTGTCCATCACTAAGTGAATGGGTAAGCCACGTCAACAAACGATCATTAGCAATTTGTAGCTAGGTACTATACTATCAACATATTCGAAAACTTTCATCAAGTGTTAAATTGATCTATTTTTAAGTTTAGGTACTTAATTGAAAAATTTGCCAAAGTTTAGGTAGTAATAGCGATATTAACCCTTTATAATAGCATAGAAAAAAGATTGAAATGGAACTCAAAAGGAATGTTTTTCCTTAAACTACAAAAATCATTCTTTTCATTAAATTACTATGATATCCTTTGGATGAAAAAATGATTTCAAACTTCAAAGACTTTCTTTGGTACTTTAACAAATTTAAAAATATATATAATTAATTCTCCCTTATAATTCTTTCCTTTTGTTGCTTTCTTATTTAAATAAAAACTTTTCTTTTAATTTCCTTCTTTCTTATTTCTATCCTTTTGCTTTCTTTTATCTTAGAGTGAACTAGCCTATTCGTTTGTTCAGGGGTAATAGAGAAAGAAGGCATTTGAGTTTAGATTACCCTAAAAGTGGGAACAAATAAATAAACACATATATGTGTATGTGTGTGTGCGCGCGCACTCACACAACATTATGCCCAACATACATTATTACCTAAATCATTCATGATTGATTTTTTTCCCCTCTCCAATCCTCATTTTATTCCAAGCCAATAAAAAAAAAAAAAACAATTCTTCATGAAATCCTTTGCAAATAACGTCTCTAATGGTATCTCTAATTCTAAGCACTCCATTTAAGATTCCTACTATATCAGCACCTTAAGAGTCTTTCCTCTCCAATGACTTCTTTACTTTATTTCTAAATCCATAAAGAGAGTTCTTAGGTGTCATTCATCCAAGGCTTTTGAGGAAAGTTTTTACATGACACTTGTCAAAAGAAGTTGGAATAATAATAAATTTAGTGCTTATATGGAGAGTGTTGAAAAATCCAAATAACCTTTGGGTTTGATTACTTAAGAGCATCTACTTTCCTAATTTGAATTTTTTAAATGTTAAGAAAGGTGGTAGAGCATCATGGGGATGACAAAATATCCTAGTGGGTTTAGAAGGAATAACAAATGAAGTTTGTTGGCATGAAAGGAATGGTGAAAAAACTAATGTTTGGGATGATCCTTAGATTCCTCCTCTTTCTAATTACACACTTCCAATAAGAGAATTAGATTTGAATGTTATTAATTTGAGAGTGGCTGATATTATAGATAGTGAAGGGGGGCTTGAAACCTTCACCCTGTATAAAATTAGCTATCAAACTTTGAGATAGAAGCTATCAAAAAGATGCTAATATCTAGAACTTAGTTGGAGGATTGTTTGGTGTGGCCAAAGGAAAGAGGCAAAGAGTTTTTTTGTCAACTCTACTTGGAAATGGTTGCTGATTTAAATAGACCATCTTCCTCATATGTGAATGATAGAAGCTTATGGAAGTTTTTATGGAATGTGAATTGTGCTCCTAAACAAAAGCATCACCTATAGCGAATATGTACAAACACTCTTGCAACTACTTCTAATTTATTTTGTAAGAAAATCAAACATAATTCACTATGTCCTTTTTGTGATAAGGAAGAGATGGTGGAACATCTATTTTTTCATTGCAGTTGGGTTAGAATGGTATGGTTCGGGTGTTGCAATCTTAAAATTGACGACTTTTCCATCACAAGAGGTGATAAATGGCTTTGGGAAATTAGAGATAATTTTTGTCAGAGTAGATCTTCACTGATGGATCTCTTCACAAAAATCACCTATACATTATGGTAGATTGAGAGACAGCGAAATGATTTTATTTTCAATGAAGCTTCGCTAAGACCTGAAAAAGTAATTGTGGTAGTTACCCGTGAAGTGCAACTGTTATGTAGAGGCAAAGATCCTTCAAATAAGATCACAAATTTCAACAAAAAGGCAACACATGACAGGAATTTTATATGGACACCACCACCACCAGGTGTTGTTAAAATGAACACAGATGGGGCTATTGATTTGAAAACAAAACAAACAGGTATTGGTCTAGTATGTCAAGATGCAACTGATACTTTGTTATAAGCTACTTCCTTTACTATGAATAGTGACGATGTAGTAGCAATTAAGGCTATGGCAATAAGGGAAGGTTTACAAATAGTTGTTTCAAGAAGACGGTAGGATATCGTTGTGGAGACGGGTTGCAAGAACATTCATGAGATGGTCTTGATAATGAGAGCACATGGTTGGAGTGCTGTGGGACTCTTTCTGACATTTTGCATTTAAGATCTTTTTTTAATTATTGTTTATTTTCCTTAATACATTAAGAAACGAAGAATCTAAAAAAATAGTCCAGATTTATTATTATTTTAATCTTTTCTAACAAGTATCATTTAGGAACTTTCTTTAAAGACTTAGGGTAATATATTAAAACTCTCCTTAAGGATTTAGGGATAAAGTGAAAAGATTCTTAAGGAGGAAAGGTTCTTAAAATATTGATATAACACTTAGAAACCTTAAATGGGATACTGAGGATTGGAGATACCCTAATTGTAATAAAAACTTTATTGGGAGTGATATACCATATAAATTATCTAGTGTTACGTGCAAATACATATAAGAGTATCCGTGACCAGCTACTTGTGTTGGTTTTCATCGTATTATGATTTTTTTTTCATTTAATTTATACAATAGACGTCGTTACATGATAGAAGTTGTAGCTAATCGAGCTAAAACATCAGCAACATTGCCATAAATTTCGGACAATTAACATTTGCATAACTTTTTTTCTATACCATAGAATAGACTTAGAAAGAAAATGTCTGAGTTTCATTATGTTTATCATTATACAGACTTATTTCATATGTTTTTTTATAGACATAGGATACCACATAAGGCTGGATTCATAATCCATAAGGCTCCTATTACTGATCACAACTGTACAAGCAGAAGCTAATTTACTTAATTTTTGTACTCTCCTTTCTTAAAATTTCTATAATACTCCAGAACCCGGAGCATCATGGCTCACCACATATCACTATTATGTAATGACACGTTAAGGCTCTAAAACTCCAAATAACTTCCAACCTATTTACCTTCTCAAATTCATTCATGAAAATATAATCTCAATAACATAAAACAAATGACTCTTAGATAAGGCATTCCAATCCATAATATTTAAACAACACATAAATCTTCTTTTAACATCTACAATAGACTCTGTTCATCTCTAAAACTCTAAAATAAATAGAAGTCTATTGATATCTTTATAATCCAAGATCAATTAATAAAATTTTGATCATAAATCTTTCCATTTCCGTCACTCCTCATCCACATAGTAATAGTGCTTCTCTTATTTTCATCCACATAATGTCTCACCAGGTTTCCATTTTTATCATAATTTAATTGCTCATCATTCTCACCTACAACTATATATATATAGGAATGGGTAATGAGCCTAAGATTAGTACGTGAGTACCACAATCACATACACATGACACACTACATTAATAACACATGCATTTATGCAACATTAATCCACAAAAAAATCGTACATCAACTTACACATCAATCATAATCAATTATACAGCACATGGGTACTCATAACTCTAATACACACAATATTGTCTTAGTGAGAACTATCATTGCAGGCCCCATCTAATTGATAGATTGTTTATCTGATCATATCAAATTATAAATTTATTAACCCAAAGAAATCTAACGACTTAACTAGGCAAGTATACCTATCTAATGTAATATAGATTGCAACAAGCATCGTCCTTAAGTATTTTAAAAACAAGTACTAGTATTACCATTTTTTTACTATCTAGTCTAAATCTTAATGTGAGATTAATAAATTAAATCACTAATTAACTAATCTAATAACCCTAAGATTAATTATAATTGTTGTAATAAATGAATTCAATCACAAAGATATACCCTTCATTTTGATCCACTTTAAACCCTAGCATTCTTATAATAAGATATTAATTAACAAATTTGTATTATGCTTTGCACTACAGGAATTCCCAATTAAATTAATTACTCCCTCGAGTTAATTAATTAATAACCTTATATGAAATAATGGAGACCTCTTCTCCACTATCGCCTTATAAGATTTCATTAAGCTCGCAATTCCCAAATAAAGATTAAATCTTTATGCAGAAATTTGAAATTTTCCTACCTCTAGGTAAAGCATGCAATCTTTCTATTCATGAAGATCTATCCTATTAAATGAGACTTCTCTCTATTTAGCAAGAATCAAACATGAAATCAATTCACGTGCATAAATTAATCACACAACAGTTAAAACACATGAATAAATACAAAGGCATAAACTTTTCATTAATCAATAAGTAATTCAATCACATGGTTTAGAGTTTCACAAGATGCAGGGCATATGAATCTACTCCTCTATGGAATTTACAGTAATCACGAGAAATCTAGATAAGTAATAAGAATTCATGATGAAAAGAATAAACTGATGGGAATCAAATCACGGTTCTTGCAAAGTTGTTCAATGTGGGAACAAAGCGCAAGAAACGAGGGTGGATGCCCTTAGGCCGACCATAAAGGCCGATGGCTTTCATCCTAGATTGACCATTCAAGGCCGATGGCATAGAGATACGCTGGCCATAAAGCCCAATAGCTTAGCCTCTAAGGCCAGCCTTCTAGGTCAGCGGCGTAGATTGCTAAAGCTGGTGGCTTACCTTGTAAGGCCAGTGGCCTATCTTGGTAAGCCAATTGAAAGTTTGTGATTTTTCGCATTTTGTTTCCCTTTGCTATATATTTGTTGTTTTGTAAGATTTTGGGGACTTTTGACATTTTGAGAAATCTATACATTGAAGTTTATTCTTCATTTTTACTCTTATCAATCCGTGGGATTATGGCGAGTGATAGTATTGGATTGTTGTGCATCATATCAACAAATCCGTACTAGAACTACTCTCTTTTTGGTGCATCATATCCGGTAAGGGTTTAAGGCTTTTATTGTGTTCTTGTTTGTTATCGTTCATTAATTGGATTGCTAGATTCGATTATCGTTGATTGTTGAGTAGGAATTAGAATCACTTGATTCGATCATAGTTTTAGGCACATCATCTTTTGGTATCAGAACTCAAATTGAGATTAGGGAATTATGTATATTGGAATTCCTTTGACAAATTAGGGTTCTTGATATTGTGGAATTGTGTTACAATTGGTTGTTATTGAGTTGAGATTATATGTGGACTATCAAATTGGATCGTGTTGTTACTATGCAATTCAAATTGGGTTTGTTCATAGAATTCATATCCAATTGAAATTAGGGTTCTTCGTTGATGTTGTTATAGGTTATGCAATTCTGTTGTCATGGGTTGTGAATTTCATTATTGGATTGATTAATAGAATCAAGACTAGATTATTGTTGTTATTGTTTTGTATCCTGGTAGATTGTCATTATGATGGGTTTAAGTTAAAGATTGAATGAAGGTTGTAATTGGGAATTGTGCCGATTGGGGATTTGTTGTAGTGTGTGATTGTGATTTGGGAATTCTAGTGTTGAGACTATAAGTCAGTGGAGATGTCGAACAACAGTGTTAATGGGGGATTTGAGAATGAAGCTAACAGCCATGTTAGAGGAGTACAGGGTCGTCATACTATAGGTGGTTGAAGAACAGTAGAAGAGCAATTGCAAGACTTGACTACCATTGTTGCTAATTTAGCAACATGGGCCAATCAGATGACCTTTCCCCAATAGCGAGTGGCAAATCAACAAGCACCCCCACATAGGGTAGCCCTTAATGTTGTGGGTAGAGAAGGAGCAGTAGGAGGAAACGGGGGCAGATAGGTTGGAAGATAGTACCATGCTTATAGAGAAGAGAGGAGTGACAATTTTGGAGATGAACTTTATCCTAACCATGAGTTCAGACCACCTAAGGGTCTAGAATATGTAAAATTGCAAATGCCTTCATTTGCTAGAAAGAACCTGCAAAGGAATACCTTGATTGGGAGGATAAGGTAGAAGGACTCTTCGAGTGGTATGAGATTAATAACCATACGAAAGTTTATCTAGCAGCAATTGAATTTACAGGGTATGTCGCCTTGTGGTGGAAGAACCTTGTGGCCAATAGGAGGAGAGATGGTGATGTGGAGATTCATAGGCAAGAAATGAAAAGAGTGCCAAGGAAGAGGTTTATACTAGAACACTACAGGCATGAGTTATTCATGCGTCTCTAAACATTGAGACAGGGAGGCAAAACAGTAGATGAGTGTGTCTAGGAGTTTAAGACATTGAGGATTCGATGTAGGATAGTTAAACCTCCTAAAAAGACCATGGCATGATTTATCTCTAGGTTAAAATATGAGATAGCATGTATTATCAAGCTGCAGAGGTATGACACTTTTGATGAGGCCATCCAGTTGGCTTTTAAAATTCAGAGGTAGTGGCGCTCTAATCCATAAAAAGCATCAAGTAATAGGTATAGATCCACTGCTCAATTATATGGATTAGATAATCAACAAGTTAAAAAGGGGAAAATTGATAGGATTGTGGAATCAAATGCAATTGTTACTAATAGGGAGAGGGATAGTTCTAGAAAAGGCAAAGCGGTTGCAAGGGCTGATATCCGACAAACAGTATCGGGGTCATCAAGTGGAAAGATTTGTCAAACCCAATGCTCAAATGCATGGGCTTTGGACACGTGGTTGCCCAGTGTCCTAATAAAAGGGTGATGACTATTATGGAGGTGGAAAATGAGAGTGATAAAGAAGGTGTACTTGAGCTTATAGATTTATCAGTAGTGCGAAAGGAATACTATGAAGATCCAAACACTGAGGTACATGAGGACAGGGGCAATGATCAATATCTGGCTATTAATGTACTACACAGGGTAATGACTACATCTCAAAATATTGAGGACCTACAAAGGGAAAACTTATTCCATATTCCCTACAGGGTCCAAGGTAATCTTTTTACCCTTCTTATTGATGGTGATAGTAACACAAATGTTATAGTTACTGCATTAGTGTATAAACTGCAACTAGTCACTATACCTCATCTTAGACCCCATGAACTACATTGGTTGAGTGAGCGAGATAGTCTGCATGTCACTCAGAGAGTTAAGGTTCCAATCAACATAGGGAAAAAGTTCCAAGATGTAATTGATTGCGATGTTCTCCCTATGTGTGCATCACATATATTATTGAGTAGACCTTGGTTATTTGATAGAAAGGTACTACATGATGGGTATAGAAACATCTATATGTTTCAAAAAGATGGTAAACGAGTTCTTTTAAGTCCTATGTTGCCAATTGAGCTGCATGAAGCCCAAGAGTAGATTAATAAAACCACCAACAAGAAGTCCTTGATAGTAAAGAGGAAGGGACTGGGGGATGACCTGGATAGAGTAAATCAAATATAGGTAATTCAGAAGCCTTCAGGACAATCACGACTTCTAGACAACAAACACTTGCAAACTAAGATTTTCAATCTAAGGGATTCTCAGAAGTGCGCAACAAAAATAGAGGAACCATCAGATTTGAGGACAAATCTTTCACAAGTCCGAGGAGATGATTGGAATCAAATCATTGTTTTTACAAAGTTGTTCAACGCGAGAATCAAAGCACAAGAAACGGAGGTAGATGCCTTTAGGTCAGCTATAAAGGCTAGCGACTTTCATCCTATACTAGCCTTTCAAGGACGGCGGCATGGAGATACGCTGGCCATAAAGCCTAGTGGCTTAGCCTCCAAAGCTGGCCTTCAAGGTTGGCGGCGTAGATTGCCAAAGCCAACAGCTTACCTTATAAGGCCGATGACTTATCTTGGTGAGCCGGTTGAAACTTTGTGACTTTTCGCCTTTTGTTCCCTTTGCTATATATTTGTTGTTTTATAAGATTTTAGGGACTTTTGACATTTTGAGAAATCTATACATTGAAGTTTATTCTTCATTTTTACTCTTATCAATCTGTGGGATTGTAGCAAGTGACAACATTAGATTGTTGTGCGTCATATCAACAAATTTGTACTAAGACTACTCTCTTGCCGGTGGGTCATATCCGATAAAGGTTCAAGGCTCTTATTGTGTTCTTGTTTGTTATCGTTTGTTAATTGGATTGCTAGATTCGATTATCATTGATTATTTCTTAGGAATTGGAATCACTTGATTCGATCATAGTTTTAAGCACATCATAAACCTTCAAAGGTGTTTTGTGATTTTCGATGATGCTTCAACAATTTCTCCTTCCATATTTGTAATTTTACTCTCATAGGGTTTTTAGAGTGGCTATGAGTAAAAATATAAATCTAGATCCCTAATTTTCAAAATAAAGCAAGTATTTGTAATCTAAGAAAAAAGGTAGCATGTACGGCCTAGTGCACGTCCGTGTTCAAGGCCATGTACTCTGGAAAAAAGTGAAATTTAGGCTTTCCGGGTTCTACATGGCCATGCTCGAGGTTGTCCACTCTAGAATTCCTACAATTTCTTCTCTAGTCAGATTTCCTGCTTCGACACTACTCTCTGCAACACTTGTACAATAGCCAAGGCACAATTTCACAATGCATTCTGATCACTTTTTACTCTTCAGCATCGGCATTAGCACAGTCATGTTGAAGGTTATATACACGTAAAAATCACCTTTTCTTATATTTTACTAGATTTTACCTCGTTTTTACTCGAATCTTCTTTAAATCTTTAAATTGCACTCTTTAAACCCCGAAACCAAATATTAAGTACTTAAGTGTCTTTTTCTTGATAAATTCATACAAAATTCATAAAAATCATATTTAATAAATACTATAAATAAGTTTCTTTCAACATTTATCAAAATAAAGACAAGAGAAAGACCCTATCATAAATTATACTTATTATATACTTCAAATCACAAGCAACATTCTTTACTCAATTAATTCTTAGTGACTCATTAGTGCCTGTTGATTATCTGGTATATAGTAATTAGACTTTTTAGATTAATCCA
Organism: Laguncularia racemosa; assembly: GCA_037954665.1. Classification (NCBI taxonomy): domain Eukaryota; kingdom Viridiplantae; phylum Streptophyta; class Magnoliopsida; order Myrtales; family Combretaceae; genus Laguncularia; species Laguncularia racemosa. The sequence continues at coordinate 1,562,476 of JBBMOL010000119.1, read as the reverse complement.
AGCAAGTTAAACCAGTATCCTCACCATTTAACAACCGCTTTCAAAGTTACAAAGGAAATAACAAATCAAATAAAAATCCAAGTTACTCAGTTATGTTTCACCACTTACCAAAAAGTATATAAACCATTCAATTATTTTTCAAAGCACAACAATAAGAAGTGAAAGTATATGGCATCTATTATTCTCCTAGATTATTTTCCTTTTTTCTTTCAAGTCTATTTAAAGGTTTTTTTTTTTTTTTTTTTGCAATTAGATAAAACCAAGTAACCCATGTAGTGAGCTTTCAGCCGATAATCTTGAGCTCATCACCCAAGTTAACAAATGTTATTCCTTCAATGGAGGGTAACCCTATGAGCTTATTTACTCTAGTTACAAGACTCGATAAACTTGTCTCTTTGATATCCCTCAAAGTTATGACAATTTCATTTATCGGTCGATCCTAAGATAAACGACCTTAAGTGACAGGTTTTAAAGGGATCCCATCGAACCTCCCTTACCTTAACACATAGGGACTCAATATTGATATTTATTATTTTCAAAGAGACCATTTAAAAAAAAAATACCAAGTTAACAATTTCACATGCTCCTTCACAAAAGGTTGAAAGAGCTATCAAAATGATTAAATATTAAATATACTAGCTAATTAACTTAAAAACACAACTAATTCACTTAAAATTAAGGATTTCCATTTACTTTATAACTCTAAATTCAGCTATTAAACAACAAATAAATTTACTCCACTTGGATTTCATCCTAAAACTCTACCTAAGTATACCAAGCCCAGCAATAGGTAAGTAAGGTACACAAAGTCACTACTTTTACATATGTATGTACAAGAATGCTACTTTTATATTTTAATAAGTATAATTTCAAGGTTTCCACTTTTCAATAATAGACAATCGGGATTAAAGTTCAATTGCAAACTTATAACTAGGTGGAAATTTGATCAACAAGAGCATAAGATACATAAATAATTTAGAACCTAATTTCTTCTATCTTTATATCCCTTCCCCCATACTTATTTAAGACATTGTCTCCAATGTCTTTCCAAAGCAAGCACGCATAGGACAAAGAAAAAGAGATAAAAGAAAAATTGAGGAATAAAAGAAAAAGGACACCAAGGACTTCCCCACTTGTTAGCACTTGCAAGTTGGAATTCCTTCAAAGCAAAAGTTTTACATCATCAAACCTTAAAAAAAAATAGCAAACTAATAAAATAAAATAAAAAGTAAAATAAGAGTTAGCTATTCTAGTCAAAGGAATGGAAGATTCATCAGGAATTGGTAGAAAGTCTTCCCATAAGGGATGCAATTAATTACACATTAAGAGCAGAAAGAAATAAATTAGTCTTATGAAAAATTAAAAAAAAATAAATAAGGGAGAAAATCTAAAGCTAGCAAAAGATCTAACTCTCAATCATCTTCTTCGCTGCTATCATCAATGTCTATGGCTGTGGTATCATCCCCCTGATCATCATCATCATCTTCCTCATCCACTTCTTCGATATCATCTCCTTCATCGTCTTCTTCTTCAAAACTAGAGGACTCAGTAATAACTAGGTCCTTGCCCCTTCTCCTAGATGGTTCAAGAGCATTGTCATGTGGTGAAGTAGATTCAGGAGGGGAGCCATACGTTGGTAAATCAACCGGTGGTGGGGAGAAATAGCTAGTTAGTCTTCCCAAAAATGCTTAACTGCACTTCGAAAATGTTTGTTTTTCTTTCTTTCCTTTTTGTTCAACTCCCTCTCTTCCTAGAATTCTCTTTTCAAACTTTAAAGTTCATCCTCGAGAGGTCAGGCATGGGAAGTAGAAGCAACACCAAAAGTATAGGCTCCTTTAGGTGGAGTTGAATACTTTGATGAAGTGGAGATGTCAATTAACTTGGCCATCCCCCACAGTCGAAATGAGCCATCAGAAATTTTAGTGATAGGGATACTTGGTTCCTTAGGATTTAAGGCTCAAAAGATGTCATATCCTTTCAAGAATTTAGTGATATAGCCCCCACAATATATCCCCTTTGCTTGAGGATCAGTTGCTTGTCGATGTCGAAACTTGGCGACTTCTACTCCTATATTGATATGAAATTTGTTAGTCGTGTTATAGAGATGAAAATTTCAAAATTATTTACCATCCCATGACTACTTTCTTCCTCTAATAGTGTGTGCCAAGAGGTGATGGACCACTTTCAAATCAATTTTTCTGATGAATGATGCCTTGGACTTTGAAGGGTTATAACAGATTTCCGCCTCATAAAGTTATTCCCAATATCTTTAGGCAAACATATCTTCAGGCCAAGTGGTTGGCAATCACTGGAAATCCACTATATTTGATTCTGATACTGAGTACAAGCCTAAATATCTCCCACGCTAATATGTTGGAACGATATGTTCCTAACCATATAACTGAAAATTTAGATAGTGACTATTAAATTGCAACATATAGAGAAACTCAAGTGTAACCTCTCTATAAGCTGGCTTGTTTATTTCAAAGAAGGTAGCCTAGGGCCTAACACTGATTATTTCATAAATTCATTCATCAATTCCGTAGGTCCAAAGTATCCTCAAGTTAAGGTATTCATTATTTCCAAAAGCAAGGGACACTAGTTTTTTTTCATCATTCTTTACTCCATTCATCGTCTGAGTATTAGTAGGTGCTTCGTGCACTACTTCTCATTGTAGAGGGTTTTGCAGCCTCTTATGAGAGTGGGAGGTTGTTTCTTACGGTTGGTTAGATATGGAAGCTTGTTGTGTTCCCTTCTTATTCGCTGCCCTTTTTGTCCTCATCAACATGAAAGATGTATAAAGGAGTTCATGATAAAAAAAAAAAAAATCAAAGTCTAATTTCTTAACTTAATCGAAATTTAAAATAACTCACATTAAGGCACAATATCTATAAAAGATTTTTATAATCAAATTGTAATGAACCAAACATCAATTCTTTAGGATAAAATCATAAGGTAAGACATAACAGTTAACACGATTGTCTGCATGGCCATGCAATAGGTGGGGCAGGATTACAAACAGATAAAAATTTAAATCAACACAAGCCCGGGAATTTAGTCATGCATAAGGTCGTGTATAAGTTTTAAGAAAATTGGATGAACTAAAACCTCAACAAAGCTCCATGAATTTCTACTTTAGTACTTAAAATTGCAAAAGCCCAATTCCACATGCTTAGAACCCTAGATTGTCAAAATAGGCACTACAAAACAAAAATAAGGGAGCTACTTGTATAAAATGACTTCAAAAGCAATTGATTGCATGATATTGGTAAAAGCCCCAAAAGTTATGAAATCGCAAAAAAAAAAAAAAAAAAATGGTAATGAACCTTAAGTGTCAGATGAGATTATATATGTATGTATAGAGTAAACGAAAATCATGTAAAAGCACAAATAGATGGAAGAAGAAGGTATGTAGGACAACTAAATACTTAGCAAGCAATAATCACTACCTCACACTTACCCATGCATAAGAACACATTTGCATATGTCAAGAACCCAACAATATATAAATAAAAAAATGATCATGTGTGCAAATTTGACATATACAACAAAAAGAAAAGAAAAACTTACTTGAATTTATAGTTTTGAGTATAGAAGATGAAGTAACACATGAGGAAGAAATGTGTGAAGTGCAAAAGTGGAGTTTCGTGAGGATGAGGTAGAAGAGAAGTGTATTAAAGTGGAGCAAAATTAAAAAGCATGTGGGAGAGACTATAAAAACAACTATATATATATATGGACACTCTACACGGGCATGCTCAAGGCTGTGCAGAGTACCAAAAAGCTATTCGAGGCTATTCCTATGGGACACCAGAGTGCCCTGCCTTCTGCATGGGCGTGTTTGGGGTTGTATAAAGTGCTAACTGATTTACTGATTGGAAAGAAAGCTATTAGGTCTAAATGGATCTATATAATAAAATATAGACCAAATGGACCTATAGAAAGGTATAAGGTAAAGCTAGTTACTAAGGGCTATATATAAGTAAAAGGAGAAGATTATCGTGACACTTTCTCGCCAATAGCTAAATTAGGCACAATTATGATTTTAATTGCAGTTGCAACAACATATAATTGGCCTTACACCAAGTTGATATTAATAATACATTTCTTCATGGTTTTTTAGATGAAGAAATATACATGTTGCCACCAAAGGGTTATAATAAAGCTAGTCCTAATAAAGTGTGTAGGCTTAAAAAATAACTTCATCGACTTAAACAAGGCTCAGGTCAATAGAATATTGAGATTTCACTATTTCTTCTTGGAAAAAGTTTTATACAGTCTAAAAGTGATTACTACTTGTTCACTTACAGATAAGGTGATTTTTTTTTAGTAGCCTTACTTTATGTTAATGATTTGTTATTGATGGGTACACATGAGCCCTCCATTGCTATTTTGAAACAAGACTTAAACCAAGCTTTTACAATTAAGGGTCTTGGTCTAGCGCCTTTTTTTCTTAGGTTAGAAATCTACCATACTTCTATTGGCACATTAGTGAATCAATGGAAATTTATACTATTGTGAGCACTTCAACCATTAAAGCTGAGTATAGAAGCATGTCAGTTGCTACTAAAGAACTCCTTTAGGTATCGTATATTCTTGAGGATCTTTCTACCCCTATTGCACATCTAGTTCATCTTTTTTGTGACAATAAATCTACTGAGTTGATTACAACAATCCTTGCATGCATGGTCGAACAAAACCTATATACATTGACATCCACTTCATTCGTAACTGCATCAATAATGGCTTTTTGAAGAATTTACATGCTTCCTCTTCACTTTAGTTAGCAAACATCTTTACCAAGCCATGTACCACCAATATCCTTTGCCTTTACTATTCCAAGTTAGGCCTTTCTAATGACTCTAACTTGAGGAGTGGCTATGAAGATATTTAGTGTTTTACTTATACACGTGTACTTATATTATTCATCCACTTGTATAGTTTCTATTGGTGCAGGTTGTAGAATTAGTTAGTGACTTTAAGATTTATCACAATATACTTTTCTCCATTCTATACACGTGAAGCTTCTTTCATGGATTCTTTTGATCATCTTCTTCAATCATTTTTGGCTAATAGGTAAACTTCACATATACAAATTTCTATATAATCATGATTCATGTTGAGATTATTGAATTAAATCTATGCTTATGTTGTTTATGGTTTAACTTAGAAATAGTGTATCATATCAAATAAAATGTTATTCCTTATCGATTAAACCCTGCAAAGACATAATTATCGATGTCAAAAGGAGGATGGTGAGATTTTATGCACATCACACTCAATCTTCCATAACCTTGCTCAGCTTAACCTAAGGACTTGGCATAGACACATCATGATGGGAATCACACACTCATTGGACCAATCACTACAACTAAACCAAGTGAATTACTAATTTAGATCATAAATTTCTTTACGATTCTAATCGTGAGATTGTTGATTTGAATTGTAACATGCATCTCATTCATACTACAGCTCTAGGCAGTTTGTATATAATATGTATAGCCTCAAGATCACAAGAAAACAGGGGAGTATTCACCTGTGATGTACAATCTAAGAACAGACTAGTGTTTGTAAAATTCAATAATATCATACAAATGGCTAGATTAAATCATTCAAACAACTAGAAGATTTTAAGGCCCCTTTTAAAAATCAAAATGAAAAATCCATAAAAAGATCATTTTTCAAGAGATCATGATTGTGAATTGGCTTGGCTTCCAATTGTTCATATCATGATTCTAGTATCAAAGCTTTGGATCTACAAAAGGTGTAATGTTGTGGCATGATGGTGGTACCATAGTGTTTATTGTTGTGTCTATCCTTGTGTATGGCAGCATATGTGTGTTTGTTGCGTTGTCTTTATTTAGAGTGAGACTAGTAATTTATTGTGGTAAGGTTGATATGTCTACAGAGATTGTCTACAATGGTAAAGTTGATGTTGAGTGAAAGATAGATGGTGATAGCCATTGTGGAGTGAAGAGTGTGCCTAAGCTAACAATCAAGCAACAAATAATCAAAGATGAATCACCCAAAATGGTGGTTATCGATTCACCGAGTGTAGCTGCATATAGTAGTAATGATGGTATTCAAGTGCTTATAGAAAGCCAAGAGTTGGCGAAGGATGAATATGCTAACAGAGGAGAGTTGGTGATGATGAGGCTGGTAATTGAAAAGAGAGGAAATGGTTATTGCACAATCGATGTGTACCCAACCAAAAGCACAAGAGTAAACCAAGTAAATTATATAAAATTACAAGAGTAAGGTTCAAGAATATTAGGCAATTTATTTATAAAGGTTTCTCCTTTTGAGTTAATTCATTCTCCTAACTCCACACTAGGGATTCTATCTTCCACAACAACGTCTTTCGTTAGCTAGATGAGAAATGATAATGGGTTTCAAAGCCATTTACTATGAGCAAGTAAGATTCTTTTTTGTCTCATGCTCCCAATATAAGAATTACATTGAACTATGGAATCTACCCAATTCCCAAACGGTCTCACAACCATTTAAGAAACGAAACAAAAGTGGGGGGGAAAAATTTCTCCAAAATATGCTTCTAGTAGAAATGGATTCTATTTCTAAATGCGAAATAAATTTGAAAACTCCATTCCACTTCATAGCGAGGCTCATGATTGGGATATCATATCGTTTTATCTCTCCAATCACCGTTATTTGAGCCAATTAAAAAGCTATTTCCTTAACGTCACCCTTCGCTAATAACTTGTGCTTTGATCCCGTAGACATTGTCAGATACCATATGATATACTCGGAAGATAAAATTATTAAATTCTCGTTATGTTTATCATCATATGGACTTATTTCACATGTTCCTACAGACATTGGATACTTAGTAACATAAGCTGGCCTCATAATCCGTGCGGCTCTTATTAATATTCACGACCATAAGCGGAAGCTAATTTACTTCATTTGTGTACTCTTTGTTCTTGGAATTTCACTATAAAATTCCGTAGTTCATCAAGGCTTATTTTTTGCAGATCATTCCAGCTCTTCCCCCCACACTTTGGCAGTGCATATCAGTGAATTCGTCGGCATTGTTGGCTTTTGGAAGCATAAGTTGTCCAAATTTAGATGCAAGGCAATCGGTGGAGAAGATATTAGAAGTGGAGAACTTCTCCTCGCCGCCCATTAATGGCATTGGTGCCCCAACCCTTGCCTTGCTCACATAAGTCCTCCTATAAGTCTGGCCTAAAACTCCATCCACCGAGTCGGTTAAGTTATAGAACTTGAAACCAAGTTCCAGGTGCGCGAAACAGTCGTCTTCATCAATGTTGTACTTATGGATCCTTGATTCTTCCGCTGAAATTGGTACAACAGCAACGGTAATTCGAAGTTTGCCTTCCAATTCAAGCGATATCCTATTTGCCACGTCGGTGCGAGTAATGCGCGCATTCGGGGTGGTTTTGGATTCCCAGTCGAGGCCTTCCTCTGAGGGAAGGGATACTGGAGTACCATCAAAGGTTAAGTGAAGATGGTCTTCACTGTCTTCCCATGTTGAGGTTTTCCTCGCTCCTGCATAGAGTTTATGTTTGTTGAAGAGGAGACCAATTGATTGAACCCAAGTGAAGTCTCTCTTCATATCGGGATTTCTCTTGCCAATGAAGTGTCCATTGATATGGAAGTCCGAGTCGGAAACCAAGCAGAAATCTTTGTCTTTATGGCCATGGAAGTAGAAGGTGTTCCCATCCCCACCGACGAAGCGAGGGTCTTGGCATACGGCCCCTGGATAGTCGCAACCTATGACCCCGAATGCAGAGGAAAAAGAAAACGTCATTGCTCGTAAAGTGAACACTTTGCATTACAAACTTCCATGCTAAAGTAAAAGGGTAAACTCAATCCTATTCTCTTAGAAACTATTCATACTATTCATCTTGATGTGCGAGACATGAAATGTAAACTTACTGCAAACCGGTCGGCATGCACGGCAATCCATAAGACAAGTTCTTGCGCAATCCGAAGGGCAAGGTAGCGATACGCGAAAGCAATCTGGAAAACTTGGCAACCTACATGATACCATCCGCGGTTGTGCTGGCGATGGCAGTGGCGGTCTTGGTCGGACCTGTTTGTCGTCATATATGGTGGTGGAGAAAGATTGCCAAGTCAAGAGAAACGAGATTAATAAGAAGCTTATCGCCCTTAGATTCATGGCCAGCAATGGTGTCACTTCCATTATATTTTAGATGCGTATTATATTAAAGTTAGCAGTGCTTCTGTGATGCCGTGGCATTGAGCTAAGGCTTTTTATAGACGTGTTAAATGTAAAAAGGATGGAAGCTTGAAGAAGCTTTTGCTTCAAATATGGACTGAACTTGGTGAATCTTGTGACTAAACATTTACAGTAATATGATAACGCATTCTAACTTAATAATATTTTATGGCTATCATGTTTTATTTTACCAGAGGAAGTAGAGGACAATGTGATCCACGGCATGAATCTATCCTACCATCGTCAATTGTGTTTTCCGTGGTTTTCTTTAGCTCGAAACATGTGAATGCGACTCCTCTAACGTTTCCTTGCCAATAAAGGAAGTAGTATTTGTTCTTTATGTATCTAGTCTTCTCATTGTGTTTAATTTGTGATAGAGACTTGAAGAGCAATGAACTGTAAGTGAAAATTCCACAAGACCATATGGATTTTGGCATAATACTTAGAAGAAAATATATATATTTATATATATATATGTAATATGAATTACATTAGAATGATTTATGTCATTCTCGTGGGATAAATCTCCTAATCATATGTACAGGTTCCGATGGCACATTATACACCATCCACCTTAGTGGATAACACATGTTCGCGTGACTGTTTCCATATTCAACAAGATAGGTGATATCCTTGCTAGGTATCTTTATTTCCTATACTTTAACACCGTCCAAGCGTTTAATTATTCAAATTAACACTAAGCCGAGGTGCTATTTTTTCATCTTTTGGCACTGTTTTCTAACGATCAAATTTCAATTAAAATAAGATATCAAAATTTTGAAAATATAATTACATATATATCTCTCTTATAAAATTAAATAACGAATAAATTACCATAAAATCAAATCTACTTACTCTTTACTTTATTTATTTTTACAAAAAAAAAAAAAGTTAAAATCTCTTCTTCTTAATGTGTAAAATATATATTGTTATGTTCTCTTGATAATAGTTTTGATGATTATAAAAACTAAGAGATTACTAACTAAGTTATCAAGTGTGCAATTGAATAATATACAAGTAATTCAGTTTAGTTAAAGAGCACTCTGAGAAAAAAAAATTCTCTTATGTTTTTACTCAAACGGTAACTATGTGACTTAACTTCGAGAGTAGACCTAATCCGCAAGCGAAAACTACAAAAACGAATAGCATAAATCAGAATGAGTTTATCCTTTAGTTTTAATGAACTTTAAGGGCTTGCTCCAAAGTTGAATGTATTTGAGTAATACATTCGAAATGTTTCACAAAGTTGGTTAATATATCTAGGGGATTTGAAGTTATAATTTATTTAAAGATTAAAACTAAAGTTAGTCTAGATCTAATAAAGCAAAGTTTGTCTGATAAAGCTTTATATTTTTCAAGATCCAAAGCCACGTTTGAAGAGTAGAAAACATTCAATAAGGATAACAAACAAGATACACTCCTGTTTCTAAGGGTTATGAAGTTGATTCAAATTGAAACATATTGGAAACAATTCTTATCAATATATTGTCAACAGTTTTTGAAGATATTTTTCACAGACTTCGTTAACAACATGGAGCTAATCAAGGAATGTTTTTTAATTCGAGATAAGCATAAAAGATATGATTTATAGCAAACTAAGGATTAGCGTTCCAGTTTTTTTTTTTAATAGAAGATATACCTGAAAATTATGATCTCCAGCAAATGAAAAAATATCCAAAATAAATTTTTTTCTCCAACATATAACTTATCATCTTCTAGTCATTGCATGATTTGAAATTAAATACCCTTAACATCCAAGAAAAAGCAAACATGAGAAAGAAAAAAGGAAAAAAAAAAGCTCACTTTATTCTACAAAAATACTCAGCACTCTCTATGCAAAATTATGTGACATTTCATTTTATTATTATTTTGTACTGAACTTAGTGAGATTTTATTATCTTTATTCCTCATTGATTCTAATACTTTGTGAGAGTTAGATTACAAATAGACTCTAAGTTTAGAGATAGCTAAGTGATAGTGTAAAGTCTGGTAGGGTGAATTGTGTGTCACTATTTGTAACCTTGTTTCTTAATTAGATATAGTGGAACATACCAGTGTGGAATACTGGGTCCCCAGCTTGAAGTTGAAAGAGAGGACTGACACTCGAGGCGAAATCTCTATAAATCTTAACGCATACTTCTCTTACTCTACTCTTTTATTTTCTTGCATTTAATTATTTATTGTGTTTGCAAAGCAAATTCAAAGCCATAATTTATAAACAACTAACTGGGGATGTGATCTAATTTTTAAGAAAGAAAGTTAAATTTTTAAGCAACCAATTCACCACCCCTCTTGGTTACCCTTTAGGACCAACAATTGGTTTCAGAGAATGACTCTTTTATTGAACTGAGTTATCCACTTTATCATGACTAAGAATAACATTGCAATTAATCTAGCTCTATACTTTGATGGCACAAATTACTTATATCGGAAAATGTGCATGTCCCCTTATATTAAGGCTAATGACTATACTTCATGGCAAGCGATCGCTGTTGGAGACAATCAAGTGAAAAGAATGAATGGTGCTAAATTCACCAAGGCTAAACTAAAGCTCATCAAGCAAAATAATAACACTAAGAATATGCTACTCACTGCTATAGCGCCATCGGGATTTTACTTTATTTCTTCATGCGACACTACTAAAGAAATATGGGATTCTCTATTTGAAACATATGAAGGAATGAATACTATTAAGGAAACAAAAATTAATGCTTTGCTACAGATATATGAATTGTTCAAAATTAAATCTAATGAGAGAATTAAAGATTCTTTCAATCGTTTTACTACTATAACTAATGAACTAACATGTCTTGAAAAGAAAATGGAAAATCTTGATCTTGTTAGGAAAGTATTGCGGATCTTACCAAAGTCATGAGATGCCAAGAAGACTACTATAGAAAAAGCATAAGATTTGAATAAGCTTACACTTAGCCAATTGAGGGAGAAACTAATGTCATATAAGTCTCATTTGAACAAAACTAAAGAATCAAACAATAGCACAAAAGCAATAGCATTCAATGCAAAGAAAATAGCTACCGAAGAGTATAACTCTGATGAGGACATCAATATGCTTGCAAAAATATTCAACAAGTTGATGAAAAAGAAATGTAAGAAATTTAAGAATGTTAGCAAATATAACAAATATAATACAGGAAAAAACTTTAAGGAGAAGGAAGAAAAGAAAGAGATCACATGATGTGAATGTAAGAAACCTAGATATATCAAATATAAGTGCCTAGTTCTTATAAAGAAGATTAAAAAATTCAAGAAGAAAAGCCAAGCAATGATGGTAACTTAGAGTAACTTGGACGAGTCAAAAGCTAACTCGGAAGTTGCAAGTGAAGATGAGGAAGAAGCCAATCTATGCTTAATGGCTACATCTGAGGTAAATTTCGAATCTAAAGTTGATATATCAGATAATGAAATATATGCTGAGATGAGAAAACTATTAAAGGCTCTTAAAAAGGCAGACATAAAGATATCTAAGTTAGAAGCAAAAAATAAGGCCTTGAAAAATGAAAAGATGTTTTAAGTCAAACAAACAAATTGCTTATTGATGAGAATGACATCCTAAAGAATGATAATGAAAAAATGCATGTTAATTATAATGTTTTAAGAAAAGAAAATGGTGTTTTGAAGAATGAAATAAAAGATTTAAAAGTTAGAATCAAAGATCTATCACAAACAATCAAGAACACCTTCAATAGATTTAATGAAAGTGACAAAAAAACTAAACATGCTCATAAGTAGTCAAAGATTTGCAAGTATTAAACATAGACTTAAATATGAACATCGTAGCTTATCTAATAATATAAAAAAAGACTGTGTTTCTTAAAGGAAGTGAATCTGTGAATGCTGAACCTATTAAAAACAAGGAATCTATTAAAAAGAACTCAAATAGTAGCAAAAATGGATACTTCATAAGGTGCCCTCAACAACATACGTATCGACTCTAATGATACTGTAGAGACTACAAGTATGGATATAATAAATGGTATCCAAGGCAAAACTATCAATATCAGGTAAATCAAAGGTATGATACATCCTCTTATGCGTGTTTCTTTTGCAATAAAGTAGGCCACATAGAAAAGTATTACTTTTATAAAAGAAACAAACTCAGTACACATCAAGATAAGAAACAAGAAAAGATGAGCTTAACTTGTCAAGGACCTAAGCTTGTTTGGGTTCCTAAAAAGGTTTGACCACCTTTTGTATAATTGCAAGAATAAGGAACAAAAATAAAAAGGTACTTAGTATCTAGATAATAGGTATTCAAGCCATAAAACGAAAGATGTGTCCTTATTCACTAGCATAATGTGGAAGGAAAAAGGATACGTGAGATTTAGAGATGACAGCAGAGGTAAAATTATAGGAACTGGTAAGATTGGTCATCCTCCATATTTGATTGAAAATGTTTCTTTGGTGAAGGGACTAAAACATAATCTATCAAGCATAAGTCAATTATGTGATAGAGTTTATAAAATGATCTTTGAAAAGAGTAAATGTTATGTTTACAATATTGAAGGAGTAAAATTGTTTGAAGGTTTTAGGAAAAGGAACATATATCTGATTATACCCTCTAATATGAATGTTGAATGCTGCTTTCTAACCATAAATGGCAATATACATGTTTGGCATAAAAAAACTTGGTCACATGAACTTTAATCAACTAGAAAAACTTTCTAGAAAGAATTTTATTATTAGTTTACCTAGAATTAGCATAAAGCATGATATCAAATGTACAACCTATTTAAAAAACAAAATAGTTTCAATTACCCATAAAAGTAAAAATATGATTTCTGCAAAATAAACCACTTGAACTTTTATACCTTGATCTGTTTAGAGCTACAAAAACTTTAAGTTTATGAGGAAATAAATATGGACTTATAATTGTTGATGATTTTTCAAGATACATGTCAGTGTTTTTTCTAAAACATAAGTTTGATACTTTTGATATGTTTCAAAATTTTGCTAAACAAATACAAAATGAGAAAGAATATTCTATTGTTGCTTTAAGAACCAACCATGGCAAAGAATTTGACAATACTCTTTTTGTAACTTTTGTGAAGAGCATGGAATAAACCATAATTTTTCAACATCATATAAACCTTAACAAAATGAAGTGGTTTGAAAGAACAAATAGGACAATATAAGAAATGACATGTTCTATGTTAAATGAAAGTGGAATAGCTGAATACTTTTGGGCTAAGGTTGCTACAACTGCTTGCTATATAATGAAGAGTATATGTTCGACCTAATACTACAAAAACATCATATAAACTATTTCATGGTAGAAGACCATTTGTTCCATACTTTCATGTATTTGGATGTACATGTTTTATAATAAAGAATGCAAATAATCTTGGTAAGTTTAATGAACAATCAAATGAAGCAATCTTTTTGAGATATTCACAAAATAGTAAAGCTTATCTTGTTTTCAATAAAATAACAAAAGTAGTTGAAGAATCTATTAATGTGCATTTTCTTGATGAAGTGAAAGATGATTCTAATGATGATGAAGTGTTTATGCCTGTGAAGGAAGATAATGATAATTAACCTAAACTTGATATAGTTAAAAAGGAAGAACCATCTGATAAAATCCTAAAATTTGATAACTTAAAGACTAAAGTAAAATGTAATCTGGAAATCAAAGTTGATAAATTTGAAAGTTCAAAAACCTAAAAGTTTAAATCATCTCATCCCCCTAATTTAATTATTGGTGATATAGAATCAAGAATAAAAACTAGATCCAAGTTGCAAGAACTTGAAAATCACTTTGCTTTGTTGTTTGAATTTAAACTAAATAATATTGATGAAGCACTAAATGATAATAACTAGATCAATGCAATGCAGGAAGAATTAAGTCAATTTCAAATAAAGAATGTTTGGTATCTAGTATCTAGACCTCAAAATAAGACGATAATAGGCACTAAATGGGTTTTTAAAAATAAACTAAATGAAAATGGAAAGATTATCAAAAATAAAGCTAGGCTTGAAGCTAAAGCATAATCACAAGAAGAAGGCATAGATTATGATGAGACATATGCTCCTATTGCTAAACTTGAAGCTATACGACTTTTGATTACCTATGCTTATTTTAAAGATTTTAAGTTATTTCAAATAGATGTGAAAAGTTCTTTTTTTAATTATTATATCAAAGAAGAAGTGTATCTTAAACAACCTATAGATTTGAGGATCCTTTTAAGTCTGAATATGTATTTAAGTTTTAAAAAGCTTTGTATGCACTTAAACAAGTACCAAAAGCTTGATATGAGAGACTCAATGAGTATTTAATCTCTAGTGACTATCAAAGAGGTACAATTGACACAACTTTATTCTTGAAACATTATGACAATGATATATTAGTTGTATAAATCTATGTTGATGACATAATATTTGGATCAATTAATGAAAAATATTGTCAAGAATTTGCAAAGCTTATGCAGGCAGAATTTGAAATGTCAATGATGAGTCAGTTAAACTTCTTCTTAGGTCTACAAATTAAGCAAACAAAAAAAAGGAATTTTCATTCATCAAGAGAAGTATAGAAAGATATTGAAAAAGTTTAGATATGAAAATTTAAAGAAAGTTGATACCCCAATGAGTTCTTCTACCAGGTTAGACCTTAATTCTCGAGGTAAGAAAATCAATGAAAAATTATATAAAAGTTTAATTGGTTTACTTATGTATTTAACTGCATCCAAACCAGATATTTTTTTTTTATTTGTATTTGCACAAGATTTCAAAGTAATCCAACTAAAACACATTTAAAAGTTATTAAAAGAATTTTCAAGTACATTGCATACACTGCAAAATTAGGAATCTAGTATCCCAAAAACCAACATTTTAAATTAACCAGATACTCAAATACTGATTATGCAAGATACAGAGTGGATAGAAAAAGTTCTTCTGGTACTTGTCAATTCTTAGGAAACAAACTAATGTGTTGGTCTTCTAAGAAACAGCACTCAGTTGCTCAATCAACTGCAGAAGCTGAATATGTTTCAATTGGAAATTGTTGTGCACAAATTCTTTAGATAAAACAACAATTGCAAGATTGTGGATTAATTTATTAAAATATTCCTATAAGATGTGATAATATAAGTGCTATAAATTTAACTAAAAATCTTATGCATCATTTAAGATCTAAACATATAGAAATTAGACATCATTTTATTATGGATCATGTTACGAATGAAAATATTAATATTGAATTTGTTTCTACTAAAAATCAATATGCAAATATTTTTACAAAACCTTCAAATAAAAATAGATTTGAATTTTTTAGAAATAAAATTGGTATATGTAATCCTTTTTATTAAATGTATTTAGCTTATATCTTTCTGCACATGCTCTTTTACTATAAATGATGGTAAATAAAAAGTGTGCCTTTTTTTCATGGAAAATAAGCAAACTAAAAGATCCTCATAGCTGTTAAAGCACCTTTTCCAACTTTTCAAATCACAACCTTCTCTCTCTTAAAAACTTTATCTTGAATAACCAACCAAACTCCTAGCTTCTTCACAATTGAACTTCAAAAAGAAATTCAAACACTATTCAATTGCAAAACCCTAAAATGGCTCCCAAAAAATCATTCAGAATAGTATCCAAGGGTTTCAAATCCAAGAAAGTCAAACAAACCATCACCATCATGGATAAATCATCTGATTCTAAGGAAATTGTGTCTTTCGACAAAAATAAACACAAAAAGAAAGAAATAAGGTCGAAAAGAGTGCATGACCATGTTAAGGAGGTATTTGATATAGAGGAAAGTGATAATGATGAAAGGGTTGGTGAAAGTGAGTTCACCAGAGATGCTTCTGAGAATGACAACATGAAATCAAACCTTAAGACTAAGACTGACTCTAAAGAATCCCAAGAAAAGAATCTAAAACCAAAGAAAAGGGAAAGGATGAAGAAGAGAAAATGCTCTCCTAAATCAACATCCGACAACCCTTAACCTAAGAAAAGGAAAAGAACTTTGAACAAAGTATCAAATTGTTCTTTTATGGATTTTAAGTTTTTTTGGAAGAATGGTTTTTACTAAGATCATTGGCTGAATTGTATAAGGTGTAAGAATTTTTGTAATGTGACCGATCTTGTTGATGAGAATTTAGTAAGAGAATTTTACAATAATTTGGAAATGTTAGATGGTTTTGTTTTGAAATCACAAGTTTCAAGAAAAATCTATAAAATTTAGTTGAAAAGATCTTATTGAATGCTTTAACATGAGAGATGAAAAGGATAATAAAAGGCTAGTCAATCCTACAAAAAGTGATGTTTTTAAGGAAATTAACAATGGAGTTAGAGATTTTGGAGAAAAGGATATATTTTTTACTAAATTTGAATCGTTGATAAGGCTATGGCATAAGGTTGTTATAGATTGTATACAGCCAAAGAATGGGAGTTCAACAACAGTTTCTAAAGAGGGGGTAGTAACAATCCTAGCTATTAAAAAAAAAAAACTAAAAATTGACATGTTAAGTAGGATTCTAAAACACATGTGGAGAATTAAAGAAAATAGACCTTATGGAAATCTTTTAATGAAGCTATTCAATCTTAAGAAACTTAGTCTATCTAAGAAGGTTAAGTCACCAATTGGATTGAAGAGGATTGGAGAAACAAATCTAAAACATATGAATATTCTACTGAAGGATAAGTTTTGGTTCTTGAAAGATGGAGCATGGTATAGACATCCTAAGTTTAGTAAGATGAAGTTTGATTGGAAAAAGGTGAAAGCAATTGCTGAGGGGGAGCTTTCATTAGACTCAAAAAGTGGTTCAAAAGATTTTGAACAATTTGAAAAGGAGGCAAACACACCACATAAAAGAGCTAGCAAGAAGGGAAATTTGAGATCAATGAAGGAATGGAAGTTCATGAAGATGGTGAATCAAAAAGTGTTCTTGTTAAACCACCTAGAGAATCTTAAAGACCTAACACCAATGCTAACATCGTTGATTTAATGGAGAAAAGGTTTACTAAAATGAAGAGGAACCTTGAAAAATAAATACTAGATGCCTTAAAGGGTTTTGAAAAACCTAATTCAACCCATCCTGACACTAATCCTGTAACAGGGATTAACAACAACAATTCGGAGGCAAATTGGTTATTGTAATCAATACTCGGGAGAATTAGATTTTTCATTCATATCCCCTTTTTGTTCTTCTGCAAGTATCTTATATGATATTGTTGGTTACACATTTTAACAACCCATGTGCAGGTTAACAAATTATGGAAACATTCTAATGGGTGGGCTTAATTAACTATTACTAATTTCGTAATTGGGTTGTCCCCAGCCCATATCAACCGGCCTTGGTATCATCAGCCCATATCTATCTTCAGCCGTTACCCGGCCCATCCACAGAGCCCACTCCATGCACTACGCATCCCCACCATATCAACTAGCACCCTACGCGCACACCTGCATTCCTCTGAACTTAAGCAGACATTCCACACACTCGCACTTCCACCATATCCCGCAACACTATCACACGCGCACGCATTCTCCTCCACCACAGTCAGATTACTTTACTCTTCCTATACGATCTGATAGACTCCTCTCTCTCAAAGCTTCCCCCCAAAAACCCTAACTCCTTCTCCCTCGTTACAATCCCTTCATCTAAAATTTCCCTTGTCCACAAGGGTGCATGGGGAAATCTGAGCCTTAGATCTGTTAGGAATTCCCACGTCGCATCCGAGAGGGGTCGATCTTTCCACAGTGTAAGCCCCATGGTGTCTACTTGATTTCCCCTTTTGATCATCTTTCGTTCCAAGATCTTAAGAGGTTCTGACTTGTCTTCTTCTTTTGTAACAGGTAACAAGGGCAAGCAGTTCCTTCCCTGACCATGGTAAAGCTTGAGCTGGGAGATGTGAAAGGTGGGATGGATGTTTGCTTCGCTTGGTAGATCCAGACAGTAAGCCACCTTCCCAACCCTGTCTATTACCTTATATGGTCCATAATACTTAGGAGATAACTTCTGGTTATTTATTTTTCGCACACTTAACTGTTTATAGGGTTGTAACTTAAATAATACCCAATCCCCTATGTTGAACTCCCTGTCTATCCTCTTTCAATCAGCTTGTTGCTTCATCCGGTTCTGAGCCCTTGTTAAGTGGAACTTCAGGATGCATATGGTGTCTTCACTACTTGTTAACATATTGTTAACCGTGGCATTCCTAGAATCCTTAGGAATGTAAGGAAGGTATAGTGGGGGAGAATACCCGTATAGGATTTCAAAGGGGATTTTCTTGGCACTAGCATGATAGTTAGTGTTGTACCAAAACTCTGCTAAAGATAGGTACTGTCCCCATTTCTTAAGATGGTCACTTGTCATGCATCTTAGGTAGGTTTCCAAACACCTATTGACCCTTTCTGTCTGGCCATCCGTTTGAGGATGATATGCCATAGACAAATTTAGTTCAACTCCTTGTAATCTAAAGAATTCCTTCCAAAATTGACTAACAAACACAGGATCCCTGTCACTGGTGATACTTTCGGGCATTCCATGCAACTTGTACACATGATCCAAGTATAACCTTACCACTTGTGGAGCTGAGTAAGGATGTGGAAGGTACATGAAGTGGGCATACTTACTCAGGCGGTCCACAATCACCATAATCACTTCTTGCCCATTAGACTTAGGCAGCCCTTCAATGAAGTCCATGGTTACATCCGCCCAACAAGTGCTTGGTATTGGCAGCGGTTGTAACAGTCTTGGTAGGGCCACATGCTCAAACTTGTGTCTTTGGCAGACCTCACACTCCCTTACATATTGCCTTACATCACACTCTAACTTGGGCCAATAGAAGACAGAATTTATCTTCTTATAGGTGGTATTAGCCCCTGAGTGTCCTCCTACTACTCCATCGTGGTACATCTTTAGTAGCTTCCTTCTAAGCTCCACGGATAGCCCCACTACACACTTGCCCTTCCTCCTCAACAGCCCTTGATCCAAGGTGAAATGCTTGCACTCTTCTCCCCTCCTAAGGCAATCAAGCATGTTTTGATAACCTCTAGGAAGAGACCAATTGTGCCTTAGTTCCTCCACCAGTTCTGGGGTGGTGGCAGTGACTGCAATTGCCCTTAACTCCAATTGCCCCATTCTGGACAAGGCGTCTGCAGCTTGATTAGTTCGTGCACTTTTATACCTTATTTCGTAATCTATGCCCAACAGCTTAGTTAACCATTTGTGTTGGCTGGAAGTGACCAACCGTTGCTCTAGTAGGTGCTTCAAACTTTGGTGATCAGTCTTAATAACAAAGTGCCTCCCCATTGAGTAATGTCTCCACTTCTCAACTACATAAACCAGGGCTAGGAGTTCCTTCTCATACACAGACATTCCTTGCTGCCTACTGTTCAGTGTTTTACTAAGATAGGCTATGGGGTGATGTTCTTGCATCAGAACAGCCCCCACTCCTTCTCTACTAGCATCCGTTTCTACCACGAACTCCTTACTATAATCCGGGAGTCTTAAGACTGGGGAACTGGACAAAGCAACCTTAAGTCTGTCAAAGGCAATCCGGCAATCACCATTCCACTTAAAATTATCTTTCTTCAGCAATAATGTGAGCGGCCTGGTGATAACACTATATCCTTTAATGAATCTCCTATAATAGCCGGATAGCCCCAAGAAGCCTCTCAACTGCCTTAAACTCTTTAGAACGGTCCAGTTGACAATGGACTCAATCTTCCTCAGATCTGTTGTTACTCCTTCCCTAGTGATAATGTGTCCCAAATATTCTACCTTAGTAGCCCCAAAGGTGCATTTGGATCTTTTCAAGTAAAGTTGCTCCCGCTTCAAAACCTGGAATACTGCCTTCAAGTGTTTCCCATGTTCCTCTAAACTCTTGTTGTAGATTAGTATATCATCAAAAAACATTAGGACAAACCTCCTTAAATAGGCCTTAAAAACCTTATTCATAAGGCCTTGGAATGTGGAAGGAGCGTTGGTTAAGCCAAAAGGCATAACCAAGAATTCATAATGTCCCCCATGTGTCTTAAAGGCTGTCTTATACACATCTTTAGGGTGCATCCTGATTTGGTGATACCCAGATCTCAAATCCAACTTGCTGAAGTAAGCGGCCCCACTTAGTTCATCGAATAGATCTTCTATGATAGGAATTGGGAACCGATCCTTGACAGTCTAATTGTTCAATTTATGGTAGTCCACACACATTCGTCAAGTGTTGTCCTTCTTTTTTACCAAGATAACCAGCGAGGAAAAAGGACTGTGGCTGTGTTTGATTATCCCACTCAAGAGCATTTCCTTCACCATATCTTCTAGGACAATCTTCTGCATGGAAGAATGTCTATAGGGTCGAATGTTGACAACCCTGGAGTCTTCCTATAAGGGAATTTTATGATCAAATTCCCTATGTGGTGGTAACTCATGTGACTCTTCAAAAAGATCGTGGAACTCCTCTAGTAAATCCAACAGCTCTGGTTGCAAATTCTGTTGTTTCTTCCTATCATCCTCCTCATTCAGAGCTTGGACTATCCAACATTGGTAATGTAGCGCTCCATTTCCTTCAAACAGCTTGGATAACTCATTTACTCTCACAACCTTAAGCCTCTCCTTATCTGCGGTCAACTTACACTCACGGCCATTCCAATTAAAGCTCATGGTCAGGTGTTGGAAATTCCAGAGGATGGTACCCAATGACCTCAGCCATAGTACTCCCAAAATCACATCACAACCGGATAAAGTTAGCAAGTACACCTCGGCTGTGAATTCATGTCCTTGCATTTCCCAAGTGAACCTGGAAATCTTGCTTGTTCTAGTTAAGTCAGTACCATCAGCTAATGTTACCTTGAGGGAAGGTACATCAGAAAATAAGCACCCAAGCCCCTTGGCCAGGTGTTCATCGATGAAATTTAGTGAGCTGCCTGTGTCAACAAGTATGCTCAACTTCCTTTTCTTATAATATCCACTCACCTTCATACTGCTTAGGTTGTGTCCTTAATCCCGGTTCAAGACATTGAGAGTGAGCTTAGCGAAGTCAGCTTCTACTTCTTCCGAAGGAATGTCTTCCTCCTCTGCATCTTCCTTCCCATCCTCAACCTCGACTAGCAACATGTTCAGCCTTTTCTTGCATCTATGGCCTGGACCAAAAGGTTCATCACACCAAAAACATTGCTTTTTCCTTCTCTTTTCTTTTAGTTCCTCAGGGGTAAGTCTTTTGGTAAGTCGGGTTTATGGACTGGTGGAGTTTGATGGTTTAGGGGTGTTATTATGTGTTTGAGGGTTCTTATGGTTGGCAGTAGTGATTGGTGGGTTCCTGGTGTAAGTTGGGGTCCGGTAGGACGGGAATGGTATGTAAGAAGAGGTGAATTAGGTGTTGTGTTTAGGCGAGGGGTTTTGAGGTATTGACTAGTGGAAAGGAGGTTTGCTTCTTGCAATTTGGCTAAGGAGTAGGTCTCTTGCAGAGTTTGGGGGTTGAACATGTGTATAGGGTATTGTATGGTAGGGTGCAGTCCACTCAAGAAGCAGCTTATCAAGTAGGCCTCTGGAAGCTTAACCTGAGTCACTAAGTGCTCAAATTCTTCTAAGTAGTCTTGCAGAGCTCCAACTTGGTGTAATTCCTTAAGTTCTACCATAGGATCTTCATACGCCTTCTTCCTAAACCTCGCTTGTAGTGCCTTAACCAACTCATTCCAAGTAATAGTATGGTGGTTCTCTAAAGTCTGAATGTAAGAGTGATACCACTTCAATGCCCTTCCCTCTAAATACATAGCAGCCACTCTAATCTTCCAATCCTCAGGGGTAGAATCAATTTCGAAGTATTGTTGTGCCTTATATAACCAATCCTTAATATCATTACCATCAAAAGATGGAAAATCCACCCTAGGTGCTCGTGTTTGCAGATGGTTCTCTATGGTTACTGCACGCACTAGTGCTAATCCATGTCTATCATCAATTTCAGGCAACTTACTAGGATCCTTTGCCGTAGAGCCAGATGAATCCAACTGGTCATATTTACTTGTCTTCAAGCCGGCAATGGTCAGTATCTGCTGGTCCATTAGCTCTTGCATTCTCTTGAGTGTATCGTAGATGGGTTTAAGGGCTTCCTCTGTGTGCTCCTTCACCGCATTACGCACAGCATCATCAAACTTCTTGGATTCACGAGTCTCCATGACACAACCAAGCTCTGATACCAATTGTAACAGGGATTAACAACAACAATTCGGATGCAAATTGGTTATTGTAATCAATACTCGGGAGAATTAGATTTTTCATTCATATCCCCTTTTTGTTCTTCTGCAAGTATCTTATATGATATTGTTGGTTACACATTCTAACAACCCATGTGCAGGTTAACAAATTATAGAATCGTTCTAATGGGTGGGCTTAATTAACTATTACTAATTTCGTAATTGGGTTGTCCCCAGCCCATGTCAACCGGCCCTGGTATCATCAGCCCGTATCCATCTTCAGCCATTACCCGGCCCATCCACAGAGCCCACTCGATGCACTGCGCATCCCCACCATATCAGCCAGCACCCCACGCGCACACTTGCATTCCTCTCAACTTAAGCAGACATTCCACACACTCGCACTTCCACCGTATCCCGCAACACTATCACACACGCACGCATTCTCCTCCACCACAATTAGATTACTTTACTCTTCCTATGCGATTTGACAGACTCCTCTCTCTCGAAGCTTCCCCCCAGAAACCCTAACTCCTTCTCCCTCGTTACAAATCCTTCACCACCATCCCCTAAACCAATTGGATCATCCTCTACTAGAAAGAGTTATGCTGCTTCATACTTTCTAACTATCAAAAATCTACACCAACTATTCCTACTACTTCAAATGATAAATCACCATCATCCTAACCCCAAAACTTCTCTCAAAAGAATACAAATGAATCGGCAAAAATATGCATATCATTCTTTATCAACCTCAAGATTTCAAGAAATACCAATCTCAACAACCTAATGATGCTCTTGCTCCAACAAAATGCAAATTCTTTAAAAGAACTAAAAGATGTGCTAGAAAGTCTGCCAAGAAAATTAAAACAAAGAAAAATTAGTTGATGTTTTTATTGTTTAAACTTTGTTATTATCTGTTTTAAAGTACTTTTGATGTACTGTTGTTGCATTTAACTTTAATGAAGATTCTTCTTTATGTTAATGTTCTCACTAGTATTTTTTTATTTATTTATCTACTAATAACAAAAAGGGGGAGAAAATATGTGAAAAATAAACAAAAACTCAAAGTATTAGTAAAGAAAAAGGAATTTAAAAATTTGAATAGATGTTTTTAATATTTTTGTTTATGAAGGGTTTTATTATAATCAAAAAGGGGGAGAATGTTAAGTTCTTTTAATAATAGTTTTGATGATAACAAAAAGCTAAGAGATTACTAAGTTATCAAGTGTGCAATTGAATAATATATAAGTAATTCCATTTAATTAAATAGCACTCTTAGTAGAAAAGTTTTCCTCTTAAGTTTTTACTCAGAAGGTAACTCAAAGACTGACTCAGTAAACCTGCTACATGAACAAAAATTACAATAACATAGCTTGTTGCAAAATGAGTTTATCCTAGAAGTTTTAATCAACTTGAAAGCCCAGCTCCAAAGTTGAATGTATTTGGGTAATACATTCAAAATGTTCCACAAAGTTGGTTAATATATCTAGGGGATTTGAAGTTATAATCAATTTAAAGATTAAAACTAAAGTTGATCCAAATTTAACAAAGCAAAGTTTGTCTGATGAAGATTTATATTTTTCAAGATCCAAAGTTGCATTTGAGAAGCAGAAGACATTCAAAAAGGATAACAAACAAGATAAACTCCTATTTCTAAGGGATAAGAAGTTGATTCAAATTAAAGTATATCAGAAGCAATTCTTATCAAGATATTGTCAATACTTTTTGAAGATATTATCCACAAACTTCGTTAACAATATGGAACCAATCAAGGAACAATTTTGAATTTGAGATAAGCATAAAAGATATGATCTACACAAACTAAAGATCAACGTTCCATTTTTTTTTTTTTTGAATAGAAGATATACTCGAAGATTATGATCTCTAGCAAATGAAAAATATGGAGAACAAATCTTATCTCCAATGTCTAGTCTATCTTCTTCTAGCTATTACATGATCTGAAGTTAAATACCCTCAGCGTCCAAGAAAAAGCAGACATAAAAAATAAAGCTCACTTTATTATGCAAAATACTCAGCATTCTCTATGCAAAATTCTATTACATTTCATTTTATTATTATTTTGTACTAAACTTAGTGAGATTTCATTATCTTTATTCCTCGTTAATTTTGATACTTTATGAGAGTTAGATTACAAATAGACCAAGTTTAGAGATAGCTAAGTGATAGCATGAAGTCTGACAGAGTGAATTTTGGTCACTATTTGTAATCTTATTTCTTGATTGGATATGGTGGAACATACCAATGTGTAATATCGGATCTCCGGCTTGGAGCTAGAAGAGAAGACTAACACTCGAGGTAAAACCTCTATAAATCCTTGCTCAAACTTCTCTTACTCTACTCTTTTATTTTCATGCATCAAATTATTTGTTTTGTTTGCAAAGCAAATTCAAAGCCATAATTTATAAACAACTAATTGAGGATGTGATCTAATTTTTTAAGAAAGAAAGTTAAATTTTTAAGTATCCAATTCACCCTCATCTTGGTTACTCTTTGGGACCAACATATATATACACACACACAAAACAAATGATAAATGGTAAGAAAAATTGTTAAGAAAGTTCATTGAAAACAAAGGCAAAGGGTGGAAGGGGCCTTAGCCCAACCAAGCTCATGGAAAAAATTAATTATTAAAATTTATTTCAAAAGTAAAAAAAAA
Source organism: Laguncularia racemosa (assembly GCA_037954665.1). Lineage (NCBI taxonomy): Eukaryota > Viridiplantae > Streptophyta > Magnoliopsida > Myrtales > Combretaceae > Laguncularia > Laguncularia racemosa. The sequence goes on along the minus strand of JBBMOL010000119.1, from coordinate 1,537,423 downwards.
AATATGTAACATATTTCTATTTTATCACAAATATAATTATAAAATTGATTATGGTTATGTGGTTAGGTATTTAAATTTACATACTTAACATTATGACTTTAATTCCCATTAAAGTCACTTTTACTTTTTTAAGTTACATCTATTGTATATCACAATAACTTATTTTTATTTTAATTAGTAAATTTAAATTTCATTAAAAAATGATAGTTTACTAAATAATTTATCATTACACACTATTTAATAAAACTAGATACATCAAGTCCGAATCCCCCTCCCAAAAGTCATGATATGTACATAGTTAGCTTAACAAAAAAACTACAACCAGAAAACTACATAAACAGTCAAGGAATTACTTCCTTTACTTAATTATTAAAAAAAAAAAACTTTTACGCCTAGATAGTTATTTCAACAGCTAATTCAATTGAGAAATAAATGAATAAAAAGCAACTATATGCATTGAAACCTCAAAATTACAGCTATAGATACTCTAGTTTCTTTGTATTCCTATACTCAATTATTTCCTGGTTTCCTACGGTTTCTCATTAGCACGCTTTTCTTTAAAATCAACATTAGGACTCCCCTTCTTCAAAATCGACTTTAATGTTTCTAAAATGGAAATTATCTTCTTCTTTTTTAACTTAGAGAACTACCTATTTATTTTAGTTGTAAGTTTCATAACTTTCCACATATTTAAAAGTTTCGTAAATTATTATTCTCATATTATAGATAGATTCATTTAATATTTAAGACCCATGTGGTTCATCTTTTTTTTGTTTGTTCAACATCCATCTAAATATATGAATTTACCAATATATCAAAAAGATGAAAATTTTACAAAATTTAATAACTAACATATTCCCAAAAAATTGATCTTATTTTCCCATTACTTTATTTATTTTTATAAAAATATCAACTAATATCTCATTTTCCAATATATAAAATATATCTTTTAAACCTCTTCTCTAAAAAATTCACAAACTTTTACTTCCTAATTCCCATTTTTCAATCACCATTTTTGTCATAATTACAAAAATAACATATAGATATAATAGTATCCCCAAAACTAAATTTCAAAAAAATACAAATCAGATACAGGTAAGATTCAGAAAAAAAAAAAAATCCAAACTAGTCTTTAGTTTCCTAAGCAACAAGATATCGATTCATTTATTCAATATTTTGCTCAAGCAGCCACTTTTACAAATGAAGTAATTTATGTGACTCATTATTCAGTAAACCTTTCACATATTATCAATTATATTTGAATTTTTATCTCTTATGATTTAGCATTGCTATAACCATAAGAACATTACTATTTTAGATATTGGGGCATCATATTGATTTCTATAGTCACAATTCGCGTAGAGATTAATGCACAAAAACTATGCTTAGGTTGATTATGATTCGACATAGAAATGTTCCATCATATCAAATAATGTGTTGTCCATATTTTGTTTCTTCCAGATACTCCTTATCAATTAAAACTTACAAAGACATAATCATCGATGTCAAAAGGAGGATGGTGTGATTTTAAACAGATCGCACCATAACCTTGCTCAGCTTAACCTATGGACTTGGCATAGACAAATCATGATGGGAATCACACACTCATTGGACTAATCACCAGAGCTAAAGCTAGTGAATTACTAATTTAGTTCATAAATTTCTTTGTGGTTCTAATCATGAGATTGTTGATTTGAATTGTGATATGCATCTCATTCATACTACAGCTCTAGGTAGTTTGAATATAATAAGTTTAGCTTTAAAATCACAAGAAAATAAGGAGGGGGGATCTGCCTTTGATGTACCATTTAGGAATAGATCAGTGTTTATAAAATTCAATAGTACATACAAATGGCTGGATTAAATCATTCAAACAGCTAGAAGATTTCAAGGCCCCTTTAAAAATCAAAATGAAAAACCCACAAAAAGACACTTTCTCAATAGATCATGATTGTGAACCAACTTGGTATCCAATTGTTCATATCACAATTCTAGTATCAAAGCTTTGGATCTACTAAAGGAGTAATGTTGTGGCATGATGGTGGTACTGTAGTGTTTAATTTTGTGTCTATCGTTATACATGGTAGCATACATGTGTTCGTTGCGTTGTCTTGATTTAAAGTGGGAATAGTAATTTATTGCAGTAGGGTTGATATGTCTAAAGAGATTGTTTACAGCGGTAATGTTGATTTCAAGTGGAAGATAGATGGTGATAGCCATTATAGAGTAAATAGCGTGCCTAAGCTAACAATGGAGTAACAAATAATTAAAGATGCATCGCCTAGACAACGGTTATCGGTTCGCCAAGAGTAGCTACATATGGTTGTAATGATGGCATTCAAGTGCACATCGAAAGCAATGAGCTAGCGAAGGATGAATATGCTACTTTATAATAAAAGAATGTTAAAACTCAACGGAGGAGAGTTGGTGATGATGAGGTTGGTAAGTGAAAAGAGAGGAAACAGCAATTACATAATCGACTTGTTCCCAACTGAAAGCACAAGAGTAAATAAAAATAAATTAAATTACAAGAGAAAGGTTTGAGAATGTTAGGCAATTTATTTATAAAGGTTTCTCCTTGTGAGTTGATTCATTCTTCTAACTCCATGCTAGGGAATCTATCTTCCACATTGACATGTTTCATTAGCTAGATGAGAAATGACAATGGGTTGCAAACCTCTTTACTATGAGTAAGCAAGATTCTATTTTGCCTCATGCTCCCAATATAAGAATTGCACAGAACAACAGAATCTATGAAGTTATACATGTGTTTTATTAAATATATTAGATATTATATCAAAGTTATTTAGTTTAGTTAGTTAGTTTCTGATATAGTAGTATAAATAGAGTGTTAACACGGTTTTCTATCAGCTGAAAAATAATTTTTCTAAACACACAAAACTACTTCTTCCATCCATGTTACATCAGTTCAAGATTACATACTACTACTTGTGTTCTTATTTTGGTCGTGCAAGATTGATCTTAATCAAGTTCCATCATCTCCAATTTAATCAAGAAAAGAGTAAAGATTCTTACATGGTATCAAAGTGAGTAACATCCTCTTGTTCAAAGATTTCTTAGTTTAGATATCAGTTGCAGTTGTGTTGAAGTCTATCATGAATCATAATCATTCCTAGCTGACCCTGCAACAATTAACCCTTTGTTCATCTTTGGATCCAGTAATCCTAAGATGATAATAGGAAACATAGTCTTTAATGGAAGCAATTTTCTAGATTGGAATAGATCCATACGCATTGCTTTAGGAGCTAAGCTTAAGCTAAGATTCATAGACAGAACAATTTATAAACCAGAGACCAATTCAAATGATCTTGTTCGATGGACAAGATCTGATTATATGGTCAAATGCTAGCTACTTAATACAATGAGTAGCAAATTATCCCAAAGCTTTATGTTTATGCAATCTAAATTTGAATTGTGGAAAGAAGTTTGCAAACAATGTAGATAAATGAATGGACCTCTAATCTTTCAAATACAACATAAGATTTTGAATACAAGACAAGGGAATCAATCTGTGACAACATATTATAACAAGTTGAAGCAATATTAGAAAGAATTACAGTCATTGAATCCATATCCTACATGTTCTTGTGGAAGGCTTGAATATTGTACATGTGATTTAAAGGAGAGACTTTTTTTATATGAATCTCAAATGAAGTTAATGCAATTTCTTATGGGTTTATGTAAGGTTCATGAATTGGTGAGGAACCAAATTTTGTCATTGGATCGTTTGCCAATAGTAGGATGAGCATTTTATCTAGTGTTGCTAGTGGAAAAGCAGTAACAAGTATCATCATTGATTGGGAATGAAGGTGATTTGTCGGTATTTGTAGTAAGCAAAAACAATTTCAATGATAGGAAGGATAATAGGAAAGGAAAATTGCATTGCAAAAACTATAATTCAAATAGACATTCAATAGAGACATGTTTTGAATTGATAGGATACCCTGAGTGGTACAACGAAAGAAAGAATTCGACTAAGATAGAGAATTCAAGACCTGCTACAAATCTTGTGACCAAGAAACAGACCAAGATTATTGGACATAATACTCCTTTTGATCATGTAACTAATGATAATGTATCTATCTTTGATAGATAGGTTATTCATTGTGTTTGTCAGGAAGTATTGTGGATAATGAAGAATAAGCAAGTTCAAGAACAAGAAGATTTGAATCATTCATCTGTCCACTTTGCGAGTATATCTAAACCCATAAAGTTCTTTAATGATTTGAATAAAAAGAATGGTTCTTAAATTATGGACATAGGTGCCAATGATCATATGACACCTTTTGAATTTTTGTTACATGATAAACGTTGTTTATCTACCCCATTTTTGTTAACCTTCTTAATGGAACTAAGTAATCAGTAAATACTATAGGATCTATCAAGATTATGAAAGCCTTAACCCTTCACAATGTTTTTCTATTACTAGACTTTAAACACAACTTACTTTTAACTCCAAAACTCTTAGAAAACTTACCTCTTTTAGCTAAATTTGACAAGAACTCATGCTTATTCCAGGACCTAACAACTAGAAAATGTGTTACTACTGCTCAAGAAAGCAACGACCTATATATACTGCAATCCGATGAAATTAGGTGTTGTAATCCCTTTGAAAGTGTGATGTGAAAATCCTCTTCTTCAGAATGTAATAAATCCTTAGTTTCTATAGCTTCCTCTTCTTTAGAATGTAATAAATCCTTAATTTCTATAGCTTTTGGTTCATCAAAAACTATATCTTCAAACTTGCATTTGTTTCATGCAAGATTAGGACAAACTTCTCCTTCAAAATTAGAACATTTACAAAGTTGTAAAGAGTTTGATTTGCAGAATTTTTTTTGTGATACATGTCAATTAACGAAAAGCCATTGATTACCTTTTTCACGAAGTGAGTTTATCCCTAAATCCATTTTTGAATTGTTGCACAGACTTATGGGGACCATATCATGTTGTTTTAAACTCCAGAGCAACTTATTTTCTCACTATTGTAGATGACTTTTCTAGAGGCACTTAGACATCTCCGTTGAATCATAAATACCACATTTTATCCCATCTTAAACACTTCATTGCTTATGTTAGAACTCATCTCCATATTGTACCTAAGTTCGTTCGCACAAATAATGGTGGGGAATTTACATCCAAAAATTACTAGATCTTCTTAATGAACTTGGGATCATTCATCAGAAAACTTCACCCTAAACTCCTCAACAAAATGGAACTGTTAAACGCAACCATAGGCATCTATTAGAAACATCTCGAGCTATGAGATTGCATGCAAACTTACCTAAAGAATTTTAGGGTGATTACACCCTCACAAACGCATATCTTATCAATAAAATGCCTATGGCAAGACTAAATTGGAAAACACCCTATGAGATTTTGTTTGGGAAGTTACCTTCATATGAGCATTTACAAATAATGGGTTACTTATGTTATGCAACCAATGTTCTACCTCATAAAGATAAATTTAATGCTAAAGGCATTAAGTGTGTTTTCTTAAGATATAGACATGCACAAAAAGCATATAAGTTTTATGCTTTAGATTCTCAAAGGTTCATTGTAAGCAGAGATGTTATATTCTTTGAAAATCGATTTCCTTTCAAGGATTTTGTTATAACAATAAAGGAATGTGGTTCCCCTGCCTCTTCTTTTCCGCATATTTTGTTTCCTTAAAAAACAATTGGTACAAACAGTTTTATTTCCAATCCTAATTTAGCATCGAAATCTTCTTACTCATCTAGTCCAAGCAATCCTATTTCTAATCCCACTATAGCATCAGAATCCTACGATGCATCTATTCCTAATCATTCTTCCACTCCAGTTTCAATTTTTGTTAGGCATTTCTACAGGGGAACAACAAACACCTCAATGGTCACAAGATTATGTACATACTATCAATAGTGTTTTTCCATCAAGAATTTCTTCAAACACTATAACACATGATTCGTTGTCTTCTATTACAAACCCATTGTTTGCCTCCAATACCTTTATTTCTTATCCCAATTATTATGTTAGTTCATTGGCTAATGTTTTCATGACTAAGAACCCACTTCTTATTCCCAAGCATCACAAGATAATTTATGGGTTGAGGTTATGTCACAAGAGTCAAAAGCTCTTGAAGACAACCAAACCTAGGAGTTAACAAAAGAAAACATGCTATTGGATGCAAATGGGTGTACAAGATTAAATATCTTATTGATGGTAGTGTTGAACATTATTGTAACACCCCGAAACCGAAGTACGCTATGGCTCGCCACGTGTCCTTATTTCTTGAAGACATGCAAAAACTCAATTACTACTATTCTTCAAATACTTTTGATAATAGTCTTAAATCATCTACTGCATAACAAAGATTAATGAAATTTCCCATCCTCAACAATAAGTCATCAACAATCTTCTCAATTTAAACAGCGGAAGCGATTAATATTCACTTACAATAGAAATTCCTAAAATGATTAAATAAAAATCTAACATGTCTTTCCTTGATCTATCTACTAGTCATCGTAATAGAAGTATTCTATATTATCTTCATTGTTCTAATCTTGAGCCGATTCCCCTAGGTTTTCAACATGTCTTACGATCTCTCCAGTAGCATCTATAACTAAAAAAATTTCCCACGAGGGATAAGCTAACACCCAATACAATGCATACCTACACACACACACACATGTCATGCCAGAAACAATAGCACATTTAAAATGCACCATAATATTCATTCCAAATTTTATTTATCTTTCATAATCTTTAGCCAATACACAATCACAACATAAACATCTTCACACATAACATTCCTAAACATCATTTTACAATCCATCCATAAATATATATACATACACATATATATAACAAAGGTAATCCTCTGTCAATGAGTCTCTTTCCATATATAATAATAATATATATATAACAAAGGTAATCCCCTTTGTCTATGAGTCTCTTACCATACATAATAAGAATATATATATATGACAATGGATACTCCCCACTGCCCATGAGTCCATGAGTCATCGCACATTAACCTTCCACATCCATATATAATAATATATATATATATGACAATTGGTACTCGCTATTATCCATGAGTCCATACACTACAACTTTCACAATACACGTCACAACTTTCCACATCACAACCTTCCACATAAGACCCGGTTCCTTTCAGTACACGACTCCACTAAAGACAATGTCATATACCGATCATAGGGGTGCCACCCCAAGAACACCGACCCACACTCAGTTTCTTGGACCCAGTAATTTACAATCACATGCACACTCAATCTGGTTCATTTACAATATCATTAAACCCACACACAAAGGTCTAACTTATCAACCACAAGCAACAAACATGGTATACACATACCTGACTTTGCAAAACTTGGTTTGTTTGATACTTTTCTAGCTTCACAACTCTTCCAAACCTATACATGATTCAAATGGTTTGACTTTAGAATTGTATTCCTATAATATCAAAAAGATACGCGTTTCAACTCAATATGGTCATGTTGGGAGCCGTGTAGTTGAGTGCGAGGTAGTACATGACCATGCCAAAGGCCATATACAATTTTTTTTTTCAACATGGTCATGTTGTTTTCACCCCCCTTTTTTTTCTAACATGGTCTTAACATGATCATGTATCTCTCTCTAATCACTAAGTCATTTTTTTTTTTAAAACATAGTCATATTGAGAGGTCATGTATCTCTCTATTTACTATTCATCAACACAACCTCAACATGGTCGTGTTGATAGGTCGTGTTGAATTTCTTTTTTTTCAACACGATCGTGTTGAGAGGTCATGTATCTCTCTGTTCGCCATTCATTTTCAACACAGTCTTCAACACGGTTGTGTTAAAAAGCCATGTATCTCTCAGTTCACTTTTAGTTTTCAACACGGTCGTGTTTGGGGGCCGTGTATCTCACTATATGCCTCGTAAATCAATCTCTTAGCTCAATTTCTATTCAATTTAACCTATTGATCCATCTAACATAAAATTCATAATGTAATATACTAGTAGATATACTTACTTAACCCAATTTGTAATCGTGATGAGTGAATCGCTTGTTGCGTTCCTTGTGTATCACGGATTGATCTAGATTTGTAAATCTCAATACATTAATTTCCTACACTACTATATACATACTTAAATAATGATTCACAATCGTTGATTTATGTACTTACCCTAATTCGATAAGCTATTGGTGGGAAAAGATCTTCTCCTTCTCTATGAATTCAAGCGTCGTCTCCTTCTCTATGGATTCACACAAGAAGGCTCTAAGGTTCTATGAGAGGTAAAGGAAGGAAAAAAGTCAATAGGGTTTATAATAGCATATTTATATTCATGTATTTACATTCTTCCCCCCTTACAAGAACCTTTAGATTATTTACGATATTAACCTTAGTTGTAATATTCGTATATTTACATTCTTCCCCCCTTACAAGAATTTTCGTCCTCGAAAATTACTTGGATCACTTAAGAATTCTGGGTATCTTCTTCTAGTTCCCATGTTGCTTCTCTTTCAATTTGATTGCTCCATTGCACCTTGACATACTTGATAACCCGTCTTCTCAAAGTTTGCTCTCTAGTATCCACAATTCTAACGGGTCTTTCCACAGTTATGAGATTTGGCTACACTTGTAGAGATTCTAATGCAGTGATTTGATCTGAGTTTGTCACATATTTCCTTAGCATGGAAATGTGAAATACATTGTGTACTCTAACCATACTTGGTGACAATGCCAATCTGTATGCCACCAATCCAATTTTCTCTAAGACTTCAAAGGATCCCACATATCTAGGGTTCAATTTCCCCCTTAGTCCAAATCTTATCACTCCCTTCGTAGGTGAAATCTTTAGCAACACACGATCTCCCACCTAAAACTCCAATGAGCATCTTCTCTTATCTGCATATGAATTTTAGCAGCTTTAGGCTGACTGCATTCTTTACTTGATTAACTTCACTTTGTTTACTGCATCTTGCACTATGTCAGGTCCCAATATTTGTTTCTCACCCACCTTATCCCAATGTAACGGCAATCGGCACTTTGTTCCATACAACACCTTATATGGTGCCATTTGGATGGTAGCTTGATAACTGTTGTTGTTGGCGAATTCCACTAAAGGTAAATGTTCATCCCAATTTCCACCAAGGTCTAATGCACACGCCCTCAACATATCCTCTAATATTTGAATCATTCACTCTGACTGACCATCCGTCTATAGGTGAAAAGTCCTACTAAATTGTAGTTTTGTCCCCAAAGCTCTGTGCAAACTATTCCAAAACCTCCCTACAAATCTTGTATCTCCGATTTTATAATCTTATAATTTCTTTTATATAAATTTGTGTCTGCATCTCTAGTTTATACTTAGTACCTATTGGTATGAAGTGCGCCGATTTTGTAAGCTAATTAACAACTACCTAAACTATTTCCAATTTAGTCACCGATCGAGGTAGTGCTGTGATAAAGTCCATAGTCACATGTTCCCATTTCCATTCTGATATAAGTAAAGGTTGTAACATACCAACAGGTCTCTGATGTTCTATCTTGATCTATTAGCAGGTCGTACACTTAAATACATAATCAACCACTTCTCTCTTCATATTCTTTCACCAATAATGGTTCTTCAGGTCTTTATACATCTTGGTATTTCCAGGTTATATAGAGTACCCAGAATAGTGTGCCTCTTTCAATATCTCTTTCTTCAGTTCATCTATACTTGGCACATAGCCTATGACCATGCCTCAATAGCCCCTCTGCGTCTTCATTGAACTCTATAGCTTTTCCCTCTTCTATTCTTTTCTTCATTTCCTGTATCTCCACATCTTTGACTTGTGCAACTTTTATTCTATCAATTAATACTAGTTGTATTCATAAACTGGCAAGTCTAGCTCCAACTTCTTAGGTAACAATCTCTAAGTCTAGCTTCTACATATCTTCCAATACTCTCTTCTAAGTTGTGATCATCATTGCTAAATTACCATGCTTCTTTCTACTGAGTGCATCAGCAACAATGTTAGCTTTTCCGAGATGGTATTTGATGTCTAAGTCATAGTCCTTTATCAATTCTAGCTAGCGTCTTTGCCTCATATTTAGCTCCTTCTAGGTAAAGAAGTACTTAAGGCTTTTGTGATCTATGTATATTCTACACTTCTCTCCATACAAGTAATGTCTCCATAACTTGAGTGCAAATACCACAATTACTAATTCCAAATCATGTGTCGGGTAATTCTTCTTATAAAGCTTCAACTATCTAAATGTGTATGCAATCACCCCACCATTCTACATTAACACACATCCGAGCCCTTGTATAGAAGCATCACTATACACCACAAATTCTTCACCATTAATCGGTAATGTAAGTACAGGTGTAGAAGTCAATCTCTCCTTCAATGTCATGAAGCTTATTCCACGTCGATCATCCCATACAAACTTGACTCCTTTCTTAATCGACTTAGTCAAAGGGGTTGCTAGTTTAAAGAATCCTGCCACAAATCTTCTGTAGTATCCTGCTAACCCTAAGAAGCTTCTAATTTTTGTTACGGTCTTTGGCCTGAGCCATTTATTTATAGCTCTTATCTTCTCAAGATCTATAGATAATCCATCCTTACTAATCACATGTTCCAAAAAGGTGACTTACTTCAGCCAAAACTCACACTTCTTAAACTTGGCGTACAACTTTTTTACTTGTAATCTGCTTAATACTACCCTCAAGTCTTGCTCATGTTCTTCTTCACTTCTGGAGTATATTAAAATGTCATCTATGAACACGATGACAAACTTAACCAAGTATTCCCTAAATATGTAGTTCATTAAATCCATGAACTCCGCCGATGCATTTGTAAGTCTAAAAGGCATTACTTGGAACTCATAATGCCCATATCTAGTTCTAAAAGCGATCTTCTGGATGTCTTCCTCCTTGATCCTCAATTGATGGTACCCAGATCTCAAGTCTATTTTCAAGAAGACTTGAGCTCTTTGTAATTGATCGAACAAGTCGTCAATCTTTGGGAGAAGGTATTTATTTTTAATTTTTAACCCTATTCAATTCTCAGTAATCTATACATAATCGCATGCTATTGTCTTTCTTCTTCACAAATAATACCAGTGCACCCCAAGGTGAGACACTTGGTCTGATAAACTTCTTATCCAACAGCTCTTGTATTTGATCCTTTAATTCTTTAAACTCTACAAGTGCCATACAATATAGAGCTTTTGATATTGGAGCCGTACCAAGCATTGTATCTATGTTGAATTCAATCTCCCTTACAGGAGGTAAATTGGGTAGGTCATCCAGAAATACTCCAGTAAATTCCTTCACTATCCTTACTCTCTCAATTTCCATCACCTCTTTAGCTTCAACTGCTATTGATGCCATAATACTTTTACCCCACAATTCATAAGTTGGCAATCCTATCGGTCTATAAGTTTCCAATTTAAACTTAAATTATTCTCCTTCTGGCATGTTGAAATGGATGGTCATATCATGACAATCTATTATTGCATGATGTCTAATTAACCAATCCATTCCCAAAATTACAGCAAAATCGGTCATGTCTAACACCAAAAGATCCGCAAACAATATTTTACCTTGCACTTCTATACAGACCTTTCTACATATTTGGTTCAATCCCCTACCCATACCCATAGGAGTACTCAAGCTCAATACAACATTCAGCATTTCTTTACATACATTATATTTACTTCTAAATGCATCAGATATACATGAATGTGATGCACCAGTATCAAACAACACATTTGCTTCAGCATAATTCACTAATAATGTACCTACTAAGGTCTTTGTATTTGGAGTATCCTGTCTCTGTAATACAAATACTTATGCTGGTGCCCTTTGTCTTAGCCCTGTCTATTGAGGTCTACCATTATTAGTCCTAGTCCGGTTTCTTACTACCGAAGCTAGCTGTACATTTTGTTTTGTTTTCTATTTTCTAGGTAGTCCACCATCCTATGACCCCTTTGTTTGCAAAAGAAGCAAAATGTCAATGGGATTGACCTCTCCCAATAGGTTTTGCTTCTATATCCCATCTTCCCACAAAAGAAACAGGCACCCTCTAGCCATTTGCATTCATTTAGCTCATGTGGCCTGTAACATCTTCCACACTTGTTACCTTGTCCCATATATAAGGTTTTTGCTTGGGAGGAGGGTGTTGTTATGACCATAGATCCAGTCTGCACTATGTAGGCCTTTTACCTTTATCTTGAGTGATAATATTCTAAATGGGTCTTTTTTCCCAATACCACTCACGTTCCCAACGTTCTCATCTCGTCAGTTCGCTTGTGACTCTGTTCTAAAAGTTTTGCTTTGTTTACAGCTTCCGAGTAAGTTTTCAGTTGGAAGGCAACTACCTCATGCTGCAATGTGGGCTTTAATCCCAACACAAACCGATGCGCCATGGACTTCTCGTCGGCTTTGAATGCAAGTGGCATGAACTTCATTAAACAGTTGAGTTCCGTCTCATATTCATTTACCAATCTCTTTCCCTGGTAGCAACTACAGTATGATTCCTGCATTCTATCCCTAATGGTGGTCAGGAAATACTACTCATACATTATTTCTTTAAACCTATCCCAAGTGATCACCCCTATGGTGAGTCTAGAAACACTCAACCACCATTCAAAAGCTAAGCCTCTCAGTAAATACACAGCATATTTCACCTTTTTATCTTTAGGTATTCCCAATGCTTCAAAATTCTTTTCTAGTTCATCGATCCACTATTCAGCATCCAATAGATCGTCAACCTTAAGCCTGAATTCCCTGACCATTCTAACAAAATGATCCAAACCCATTTCTCCAATTAGCTTCTCTTTAATCTTTCCATCATCTAGGCTTATCTCATGTTTAGCACTTGCATGTCTTATATCTATTGCTGCTGCTGTGCTACTATTCCTGCTAGAATATTGATAGCCTCTAGCATTAGTGCAGTATTCACCTCATTCCCTCCTTGTCCCTGATGAGGAGCTCTAGGGTGCATTCTGTTATCAGGCGCATCAACTCCAGCTCTTGAGGATAATCCTAAACCTGAAATTCTCCTAGGTATTCTATAAAACAAAATACAATAGTGAGGAATGATAAAGGAATATATATACATTCCTTAAAGTATAAAAAAAAAAAATTAAACATGACATTTTTTTTTAATATTATTAAAGGGGTTCACAAATCGGTAATATCGGTCTCATTTTCTAACCACACTCAATATGTATCTTTATCCTACAAATCCAATACCTAATTCATTCAAAGATCATGACTTACTTTCTATTGGATAAAAACTTACAATATTGATCTTCACTTAATTCTAATGATCATCAAACCTAAACTATCTAGAGATCCAACAACCTAGGCTTTGATACCACCTAAGCTGTAATGCTTCAAAACCCGAGTACGCTACAGCCCACCACGTATCCTCATTTCTTGAAGACACGCAAAGGCTCAATCACTACTATTCTTCAAATACTTTTGATGATAGTCTTAAATCATCTGCTGCATAACAAAGATTAATGAAATTTCCCATCTTTAATAATAAGTCATCAACAATCTTCTCAATTTAAACAGTGGAAGTGATTAACATTCACTTACAATAGAAATTCCCAAAATAATTAAATAAAAATCTAACATGTCTTTCCTTAGTCTATCTACTAGCCATCGTAATAGACGTATTCTATATTCTCTTCATTGTCATAATCTTGAGCTAATTCCCCCAGGTTTTCAACATATCCTATGATCTCTCTAGTAGCATTTGTAACTAAAAAACTTTCCCACAAGGGGTGAGCTAACGCCCAGTACAATGCATACCTACACACACGCATGCATGATGTGCCAGAAACAGTAACACATGCAAAATGCACCATAATATTCATTCAAAATTTTATTTATCTTTCACAATCTTTAGCCGATACACAATCACGACATAAACATCTTCACACATAACATTTCTAAACATCATTTTACAATCCATCCACAAACAATATATACATACATATATATATATGACAAAGGTAATCCCCTGTCCATGAGTCTCTTTCTATACATAATAATAATATATATATGACAAAGGTAACCCTCTTTGTCTATGAGTCTCTTACCATACATAATAATAATATATATATGACAATGGGTACTCCCCACTGCCCATGAGTCCATGAGTCATCGCACATTAACCTTCCACATCCATATATAATAATATATATATATGACAATTGGTACTCGCTATTATCCATGAGTCCATACACTACAACTTTCACAATACACGTCACAACTTTCCACATCACAACATTTCACAACACAACCTTCCACATAAGACCTGGTTCCTTTCAGTACACGACTCCACTAAAGACAATGTCATATACCGATCATAGGGGTGCCACCCCAAGAACACCGACCCACACTCAATTTCTTGGACCCAGTAATTTACAATCACATGCACACTCAATCCAGTTCATTTACAATATCACTAAACTCACACACAAAGGTCTAACTTATCAACCACAAGCAACAAACATGGTATACACATACCTGACTCTGCAAAACTTGGTTTGTTTGATACTTCTCTAGCTTCACAACTCTTCCAAACCTATACATGATTCAAATGGTTTGACTTTAGAATTGTATTCCTATAAATATCAAAGGATACTAAACATGTTTCAACTCAACATGGTCAAGTTAGGAGCCGTGTAGTTGAGTGCGAGGTAATACATGACCGTGCCAAAGGCCATATACAATTTTTTTTTTTCAACATGGTCATGTTGGTTACACAACCCCCCCCCCCCCCCCCCCCCCCCCCCCTTTCCCTTTTTTTTTCTAACATAGTCTTATATCTCTCTCTAATCACTAAGTCATTTTTTTTTTTCAACATGGCCTTCAAAATGGTCATGTTGAGAGGTCATGTGTCTGTATATTCACTATTCATCAACACGAACTCAACATGGTCGTTTTGATAGGTCGTGTTAATTTTTTTTTTTCAACACGGTCGTGTTAAGAGGTCGTGTATCTCTCTATTCACCTTTCATTTTCAACACGGTCGTGTTGGGGGGCCATGTATCTTACTGTGCACCTTATAAATCGATCCCTTAGCTCGATTTCTATTCAATTTAACCTAATTGATCCATCTAACATAAAATTCATAATATAATATACTAGTAGATACACTTACTTAACCCAATTTGTGATCGTGATGAGTGAATCGCTTGTTGCGCCCCTTGTGTATCACGAATTGATCTAGATTTGTAAACCTCAATACGTTAATTCCCTATGCTACCATGTACATATTTAAATCACGATTCACAATCGTTGATTTATGTACTTACCTTAATCCAATAAACTATTGGTAGGAAAAGGTCGTATCCTTCTCTATGGATTAACACATCATCTCCTTCTCTATGGATTCACGCAAAAAGGCTCTAGGGTTCTGTGAGAGGTAAAGGAAGGAAAAAAAGTCAATAAGGTTTATAACGGCCTATTTATAATTCTCATAGGAATTACCAAATTGCCCCCAATCCCTTTAGATTATTTACAATATTAACCTTAGCTGCAATATCCGTGTATTTACAGTTATGAAGCTCGTTTGGTGGCAAAAGGATATACCCAAGTGGAAGGTGAGGATTATCATAATACTTTTTCCCTTGTTGCACTTCTAGGCACAATTCAAATACTTCTTGCTATTGCTGCTATCAACAATTAGCCTCTTTTCCTAGTTGATATCAGTAATGCATTTCTTCATGGTTTTCTAAATGAAGAAATATATACGATTCCTACACCAGGGTATGTTAAGGCACATTCAGGATAGGTTCGTAAGTTGCTAAGATCTCTATACAATCTTAAACAAGCATCTTGCCAATGGAATATGGAAATTTACTTTCCTAATACAATAGAGATTTAGACAATCTCCTAATGATCATTCATTGATTACTCGTTCAACTTCTAATAGATTTTTGGTAGTATTACTTTATGTTGAAGACATGCTTATTACTAGTACTAATTCTCAATCCATTGCAAAATTGAAGATGTTATTGGATCAAAAATTTACCATTAAGGATCTTGGTTTTGCTAGGTTCTTCCTTGGGATTGAGCTTTGTCGAACTTCTCAAGGAATTCTTTTGAACTAACAAAAGTTTATCTTGGATATATCGTGCGATTGTGGCCTTTCTGTGGCTAAGCCTGTACAATTTCCATTTCCTTCTAGTTTGAAGTTAACTTCTGATGCTGGGGAGCTACTCATTGATCTAACCTTATATCGGTGAATTGTCAAACGACTTCTTTACCTCACTTTACCAAACCTGATCTCTCATTTGCCATCCATCGTCTTAGCCAATTTTTGGACAAGCCTTGTGTTGGTCATCTTCAAGTTGCCTATCATGTTTTGAAGTATTTAAAAGGAAATCTTAACATTAGTCTTTTCTATCCTATACAAAATTCTTCTAATCTATCTACTTTCACAAATTTAGATTAGGGTGCATGTCCTATGGATAGAAAATTGTTTTCTAGCTATTGTATTTTACTTGGTCGTTCCCTTATATCTTGGAAGACCAAGAAGTAAAACATAGTCTCTACCTCGTCTATTAAAGCAGAGTATCGTAGCATGGCATCCACTACTAAAGAATTACTTTGGATTTCCTATATCCTTCGAGATCTACGTGTACCAATTTCCCTGCCAATTGATCTATATTGTGACAATAAGTTTGCTCAACTCTTAGTTGATCATCCTTATTTTCATGGTCGTACCAAACGCATTGCCATTGATATTCATTTTACAAGGGATCAAGTTGCTAAAGGTTTTGTTCAGACTATTTACATCCCTTCCAAATCTCAACTAACTAATTTTCTTACCAAATCAATTTCAAAAGTTCAATTGCTTCACACACGTTCCAAGTTGGGCTTGTGTGAGGTTTCATCTTGAGGGGGGAGTGTGAAGTTATACATGTGTTTTATTAAATATATTGATATTATATAGAAGTTATTTAGTTTAGTTAGTTGAAGTTAGTTAGTCAATTTCTAATATAGTAGTATAAATAGTGTTAACCCATTTTTCCATTGGATGAAAAATCATTTTTTTGAACACAACAAAACTACTTCTTCCGTCCTTATTACATCAGTTCAAGATTACATACTACTACTTGTGTTCTTATTTTGCTTGTGCAAGAATTATCTTAATGAAGTTCCATCATCTCCAGTTTAATCAAAAACAAAGTAAAGATTCTTATAGAATCTACCCAATTCCCAAACAATCTCACAACCATTTGAGAAATAAAACAAAACTGAGGGGGGGGTGGAATTTTTCTCCAAAGTGTGCTTCTAGTAGAAATAGATTCTATTTGTAAATGCAAAATAAATTCGAAAACTTCATAACACTTCATTGCGAGGTTCATCATTGGGTATCATTTCCTTTTGTCTCTCCAACCCCATTTATTCGAGCCAATTAAAAACCCCTTTCCTTAACGTCACCCTTCGCTAATAATTTTTGCTTTGATCCCCGTAGACATCGTCATATGATAGAGGTTGTAGCTGACATAACAGGATCATGAGCAGTATTATCATAAAAATTGGACATCTAACATTTTTAGAACATTTTTCTATACCATAGGATATACTCGGAAGATAAAATTATTAATCATACAGACATTGGATACTTAGTAACATAAGCTGGCCTCATAATCCGTGTGGCTCTTATTAATAATCACAACCATAAGCGGAAGCTAATTTACTTCATTTGTGTACTCTTTATTATTGGAATTTCATTATGAAATTCCATGATTCATCAAGGCTTAGTTTTTGCAGATCATTCCAGCTCCTTCCCCACCACCCCCCCCCCCCCCCCCCCCCCACCCCACTTTGGCAGTGCATAACAGTGAATTCGTCGGCATTGTTGGCTGTTGGAATCACAAGTTGCCCAAATTTAGATGCTAGGCAATTAGTGGAGAAGATATTAGAAGTGGAGAACTACTCCTCGCGGCCCATTAATGGCATTGGTGCCCCAACCCTTGCCTTGCTCACATAATTCCTCCTATAAGTCTGGCCTAAACTCCATCCACCTAATCGGTTAAGTTATAGAACTTGAAACCAAGTTCCAGGTGCGCAAAACAATCGTCTTTATCAACGTTGTACTTATGGATCCTTGATTCTTCCGCTGAAATTGGTACAACAGCAACGGTAATTCGAAGTTTGCCTTCCAATTCAACAGATATCCCGTTTGCCACGTCGGTGCGAGTAATGCACGCATTCGGGGTGGTTTTGGATTCCCAGTTGAGGCCTTCCTCTGGGGGAAGGGATACTGGAGTACCATCAAAGGTTAAGTGAAGATGGTCTTCACTGTCATCCCATGTTGAGGTTTTTCTGGCTCCTACATAGAGTTTATGTTTGTTGAAGAGGAGACCTATTGATTGAACCCAAGTGAAGTCTCTCTTCATATTGGGATTTCTCTTGCCAATGAAGTGTCCATTGATATGGAAGTCCGAGTCGGAAACCAAGCAGAAATCTTTGTCTTTATGGCCATGGAAGTAGAAGGTGTTCCCATACCCACCAACGAAGCGAGGATCTTGGCATACTACCCCTGGAAAGTCGCAACCTATGACCCCAAAAGCAGAGGAAAAAGAAAACGTCATTGCTTGTAAAGTGAACACTCTGCATTATAAACTTCCTTGTTAAAGAAAAGGGGAAACTTCATACTATTCTTTTAGAAACTATCCATATTGGGAACTCATACTATTCATCTGGATGTGCAAGAAATGAAATGTAAACTTACTGCAAATAGTCGGCATGCATTGCAATCCATAAGACAAGTACTTGGACACTCCGTAGGGCAAGGTAGCGAAACGCGAAAGCAATCTGGAAAACTTGGCAATCTACATGTTACCGTCCGCGGTTGTGCTGGTGATGGCAGTGGTGGTCTGACCTGTTTGTCTTCATATATGGCTGTGGAGAAAGATTGCCAAGTCAAGAGAAACGAGATGAATAAGAAGCTTATCGCTCTTAGATTCATGCCCAGCAATGATGTCACTTCCATTATATTTTAGATGCGTATAGCTAAATAGTGAGCAGTGCTTGTGGTGCTGTGGCAATGAGCGAAGGCTTTTTATTGATATGTTGTATATAAAAAAGATGGAAGCTTGAAGAAGCTTTTGCTTCGAATATGGACTGAACTTGGTAAATCTTGTGATTAAACACTTAACGATAATATGATAACGCATTCTAGCTTAAATATATTTTATGGCTATCTTGTTTTATTTTACCAGACGACGTAGAGGACAATGTGATCTACAGCATGAATCTATCCTACCATCGTTAATTGTGTTTTCCGTGGTTTTCTTTAGTTCAAAACATTTGAACTAAATTAAGAGAGATGAACCTAATTCCATTATTTGGCTACAGGAAGGAATTAAGAGAAAAGGAATGGGGAAAGAAATATTTCCATAGATTTTGCATGTTTTTAATCCATCCCAAATTGGAGAGAATGAAAAGGGAAAGTGGAAAAAGTAGTGTATTTCCAATCCCATCCCTCTTTTACTTCTTTCTCTATTTTTTTCATGAACATATTTATAATTTTGTATATACTTTATTTTGTCCTTTGTAATCATTAAAACTCCTTCTATTTCCTTTCATCCATTACCCATACACATTGGAAAGAATCCAATACTCTCATATTATTTTCTTGCACATTCGTTCCTTCCTTCATACCAAACAAAGTGTTAAGGTTGTGGGTTCAATTTCTATTAAAATTACTTTTACTTTTTGAAATTGCATTTATTATGTATCTCTTAATAAATAATTTTCTTTTTTTTCCACTACAACTAATAAAATTAAATTTCATTAATAAAAAAAATTATAGTTTACTCAATAACTTGTCATTTGACACGACATTTATTAGTGACTTTTGATAAATGATAATTATATTTAATGCTAAAATGTTTTAATCATATCACATAAAACATTAATAAATAATAGCAATCATGTTATATGAAATACTGACATTTTCTTCCAGTAATGATATCAAGAAAAGAAATGGACACTATCGAATAATCTATTGTCTAATCACTTATAATAAAAAAAAAATCATTATTATAGAAATAATCTTACAAAATCAATATAAAGAAATTGTAAAACACTATTGTTTATATTATGTAGTATTTTTATTCCTTTTTTTGTTTAAATAAACAAATGAAATGCAAATTAGATGGTTTTTCAAGTGCTAAATTTCACATGAATACAAATCAAATATAGAATATATATAGATGTTTGGCACAAACTAAATTATTGGTTTGGCATCTGTTTGGTACCTATTTGAAACTAGAGGTATGCATCAAGATAGATACATGTGTGTGTGTGTGCGCGCGTGCATGTGTTAAAATTACATATATATACCCTTTTTGAAAAACTAAATTATTATTAAAACAACAATTACCCAACATCCAATTTTAAGCAGATATAGATAATATACATCCAAATGAAACCATAATTGGAGAAAAAATTTCCTAAGATAGTATCTAACTAAGCACTAGCAATATATACCATAAAAACTAATGTGGACGAAGGAACTAATTGGATTTGTGGGATCCCAATGAAGCCTAGAACATTGGTTTGACTACCGATGCTCATGGAAACATATAGTTGGATTAAGAGAAGTAGGTTTAGTATTGCCAAAAAAAAGATTGTTAAACAATTATGTGAACAAGTCAAGTTTAGCAATTTACAAAAACCTCAAACACCAATTTTATGTTTACACAAGCTACATTTGCAATAAGCAAGGTAGTAATAAGAGAAGTGTCCAAGATCTCCTTGGGGAACTTCACTCAAATCTTTAGAAGATTCAAACGAGAAGACGGTGATCAAGTAAACCTTAAGAGTTTAAAATGAAATGATTTTGTTCCAACAAGCCAATAGAGATTGTAACAAAGTCTCCATTTTCTACAACTTGGTAGCTATTGTAAAAACTCAATTGAATCCTCTTCAAAGTGTTCGAAAAAATTTCCTCAAATATGAAAAAGGGATGCTTTTTATTTGTTAACCCTTTAATTATTCCCTATAACAATGATGTAAGGCAAAATATACCTATCAAATTTTGTAATATAGTGAATTGAGTATAGATATCCTCTCATAGAGATTATGAATACTAATACTAATATATACCATATTATCTAACTGATAAATTATAAATATTAATTAAATTAAAACCTACAACTAATTATTAACTAATGAACTAAAGATTAAATTGAAAGAAAGAAGAGAAAAACTTATTATAATTAACTTTAAGATGGCAAAACAAGTATCTAGACTATGCTTTTCCTAGGATTTATTATGTAATATCAACAAAATTCATTCAAATCCTTCTTTAATTTTATTGACCGAGAAAATTCCTATATTAGTTTAATAACTTTCTCAAGCTTATTAACCATAATCTTAAGAATACCTATTTGAATCTCTACATAATAGCATATTTCAAACATTGCATTAAGAATAATGAATTCCTAAAAAATAAATTAATCAATTTCAGAAGAATTATATAACTTATCTCTAAGATTACATTAATTATCTTCAAATATACTAGATCTAATTATACATCAGATAGCTCAATCAAATGTATAACATCAAACTGTTAGAATAATACCCTAAAAATACTAATCTAAACAAAATCAAGAACACATGCTTGAATTAAGAAATCTAATAATTCATTTAATAGCAATAAATCCAGTCACATAATAATCATAAGATTCACAAGTCTAAATACGAAGAAAATTAAGCTCTAATCATGTTGAAAACATAAATCCTCAATGATGTAAAAGTATGCATCATCAAAGAAATCAAAGCAAAATCTTAATTCTTAAAGTATAGAAAAATATTCTTCTATTCCCTCAAAAGAACCCTTGAACAATAAAAAAACATCTTCTCAAAAGTTATAAGGTCAGTTCCCTTTTGTCTTTTACATAGTGAACGTCAAAAACTCTATTTTTAGGCCAACACATTATCTAACACGGTCGTACTTTGAGTCATGTTAAAATCATCAATCAAAAACTTTAGAAAACTAGACATTGCAGTTAACATGGCCTAGACACAATCGTATCTAAGTCATGCCTAAAAATAATTATTTCCAAGAAATATACGACTAATAAATATGGTTATGTCTCACCCCCATGTAACTCTCGGCATTTATTTCTTTAAGCTCCAATTTTCAACATGATCTTCACATGGTCATGTCTATTGCTCTCTGTCTGTCTTTAAAAATTCATAACTTCTATTAACTCCAAATTGAGTAAAATATGATTCATTTTCTTTCTTTTTAATTCAATTATCCATCAAAACCCTAAAATCAAAATATTACTCTATTGAAATTCAAATTCTTCAAAAAAAATACCAAAATGAGGGAGAAGTACTTTAAATCTCACTTAATATACATATCTTATTAAGCACCTATCAAACTTCTCCATACTTAAGTATTTGTTTGTCCTCAAGTAAATTAATCAAATCTAACAAAAGAACAAGAAATACTTAATCAAACTTATTAGTATTCAAGGATGCATTTAAAATAGATCTTCTTTAAACCTATAATAACTTAAGAGACAAACTCTTACTTAACTTGTGATTCCAAAAGAAAATTAATAATAACTCTTATATTTTTCATTTAACCAATTGTCATAAAGATACCAAAGACTTAAATTCACTAATTAATCAATAAAAATCAAAGTTTACTCATATCATTTAACAAAGGATTCCCAATACTTCAAAACTCAAATTATCATTTCCTTAACCAAGAAAAACTCATAAACACTTTACTAACTTTACTAAAATGTATACACCTTCTTCTTCAATTTTGCTAAACACCATAATCCAAGATAAATATATAATACATCAAATTATTCCTTAATCATTGGTCAGTAAAGTCCCAAACCAGATGATCTTAAGCTGCTAAGTTTTAAGATATCCTTTCGAACCATCCACTACCTTTATTTAACAGAGCTTGTTTACTTACGTTTAACTTTTATATTGACTTTTCTCTTGACCTTTTTAGTAAGCTTTCAAATGATAATTTCGAGCTTGTCACTCAAGTTAACAAGTGTTATTCCACACAAAGGAGGCACCCCATAAGCTTAATTACTCGAGTCAACGAGGCCCATAGCTAAACTTTGATTCAATTAATTTATCCTCATTATTTATTTTATCTCTAACTGTATTGACTTTTCAAAAAGTTTTCAAAAGATAAGTATCAACTATTTACTTATCAAAGATTATAATGCTATAAAAATATCCAAGGAAGAAAATATTCATCAAAGTAAGTTTAAAAGAAATCCATCACTAATTCTTAACTTATGATGTTATTCAAATTTCTAAATCTTAAAATTCAAAACTAAATAATAGGTAACTCTACTCAATAAAGATTTTATTATTCAATTTATGTAAAGCATCATTAAAGCAATTATTGACCAAGCGTTCAATGCTATCCAAAGAGTTATCATACAAATTGAAAGTTAATTTTATGATTTCCATGTTAAATAAACAAATATGATTTCTTAAATAGCCACAAATTTCATAACCCCCTTCCCCACACTCAAAATCATACATTGTCCTTAATGTACAAATAGAAAGAAAAACTAGCAAAATAAGAATTTAAGAAAACAAAAATTTGAGGAAGGTAGTGGAGAAAATAACTAGTACTCTCCTAAATATGGCATTTGTTCCATTATAAAATGAGTTCAGCATGTAATATGGTTGATCTTGAACACTCTAAACATGTAAAAGTTACAAAATTGCAAAGAGAAATAGAAAACTATAACAGTAGTTTTAAAGAAAAAAAATTAGTATAGTCTAGTTTAGCAAGCCACATTAGTCTCAGTAGTTACAGCCAAGAAAGCAAAGATAAAAGAAATTAGTCACTATAATCAGGATCATAGTCCTCCTTTTCTTCTTCAACATCCTCCTCCTCTCCTTCTTCAACATCCATCATTTCCACCTCCTCACTCTCTCCATCTCCCTCTTCTTCTTCTTCCTCCTCTTCTTCTTCACTTTCATCATCATATAATCTTAGTATCTACTCACCTATATCTATATCTGCTAGAAAGTCAATATTAAATTATGTAGCCACGTTGCGAGCAAACCTTTCCAGTCGATTTGTCTTCTAAAAACTCTTTCAAAGTCCATATAATAACGACATTGTAGATCCAAGACTTTCCCAAAATTCTTGATCAATTTATCCATTTTATGTTCAACTCTCTCCTAAGGAGATCTTAACCCTCTACTAGCACTAGCTAATCAACTTGACCTCATTCCTTGTTGTTCCTCTATTTTAGGAAGTAAATGCATCTATCTGAAGGAATTCAATTTCATAAGAATTACTTCCTTCAGAAAGGTCATAGGAGGGGGGTTGTGTAAAGCTCCCGTTAACCTCGTTAGGATAGTGATATATAGTCCATAACAGATGTTTCCTACCTTAGAATCTATGGCTTGGTGACATATAAAAAATGCTAAAAGAATGGCCAAATTCACTGAGTATCTCTCGATCATACTGTGAAGATAGAGAACATTGCTGGTGGACACCACTCCTGTACTCTTGCCCATTCCACTAATTGTATGAGATAGTAGCTAGTGAATTACTCGATGAACGAGATTACAGAGGTGAGAAGCCTTTGGATTATAGGTGTCCTGATTGCTTATCCTTGTCCAATGTGACCAACAGGTCACCCCTATTAGTAGTTGGTGTGGTAAAGCTCCAACTTCTTTAGAATTAACGTAATCATCATTATTTCAACCCAAATATGTACCAAACTCAATCATGGAGATCCAATATGGTTGGCCTCTGATTCTAAAGTTTAAACAGTTTATAACCCCCAAGACATCCCTTTGTAATCTAATCTATAAGTCATCAGGAATTCCAAGGTCAACTCTCTATAGACAAAGGCCCTCAATGAAAATAACCTCTCTCAAGCCCCAACTCCTATCAAGCTTCTTATCTCATCTTCCATTTGGAGACTCTAGATAACATCCCAGTCAAGATAGAGTGTTTGGTTAAAGGTCATTTTCCTTAACATTTTATATCTATCCAAATGAGTTGTTTCTATGAACTCAATAATGGGATGATCCAGTGGTGGTGGTAAAGCTATTGGAGCGATTGAAATTGAAGTTCTAGTCAAGGAAGTAGATGCTCCTAGCTGACCTTATGCTAAACTAGTTGTTTAGCTCTACTCTGTTTAGGTGCCATTTGTCTAAATAGAGAAGAAAAATAATTTAACATAGATAATTGCACTTTTAATTCAGAATATATAGACTTACCACTAGGCAAATAAGGAAATAGATTTATGAATATAATCCAATCACCTAGTGCTAACATTGTCAAATGATTCAATCTTTGTTGATTTTAAATTTAGTAGAATTATTACCCTAATTATTAGAATCAAAACACTAAATCTTCCTAAATGTAACCATATACTATTCACTAAGCTTGTATGAAGGGAAAGTACATAAAAACAATATAATTATTGAATAATTGTCAACACAGAGACAAACATAGCCTTAACTAGGATAGACATGGGCATGCTCATCTCATGTCTAGTCATGAAACTTAAAAAGATGATCTCTTAGTTTTGACCCTTCTATACAACGTTACTAAGGGTTCCTACTAAATTTTCACCAAGAAAAATGACCTAAACTAGCAAATATCTTCAGTAATTGCAAATTCTGAACAAACCCTAAAACCTAATCCAATGTTAATTTGAAACATCTAAGAAAAGGGAAAACAAAAGCATCTAAGTCTTGAATATTAGGAGACGTACCTTGTGGAAGCAAGAAATTGATGAAAAATCCAAAAAACAATTGCGCATAGTGTGGATTGTAGCGTACATGCTGAGTGTCATCGTGCTCATGTCTAAGGAAAGTGGAGCATGTGTTTGTGTATGGTGATGTTTGTGTAAGTGTCTAACCCTTTTATATAAAAGGTGACACACTAAGTTGACACAAGCATGTTAAGCTCGTGTTTGTGCTCAAAAAAATAAAATAACTAATTTAGGGTAAGCATGGCTAAGACATGACCATATCTAAAGACCATGTATTTTTCATAAATAATTAGAACAGGGCACACCCAACACAACCTTAAATACGGTCGTATCTAAAGTTTATATAATTCTCATAAATAATTAATATTCTTCGAATGTTTTGACACAACCTTGACATGATCATGTTTATGGGTCGTGTTTTTCTAGGAAAAAAAATAATTTTAAAATCCCATTAGGTATGATCTAAACATGACCATATCAAAAAGTCATGCAACTCTTGAAAAAATTTATTTTTGATAAACAGTCTTAACACAACTTCAACATACTCATGTTTGATGGTCATGTCACATTCGGAGAACATCCTTATATGCAACACATCCTTGACATGACCGTGTTAAATGATTGTGTCAAGCTCACAAAAAAAAAAAAAAATTGGCTTGCTTTCTTTTTATAAAAACAAAAATAAATCTAATTAAATTAAACTAAGCTAATAAAAGCTAATCGAAAAACCAAACTTGAGTTACCTCCCAAGAAGTGCCTTTGTTTAACATTATTGGCTTGACACACTTCTCTAATTTACAAACCTGACATAGGGTGGAGATGAAATTCATCCCTGTTATTTGATGCAAATTCCCCTTCTCCAAAGTAGAGCTCTAATCTTTGACCATTTGCTTTAAATGTGTCTTTCTTAGGATGTATGATTTCGACCATTCCATAAGGGAAAACACGAGTAACCGTGAAAAGACCAAATCATCCAAACTTCAGTCTTCCTAGGAATAACCTCAAGCGGGAGTTATATAGCATAACAAAGTCACCTTTTTTTAAATTATCTCCCTTGCTGGATTCTTTGGTCATGGTACCTTTTAGTTATCTCCTTATAGAGCTTGGAATTCTCATATACTATAGCACGCCATTCATCAAGCTCATTTAATTGTAGTTTCCTACAAGTACCTATACACTCAAGATCTTGGTTAGCTAATTTAGTAATCCAAAAGGTTTTATGTTCAATTTCTACGAGTAAGTAGCAAGCTTTCCCATAAATAAGTCTATAGGGAGTAGTTCCTATAGGTGTTTTGTAAGCCATTCTATATGCCCATAAGGCGTCATCCAGCTTGTTGGACCAATCCTTCCTATGGTGTTCCATGATCTTTTCTAGGATCCGCTTAAGATCCGTGTTAACAACTTTCGCTTAACCGCTTGTTTGCGAGTGATACAAGGTAGCTAGTCCATAGGTAACATTGTAGCATTTAAATACTTTTTCAAGCTTCACATTGCAAAAATGTGTTTCCCTATCACTAGTAATTGCTCTTAGAGCATCAAATCAAGAAAATAAAGTCTTAAGGAACCTCTTTACTAACCTAACATCGTTAGTTGGTAAAGCTTGAGCCTCAACCCATTTGGATACATAATCAATGGCTACTAAAATGTATTTATTCCCATTAGAGTTTAGAAATGGGCCCATGAAATCTATACCCTAAATATCAAATACTTCACATACCAAGATGGGGTCTTGTGGCATCTCAACCCTACGGGATATATTTCCTGCACATTAACAACTATCACAAAGTTCCACATACCTTTGAGCATCCCTGAAGAGTATAGGCCAATAGGATCCCAATTCTAGGACCTTATAAGCTATCCTATTGGCACTATGATGTCCTCCAGTCAATTTGGAGTCACAATGGCTTAGAATTTTCCATCCTTCTTTATGGAATACACATCAATGAATGACCTAGTTAGCACAAACCTTAAACAAAAATGGACCCTCCCAAAAGAAATACTTCACATCAAAAAAGAATTTCTTCTTTTATTAGTGTAATAGTTCCTTTGGAAGAATGTTAGCTACAAGATAATTAGTAATATCCGCAAACTATGGAGCTTCTTGTTCCCTTACTTAAGCTATTGCATATAATCACTCCTAGAGGAACTCATCATTGATGTCATTTTCCTTTAACTTCTCCAAGTTAAGATTTTCCAGTCTTAGTAGATGGACTGTTGCTAGATTTTCAACGCCCTTTTTATCCTTGATTTATAAATCAAATTCTTATAGCAAAAGGATCCATCTGATATGTCGTAGCTTAACATTTTTTTTTGTTAGTAAATACCTCAAGGAAAAGTGGTCAATATATACAATAACCTTTGAAAAAATTAAATAAGAGTGAAATTTATCAAATGCAAAAACTACAATCAAAAGCTCTTTTTCAGTAGTTGTGTAATTCTCTTGTGCATCGTTAAGAGTTTTTTCGGCATAGTAAATTAGTTAAAAGTGCTTTCCCCTTCTTTATCTAAGTACTGCTCTAGCTGTGAAGTCACTCACATCGTACATCAGCTCAAAGGGCAAATTCTAATCAGGTGCAACCATAAAGGGAGCCCTTGTCGGTTTGTCCTTTAATAGATTAAATGCATCTAAGCAATCCTAAGAGAAAACAAAAGACAAATCTTTCTCTAATAACTTGGTTAAAGGCTTAACTATTTTAGAAAAGTCCTTTATAAATCGTCGATAAAACCCCACATGTCCTAAAAAGCTTCTTACTACCTTAACCAAAGTTAGGGGTGGAAGTTTTGCAATAGTGTCAATCTTGGCACTATCTATTTCAATACGCCTATGTGAGATTTTATGCCATAAGACAATTCCTTCTTGTACCATGAAATGGCACTTCTCCTAATTTAGTACTAAGTTGTTTCTTCACACCTATACAACACTTTCTCTAGATTAAGCAAACAACTATCAAAGGAATCACCAAAAACTGAAAAATCATCCATGATTCCTCTATGCAATCTTCAAAAATAACTATCATGCACCTTTGAAATGTTACCGGTGCATTACAAAGTTTGAAAAGCATTCGCCTAGAAGCAAAGGTGCTATATAGACATGTAAATGTTGTCTTCTCTTGATTTTCTAATGCAATTGGTATCTAAAAATAGCTAGATAAGCCATCTAGAAAACAATAATACACATATCCTACCAAACACTCCAACATTTAATCAACAAAAGGTAGAGGAAAGTGATCGTTGTACATGGTATCATTCGACTTCCTGCAGTCAATGCACACCCTCCAGCCTGTGACTAAGTGCATGGGGATCAATTCATTCTTATCATTTATGACTACTATCATCCCTCCTTTCTTGGGCATTACTTGCACATGACTGACCCATAAGCTATCGAAAATTGGATAAATCATACCTACGTCTAGCAACTTGATCACTTCAGCCTTGACTAATTCCTTCATATTAGGATTTAGTCTTCTTTGAGGTTACAACACCGGTTTGTAACTTTCTTCCATCAATATTTTGTGGGTGCAAAATGAAGAACTACTCCCTTTTATGTCTAATATTTTCCATGCAATTTCCTTTTTGTGGTTCTTAAGCACATTTAACAATTTCTCCTTTTAGTCTATTCTTAAGTTAGAAGCTATAATCACCAATAGCTTAGAATCCTTCTTCAAAAAGGTATACTCCAAGTAATTAGGAAGCTGCTTCAATTCTACTACTAGTGGATCTTCAATGAATGGTCTTAGCCTTGGTTCCCTCTTCATATTGATTTGCTCAAACCCCTTCTTCTCATTAATGGAATCATTAGTTGTTAATTGAGCTGCTACTTCAACATACTCAAAGCTTTTCTATTTCCTCTACTCCCTTTTGTAAGCAACACTCCAAAGGATCTTTAGATAACATCTCCCATGCGCAATCAATAATAGAGAAATAAGTAACATCCAAGTGATAACATGTATCGTCATTATTAGCAAATTTTTTCATAGCATTAGGTATTTTAAAAATTATTTCCTTGTCTCCTACCCTTAAGATGAGTCTACCATCACCGACATGTATTATAGCCCTAACTATAGCCAAGAAGGGTCTACTTAAGATAAGAGGTACTTCTATGTCTTCATTCATGTCAAGTATAACAAAATGCACTGGAAAATATAAACTTTCCTACTTGAACAAGCACATCCTCTATAATTCTCCTGAGGGATTTGATAAATCTATCATCTAATTGCAAACTTATACATGTAGGCTTCGGCTCTCCTAACCCTAATTTTTGAAATAATTTATATGGTAACAGATTAATGCTTGCTCCTAAATCCGTTAAGACCTTATCAACTAGCAAGTTACCAAGTACATAAGAAATGGTGAAACTCCCCAAATCCTTCAATTTCTTTGGTAGCTTATTTTGAAAAATCGTCAAGCATTCCCCTCTCAGTATAAATGTAATTGCTTAAATAGATCGAGAAACTTACTAAATTGCTCATTAGAGCGATCTTTCTTCAAGTGTTGAGGATAAGGTATGGGTGGTTTGTATCCCTTCACTTTTGATAGCTTCTTACTCTCTTTTTCCTTAACTTCCTCTCCATTCCTTGCTGACTTTTTACTAATTTTCTATTCACCCTACAACTCCCTTCCACTTCTAAGAGTCACCACTCTCACATGCTCCTTAGAATTTGGTTCGGTGTTTCCTGGTAATGTCCCTTATTGTCTTTGAACCATCATCTTTACAAGTTGTCCTACTTGGTTTTCTAGATAATGAGTGGAGGCTTCTTGATTTCTTAGAGATGTTTCAATATTCTACAATCTAGCCTTATTAGTTTGAATATATTTAGTTAAAAGTTCTTCCAAACATGGTTTCTTCTCTTGTGGTGGGGTCCATTAGAACCCTAATGTAGGCAAATTCGTCATTTGTTGATTTTAATTCTGATTGTTCTAAAAGAAATTTAGATAGTTTCTCAATCTCATATTATAGGTGTTACTATAAGGGTTGGTTTGTGGTCTATAGAGATTTCCTAAATATTTTGCTTGTTCCCATTGATATTGAGTCCCAATTCCCCCTACATTAGTTTCTCCCAAATTACATTGGGAATTGATGGAGCATCCAATTTCCTGCTAATTGCATCAACCTTATTGGCTAAAGTTGTCACTGTATCTAATTCATAGATACCCATTGCTCTATTTCTTACCCTAGCACCTTCCCATTGAGAGTTATTCATTGTCATGTCCCCAATCAAACATTAGATCTCTTTGGGTGTTTTAGTGTTCAATGTTCCTCCAGCAATAGCATCTATCATTTGCTTAATTGATAAATTTAAACCACTGTAGAAAGTCTGAATTTGCATCCATAAAAGGAGGTCATGATGTGGGCACCTCCTCAACAGCTCCTTATATCATTCCTAAGTGTCGTACAAGGTCTCAACCTCCATTTAAGCATAAAACGATATGTCCTTTTGGAGTTTAGCCATTTTAGCAAGTGGAAAATATTTTCCAAGGAATTTTTTTGCCATAGCATCCTAGGCAGTGATGGATCCCCTTAGAAGTAAATTCATTCATTGTTTTGCTCAACCCCTTAATGAAAAAGGAAAGAGTCGCAATTTAATTGTGTCGTCAAAAGCCCCATTAATCTTAAAGATATCATAGATCTCCAAGAAATTTGATATGTGAGCATTGGGGTCCTCATCCTATAGTCCGTCAAATTGGATAAACCGCTACACCATTTGTATGATATGAGCTTAAATATGAAAATTATTGGCAACAATAGGTGGCCTAATAATACTTGAGTCAACTCTAACCAAAGAGGGTTTTGAATAATCAGATATAGTCTGCTATTGATTTTGGTTTTCATCACCCATAATTTCCAACTCGTTCTCTTCCTCTTCTGCCTTAATTCTTATAAGGGAACCTTGATTTAATTCCTCCATTGTTTCCTTAACTATTTTACATAAACGTCTAGCATTCAATGGAGTACTTCTGGTCATGCACTACTAAAAAAGAAAAGAAACTAAAAAAAAGGTTAAATAAATAAAATGATTAATATTCTTAATATCAAGATTCTTGATAATAGTGCCAAAAATTTAATGTGAAATAAATATACCTGTCAAATTTTGTAATATAGTGGATTGAATACATATATCATCCCACAGGGATTACCAATACTAATACTAACCTATACCCTATTATCTAACCAACAAATTGTAAAAATTAATTAAATTAAAATCTATAACTAATTATTAATGAATGAGCTAAAGATTAAATTTAAAAAAAAAAAAGAACAAAACATATTATAATTAACTTTAAAATAGCAAAACAAATATCTAAACTTTGTTTCTCCTATGATTTATTATGTGACATCAATAAAATTCATTCAAATCCTTCTTTAGTTTTATTGACTGGGAAAATTCCTAAATTAGTTTAATAACTTTCTCAAGCTTATTAACCCTAATCTTAAAAATACCTATTTGAATCTCTTCTTAATAGCATATTTTAAATATTGCATTAAGAATAATGAATTCCTTAAAGATAAATTAATCCATTTCAAAAAAACTGTATAGCTTATCTTTAAAATTATATCAATTCCCTTCAAACATATTAGATCTAATTACAATTAGATTTCTCAATCATAATGTATAATATCAAATAGTTGGAATAATACCCTAAAAATATTAATCTAAACAAAATCAAGAACACATGCTTGAACAAGAAATCTAAGAATTCATTTAATAGTAATAAATCCAATCACATAATAATCCCAGCATCCACAAGTCTAAATACCAAGAAAATTAAGCTCTAATCATGTTGAAAATAGAAATCCTCAATGATGTAAAAGCATACATCATCAAAAAAATCAAAGAAAAACCTTAATTCTTGAAATACAAAAGCATATTCTTCTATTCTCTCAAAAGAACCCTAGAATAATAACAAAAGTCTTCTCAAAAGTTATAACGTCAAGTCCCTCTTGTCCTTTATATAGCAGGCGTGAAAACTCTATTTTTAGGCCAAAAAATTGTCTAATACAATTGTGTTTTAGGTTGTGTTGAAATCATCGATCAAGAACTTTAGAAAGCTAGATGCTACAATTAACACGATCTAGACACAATCGTGTCTATGTCATGCTTAAAAATAATTATTTCCGAAAGATACACGATCAATAAACATGGTTGTGTCTTGCCCCCATTTAACTCTCGGCTTTTATTTCTTCAAGCTTCATTTTCAACACGACCTTAACATGGTTATGTTTGCTATCTGTGTCTATCTTCAAAAAATTATAACTTTTTTCTATTTAACTTCAAATTGAATAAAATTTGATTCTTTTTCTTTCTTTTTAATTCAATTATCCATTAAAACCCTAAAATCAAAATATTACTTTGTTAAAATTCTAATTCTTCAAAAATATGCCAAAATGAGGGAAAAAATACTTTAAAGCTCACTTATTTTACATATCTAATTAAGCACCTATCAAACAACTTTAATGATCCAAGTTTAGTATTTATTACATAGTTGTTTAGTTTCATTGTAGACTTACTTTGGAATTATTATGATATTGAGAACCTAAAGGAGATTTTTCTTTCTAATTTTGTTTTTATCAATATCATAAATTGTGGCGAACATCAATTTGATTACGGATCCATACATCATTATCAATTTCGTGATACTTTTTTCGGGCAATAGCGTTGACATTTGATTTATGGATTTAAGGAGATTTTCGATGGTGTTGATTGTCATCGTTATTGTTGATGTTGTTGATGACATCTTCACATTATATGATAGTGTCGAGCCCAAAATTTTTGTTTTTTCCCCCTTTATCTTTAATTCATATTAAACTTACCCATTTTAAAACGAACACTAATGTTGTGGCATGTGATTCAAATAAGATGAAATAAGCTTGCTTTTTCACTTGGTGCATTCATCAATATGTCTTAACCAAATTTTGTAATTCTTTAGTTTGGGCTTTTATGATTGGATCAGGTCAATTTTGATTCCTATAAATTACCCTATGTTAGTATTTTAATCAAATATAAATTATAAATGCACCCCCTTATTATTACTTCATATACACATAATCTCATTTTCTTTAAAACTATATGTTTAGACTCTCAATATTTTAAAAAAGTGCATTAAACTCAAAAAGAAATATAGTAGCTAAATTCACTTAAAAAAGGAGGGGTGAGGGGAAGGGTTCTAAACACACGAATTCAAAGGCAAAGAGATTAAGTGTATATAAAGCAAACATAAGGGATGCATCTACAATTTAGTTTTCTTTTTTCTAATTTTAGAAAGGAAAAATGATAACTAAAATAAAAAAAAATTGATTATTAAATGAATAGATGATTAATTAATTAAAAGAAGCACAAAGTTTATTGTGAAAAAATTGATGTTTAAGTAATTAAATGCTACAAATTCATATTACACCATTTATACATTTCAAGAAAGTGGCCAAAGGTTAAAGGGAAAAAGAATTTAAGTGAAATTGTTCTATTAAAAACTTAAAAGAATTTTGTTTCCATTTGTACATAGTTGAATCATATTATTTTACTAGTTTTATTTTGCTTACTTTTCAATTATAATATTCTTGCTAATTATATATTATATAAAGATTAAAAAAGATGATATTTCTTTAATTAATCAAGAAAACAATATTTATATCATATATGCATAAAAGTCATAGTATTTTGAGTTTAGTTTAAAGTTTGAATAGTGCAATGTCAATTTCTAGTCTTTCATTATTCAAAAATTAATTATTTGACAATAAACTTTGGATTTTAATTATTTCATTATTCACTGAAACTTTTAATTTTAGTTATCATTTTTTACTATTAATATTAAGAAAATGGTTAAATTGAAAATACATCCCCTTATGTTTATTTATTTACACTTAATTTCTTTATTTTTAAAATCATGTATTTAGATTTTAAAATACATAATTTTTTATGATTTCATTTATATTTTTGACGAAATCAATTTAATATTTAATCTCAATATTAATTCATATTTTAATAGTAGAAATTTAATGATAATTAATGATAAAATTTTAATATATATATAATTAAATGATATAATTAAAAATTAAATCAATTCTCTTAAAATAACAGATAATGGCATAATTTTGAAGATGACGTTTTAAGTGCATGCGAAGGAAACCGAAAGGCATATTTGCAATGTAAAGGGAAGAAAAGATGAGATTGAAGCGTTAAAGGATAAAAGAGTAATTTTGTAATAGGATGTTGCTACTTACCGGTCAATGTGAATCATGAGTTGTGACGCCGTCGAGGATCCATATAAGTCCGGTACCAACCGACGCGGGGCAGACCTTCTTCATCCCCTTGAAAAGTAAAAAAATACTTTAATAAACTCTTTTCTTTTTATAATCTTGCGTATAGATATATACAAACAAACAACATAATACAGCTCCACAATTCGTAGCTTTATTCTCTCTTCCCCCGTTAAGCTTTCTTATCAATCAAATACGATGTCGCAGGTACATCTCTCCTTCTCTTATCTTCAATTTTGGTAGCCCTGTTAGTTCGTTGATTGTCCCCCGGCCCCAACCTTTGTTTTTGTCCCTTTAACCTTGGTGAGGAAGTATTTTTTACGATCTTTGGTGCTTTTCTGTTGTTCTGATTTCTGGGTTTTCCTTCTTTGTGTGTGTGTTCTGCTTGAATATGCTGTTTAAGGTTATGCGGTTGCAATGATCAAATAGTTGGAGTATATGGGTTGACTTAACCTTTATATTGGACTAAGACCCAGTTGCTTTGTTTTGTTAAAGATTGTTCTTTGTTTTAAGATTCCATGGTTTTAGGTTCTAATTTATGAGAATTTCGTATAACACTTATTCAAACTGTGTATTGGTTATTTCAATCATCTAGCAGAAGGTTGAATTGCGTGGCCAGGAAAAACAAAAAAAATATTCCCTTGCTTTGAATTAGTCATACGTAGTTTGAATTTGTTAAAAGTGTCTTACTACATGTTGTCTTTGAGTGGAGGTTTTAGAGGAAACAACTTTTCTATTTGGTATTATCCAAAAAGGGGAAAAAAAAGGTTCTTTATTTGGATCATAGACTAGATGAATTTGGAGAGAACTGAGAAGGCAGCAATTTAAATGGAGCTGGGACGATAACACCTACACTATCTTTTTGAGTTGCTAAAGGGAAGGTTAATTTTTCCTTATGAAACATAACTTGTCCATTTACGCATCTTCCATTCTTATCCTAGCCTTAAAATCCCATTAGTATTATAAAGGAAGTTTATGATTTTCCTTATGTATCTGTCAAACAGGCATTGACTATTTCTAGGAAAGCTGTTCAATTAGAAAATAAGTTTGAGTTTACATCAGATAATTTGTGAATTTGTTGATTATAAAAGAATGTAGTCTAGAAGTTAACTCTGTGCTAGCTGTTTGCTTTTTGCGACTTTAACTATTAACATGTGGCAGATGTATTTATAAGAGTTTAATAGCTTCTTACAAAGATGATTCATTTTTTGACCAACCAGTGAAATCCAGTATTTGATTTGATAGCAGCAACTCGCAGAGGCATGCTGCTATGCCTTTTGCTGTGCGCAATTTTTGAAAAATATCATCAACAATAGAAATCTTGCGAGGAACAAGTAATGATTTTTTTACGAAGATTAGCACTTGGTTGTACGTTTTGTGGCTACTTAACAATGATTAACACTTGTGACTCTTGTTCAATTGGTGCACCTGCATCCCAAAACACTAAAACTTGGATTTAGAATTTTCCATTAGTTTTTTATTGTTTTCTGCTGTGACATCTACTCGTACATTTTATTGTCTTTTAACCAGATGCTTGCATTTTTTTGTGGCAGACCGTTGTTCTAAAAGTTGGCATGACATGTCAGGGTTGTGTTGGGGCTGTGAGAAGGGTCCTTGGAAAGATGGAAGGTTTGCTGCAGCTCTTGCATTTTAGTTTTCTGTTCAAGTTCTTTTGCCATTGGATTTTCCAATCAGTCCCACAAAAGTTGTCGCATTTTCTTAAAGTAGTGCTTGAATATATATATTCAGTTACTTATGCTCGTATAAAATAATCGAGCTTTGGTATAGAAGTGGTGAATGTTAAGATTGTATTATGAAGACCTAGATATCATTTAGTTAAGCACATATATTTGCATTACATTATGTGGCTTAACTGTCTTCACGTCTATTCCTTTTATTGAGTACAGGTGTAGAATCATATGAAGTTGATCTGGAGGAGCAGAAGGTGACTGTAAAGGGTAACGTTCAACGTGATGCTGTTCTGCAGACAGTTTCCAAGACTGGGAAGAAAACTACTTTCTGGGAAGCAGAAGCACCTGCAAACCCGGCTACCTAATCTTTCAACTCTAGATGCTCTGTTTGTAGTTTGATGTTCGTTCGGTTCTGAAAAATAAATTGTATGTCCATTATTCTGTGCTTTCAACCAACATTTAAGTCACCAGGTTTTGTGTGTGCTACTTCTGTGTTTATATTATGTCTCTGTAACTTTCTTCTATAAATAATGAACCTCCACAGTTTGCTGCACTCTGCAATTTGATTGGCCCATAAAAAATTGCTTGACTGTGAAACTTGCACATCATGAATTGAATTGTCACATAATTTTAATTTGAATGACTCATTGTGCTCTGGCTGTTCATGATCCTACCTGTGAAATGAGTTCTGAACGTAAGTTAGTGCTGCTAATTGTGCTTACTCAGAGCTTTCCCATGCCATATTGCCACTGGAGAAGTTGCAGGAAGGATCAGGGAACGTAGAAACAGCATGTTTCTGGAAAAATGTCTTCTAGTGCAATAATTGAAGGAAACAATAAGAACTTTGCCTAGCAAAACAATTGTCGTCTGCTAGTGAAAATGAGCGCCATTCTGACTCAACCTCTTTTCCAATATCGGACTTCTCGTCACCAACTTTGTCCCCCCCTGGTTTACATACTTGTTTCCACCGGATAACAAAACAATGTCGAATATATTACAGCTTAGCTTGTAATCATACACCTCTCACATGTTTAATAATCAAATCGACTTTTGTGAGTGCCTCAGGCAGCAATATCTGAGAGTAGCTCCATTAGAGAAGTTGTCTATTCAAACTAATCAGAGCTATATGTATCAATTTTGCCTCTCATGCATGTGATAATGGCACTATCCTGGGATGAAGTTGAATGCCACTTGTCATGAAATCGAAAAAAAAAATTCAAAAAAATGATTATTGAACTATAATTGATTGTTATAACAAATAATAATAACAATAAAACCAAATAAAATGTTTGTGGGGGTGGCTCCCTCTCTCGCCGGCACCAAGTGGAGGTGGTTAGCCGATCAATGTTTGGCTGGTTAAGGTCTTACAGGGCTGCTGAGTCTCTTTCAGAAAATGACATCTTAAAATGACTTGGGAGGATTTAAATGAGAAGCTAATGATAGCAATTGAAAATTTTAAAGATGAGGTAATAAATTCAATAAAATTGTCTTATTTTACACGGCGCCATCTATACTATTACTGAGTGTTGCCAAATTCATGTCACATTAAAAGAATTCAACCACATGACATCGAATGTCGTAAAGTCGTACCTCCAAACTTTATTCGGTAAATTGACTTCTTCTACAGAATCATGTGTACTTCGATACACCAAACAATACTAGTAAGAAGAAGAAAAGTGAAGTAGATGTTGGACTAAATTTGGTTTATACCTTTGTTGGTTACAAGCATTTGAGAGTCCACAAGACGGAAGGGCCACCAACCAGAGCCCTATATTTAGTTAACTTATAACATTGGAATGAAGCAACAACTATATCTAATTTATTTATAGAATAATCATTTTATGGAATTTTTATGATTTTTATTACTATCTAATAAGAAATTAAAATTCTTTTACAAGACTAAAGTAGCTATTTTTAATCTTTTTTAAGCATGTTTCTATATTTATTGTGAAACTCACCCAATTGTTAAAACCATAGCCTTTTTTTTTTGTTTTTGGCCCGAATAAAACCATAGACTAAAAAGTAAGAGTGTATATGCTGACCAAAAAAAAATGTAAGAGTGTATATCTTTGACGTATTAGTAATATCATTTTTAAGTATATAACTAAATAAATGACCTCCCTATTCTATTCTCTAAAAATTATAATTCTATTCCTATTTTATTCCATTCCAAAAACCAAAGCTGTCAGAACCTAAACGACTTAAAAAAAATTAAGAAAAGCTGAAAACAGAGAGATGAAGAAACAAAGTATTTCAATAGCATGAAAGCATGGAGGGTCTCTAACAAGACTGTTCATGACATAGAAGCGTTTCGTTAGTTGCGCATATATTGCTAGCATATAAACTCAATTAACCTTACATTTAAATATAAATACACAAGCTTGTGCTGCATCCAAACTTCCTTTTCCTATTTACTATAATAACAATGAATAATGAGACCAGGACAAATAACAAGTCATCCATAAAATGAGGATATACTTGCAAGAGCTTTTGCAAAAAGAAATTGAGGTAAATTTGCTCGATCTCGAGTCGACGAGCCACCAGTGCAAGATGCAAATCCTCACACTATATATGTATGCTTTTCGTGCTTCCTCCCGCGCTTCCTTCTTGGGTTGGCACTTATCAGTGCATTTACCAACTCGCTGTCCTCTTCGGTTATTAGGATCTTAGCAGCCTCAGGGTTTGCAAGCAGCAGTTTTGCCACCAGATATCCAGCAATTGACCAGGTCTGATATAGCCGTGCTTGTTTTCCAATAAACCTTGCTCGTTTGGTATCATAATACTCCGGCCACCTGTCTTTTGAGATACGCCTTTCAGCAATTTCGACTGCTCTGGCAGCTATTTCTGGTCTATCCATCTTTATACAGGCAACTGTAAGCTGCAAAAGCATCTCTACTATTTTAAAAACATATTCCCAGAAACTATGCATAAAATTGACCCTAGAAGATAATACCCCCCTAATCCAAAACTTTGTGTGGAGTAATATCTATCACTTTTTTCTTCATAAAAATGAAAATTTCAGTTGTACTGTGCCATCTCAAAACATCTAGTCCATTGTAGCCACAATGACTATGTCACCTGGCCTATGTTTTCCAGCTCTCAAGAATGACACAGCAGAGCCACATAAGTAACTCAGATGCAGATATAAATTATTTTGGCTGGCAAACACACAGTGAAGCATCCTTTTATTTTCCTATAAAATACTTCATCAAAAACCTTTAATGGTCTATCTTTGGGTTCGACGTTGCTTTTTCATTGACAACACAACAAATGATTAGATAGTTTCCTGAATTTAATGGGCCACATAAGTACTAACCTGCCAAAGCAGAGTCGGCCAAGAACCTGCATTGTGGTAGGACCAAGGGCTGCATGAAGATGCAAATTTATCAACTGCTGAATCAATTTCAATAAAAAGGATATAATTTGATTATAAAGTTCAAGAGCATTACGTGTTTTTAGGATCACTCCCAGTGATAATCTGCCATTCTTGTCCTTCAAGCGCAGGATAGCTTAACTTAAAAGGCATATCAGCAACCAAATCAGCCCATTTAGCTTCAATGAGATCTAAAATGGCATGGGACTGATCAATTGTTGCAAGACCACTCACTACAGACCAAAAATTACCCAGAGAAAAGAATCGGAAGTCCATGTGAGCAGGTTGCAAATTCCCTATTAAGTAGCCTCCTCTGTTAGGAATCCACTCGACCAACCAAGGAGAAATCTGATCTGGATAAATATTGAACTTATTTACTGCATCATATGAATACTCTTCAGTCTTGTACCGGTATATCTCATTTAGTTTTCTCAAATCAATCCAGTAGTACTCCCTAATATGAAAAGATAGAGCTACCAAACGGTTGTTCAGAGCTCGGATAAGATCAGCCGATCCATCCTCTGGAGTAAGCATCTCTCTTGCACATAGTAAGGCTGAATAAAAGAGTGCCTGCAAAATAAGATAAATTGTGTCATTACAACCTGGCCACTATAATGAGCATGATAGATTGTGCTCAAATCATGCAAAAGATTTTCATTCTTCAGCAAGTAGCATGCTAAATTTTTATTAGACCATAAAGATGATTCTGCTTCTTTGGATGTTATGGATTAGAATGCCATGTATGATTAAATTAACAACCTCCATCATCTCCTACTAGTCAAGACTATAGACTGATCCTGCTCGATTTAACCATGCTGACCATGACACAAAATCACAACCTTCATAAACTTGTGTTCATGAGTGAAGAGAAGCAGAATTTCTGAAGTTTTTTCATGAGTACTTTTTTCATTTGTTATGCAAGCATCCAATATTATCTAATTTCAAAACACATGTTATAGCAACTGAAGTAATGTAATGTAATGTAATGAGTATATTTTCTTTCCTTTTTTTTTTTTGCAACAGTAAAACCTCTTATATAGAAGGATAACAAAGGACAAATAGTTCAACAGAGACTGCAATTAGAAGATGGAGATTGCAACTAGAGAAAGTGGAAACCGATAGGATAGACAACAACTACAAGGTAAGGATGGAGTAAAAGGCTTTGCTAGATTGAAATGGTACAGCAAGAGGGATAAAGAGTGGAAGTTTGGAGAAAGGTTTGATTTTGCCCTTGCCAGGAGAGAACACCAAGGAACCCATCTTACCTTGGAAAAGAAGTGTTTCCATTCATGAAGACAAAAGATGAAACACCTGAGAGGACATAAGCTAATAGAAATATCCCAGCCACCAAGGTTGACATTCTAACTGAATGCTTGGACGTCTAAAACCAATGTTTTATATGGTACAAAATTTATCAAGTTACATTTGAATTGATTAGAAAGGAAATAAGGAAAACTCTTGTGAACGTTGGTG
The DNA here is from genome assembly GCA_037954665.1 of Laguncularia racemosa. NCBI lineage: Eukaryota > Viridiplantae > Streptophyta > Magnoliopsida > Myrtales > Combretaceae > Laguncularia > Laguncularia racemosa. The sequence continues at coordinate 1,495,858 of JBBMOL010000119.1, read as the reverse complement.
CAACCTAAAGATGGTAACAAGAACATCTGATTTTTAACTAGGAAGCAGAGCATGCTACAGAGAGCTGCAGCATAAGTATCCGAGCAAGCCTTTTGAAAAACATAGGAACATGTTAGTGAAAAGAATTTGGACAAATATTAAATGATCCAAAATTCAGAAGGAATCGAATCAATTTTCTGTCACATGAATTTATCTCCTTCATTGACTGGACTTTTCTTGCCATACCAGTGTCAGATCCTTCAATTTCCTTCATTATCAAAGTGTCTTAATGGGTATGGAAAGGGAAAGTGAAGAGTTCATATCAAAGTTTGTCTCAACAAATATCAACAGATATCCTTCTCAGTCATCAAATCTCATGGCTCATTCTTTCTTGCGTGTTTGCTTAGTAATCTGAAATATCAAAAAAATCAGAAGCCCCCCACATGTGATCACACTAATAGTGAAGCAGCCAAAATACGAAGTAGAGTTGCTGATGGCTCGAAGAAAACAATTTATCCCACAAGTCTTCTCCTAAGATAATATAATCAATAATAAAGTATAGTATAATATAAAATGTCCATGCATGGGAGTGAACTCTATGATTTGAACATATTTGTAAGAACGGGCAGAGAGAGAGAGAGAGAGAGAGAGAGGGAGAGAGGAGGACAATTTATGCAAGATGCAAAGCAAGAAATTTGTACTTCGATCTCTTATTGATTTCATCTTACATTGTCCTGATGTTATTTTATCCACAAAACATGTTGCTTCACCTATGCTTACAAGATTTTAACCATCACATATCCATATCTACGTCCTTCTGCATCCCTAGTAACATTACTCAATGGACCTCATTATAAGTGAATATAATATATATATACAGTCAAGAGAGTAGCAAATGGGTTAACCTGAATTTCAAGAGGGTGACCATGGATCCCCATGCGACGATCTATCATACAAGATCCATCCGTCACTAACAATGTGGGGAACATATCAAACCCATCAGCAAGACATAACTTCAGAATCATCTTAATTCCTGTCTGTACATCTATTCTCTCCTGAACAGATAGATCCCCGGAGATTTTTCCATATGCTCGCAACAGAATTATCCACCAGAGTCCTGAAATAAATATACAAAGATAGATTATACTTCCATTTGTAAAAAGATAAATCTGGTAAAAACTATTTTCCTCGTTGAGATTATTTCACCCATCATTCTTACTTACCAGAATCAACAGGTGCAACACGGCCAATTGCTGCTTCTCCAAAGTCCGGATCTAGGACCTCCTCAGTGGCAGAATCATCTCCTTCTAATGGGATCATACGGACCTTAAAACTAGCAGGCATCAAACCTTGACCAGGACTATGGCAGTCCATTGTTTTTTCCCAGCTCTGCACTCATAAAAGCAGATAGGAAGCAACATTCAGGAAGCAAAATAAGCGTTGTCCTGAAGTAACATAAATCTACTCTCTCTTGTATCGTGAAGATATAAGAGAACCAACACATACCAAGTGAGAGAGAATTAAAAGAGAAAAATTACAGAAGCACAGAAACTTATAGAAGCCTCAAATAAGACAATGCGCACTTTCATATTATCAACAGAGGGGTACACACACATCATTTCTGGTGAGGCCGCAAATTTAATACAGGAAAATCAGCATTCAATACCATACAACTGATTGTGATTTTATAGTCAGTATCCACCCAGATCAACATCTTTGATGTGAAGTGAACAAATCATGTAATCCTAAAAACTGATCATACCACCAACACAAGCAAGCATGTCAAGGGAAAGCAAAGGAAAGAACTAGGAAATGACAATGTTGGCATATCGGCATCTAAAACATAAACATATATAATAGAAAACCATGTAGAAGAATTACATGACTGAAATGAATAGAACCAAAACAGGAAATTTAGATATAGATAAGATATGATTACCTGTAACTGAAGCGTATGAAGGATGAAGTTTCGAACAATGTCATACTCTCCCTTCAAGAGGAAAGCTATACCTGAAGGAATAAAGTCCCGAATAAAGACCTGATCATAATTCAATACATTAGAACTAGCTGGATCATTTGCTGCAATTGTTCCAATGGGACTTCCACAATAATGCACCACAGATTCTCGCAATAGATCCCATGCTTCATCCTCAATAGAGTCCACCCGAGCTGTGAGAATGCTGCTACTGGATTTAGCCACACCATTTGACATTAAACCTAAACTATCATCCTTCAACTGCTGAATCATCATTTCATTTAAGGGGTTCAAATCCACAGCGTTATCAACAAACCAATTTCCATTTCCATCATTTGCTGTTATGCCTCCAACACTTTCAGCCTTTTGGCATTTACAGCTCATATATTTCAACCTATTCCCTCTTTCCAGCCCAATATTCCAGCCATTGTTAAATAATGTATTTGAATAACTGGTGATTTTTGTGTTTCTCAAGGTTCTCCTCTTGGTAATTACATGTGAACTGAAAGGAAATGATGAAGTTGATCCAAGTGAGCTGAAATTTGGCTCAGAGCAAACAATGCGAAGAGTAGTGCCGGACAAAACTTGAAGAATTGCCTCAGTAGTACCCATAGACATTTTTGTGAACAAAATGTTCTGTACTGAATAAAGAATCTTCTATGATAAATCCAATTCTAGAAATTTTTAGGTAATAATTACAAACCTGCAAGAGCAAATAAAAGGTAAACCACTATTATCAGTACTTTTGGCAAATTAAATTAAACGGAAAACGCCTACCAAACTTATTTAACCGTATAATTAACAAAAAAATTTTTTTGGGCCAACGTATAATTAACAATCATTATTGTCCTAAAAGCTACTTAGTTTTTCCCCGTTAGAATGGTCAAAAATAACCAATCGCGGCCTCACGGGTTCTTCTGCTTCAAACCATCAAACAATCCCCCAGCATAATAGGTAGCTAGATCAAAGAAAAAGGGTTTCGACCAAACTTGATTGAGCAGTACCCAAAAGAGTTCTCGGCTTCAGGAATTGTGCAATTGTCAAATTTCCGATCCCAGGAAACAAATTGCATGGCATGGTGCCCTTTCAATCCAAAACTTCCCTAACAATCAAACAGAAATTCACTTCCAATTCTTGACATTTAACCAACAAAAAGCTCCTTAAAGGATATCAAAACAATTTGAACCAGAAGCAAAATTTTTCGTTACTCCTCTCTACTACACAAGAACCCATGTTACCATTTAATTGCAATAAGTAAAAATTTAATGTTTTAGGCACCAAACGTGGTCGATGAACAACACACTAAATTTTCCACATAAAGCAACAAGAAAGATCAAAATTCACAGAAAGACACAGAATGCTAGCTTAGAACATCAAAGTTCCAAACTTTGACCACTGCAAATAGATATAATCAATTCATGCTAAATAAAAATAAATAAATAAACGAAGAACCCAAGAACATACTAAAACAAGAAAAAGAGAAGCAAGTTAAGGTGATTAATGAAACGGGAACAAACCCATAACAAGAAAGAGCACGTCAGTCTACCAGATATATAAATTAAAGTAGTAAAATGAAACTCGGCTTACCTATTTGAAAAATCAGAGCCAAATCCGAGGGTTTGTTGAGATGATTTTGGGACAAAAAGAAAACGTGGGTCTTTAAGAATCAGAGAAAAGTATACGCAATTGGGACTAAGATTGGTGTTTTTGTGTGTTGGAAATGAAAAACAAAATTGCAAAATCACAATCACTTTCACACGCACACTTCAATATCAATCACCAATCCTCTCTGTTTGGTCCAAATTGGAGCGAACTTGTTATGATTATGAATCTTCTTTTTTCTTTTTCTTTTTTTTCCTTGCACGCCCTTTTCTTAAATCGTCCTAACTTCACCGTGTTTTTAATGTATTTTTATTATGCACGATATTCTTTTACTTCCCTTTTTTCTTTTTCTTTTTTTGTTTTTGTGGTTGAAATATTTTTTTAATTTTTTTATTTTCCTTCATGACATGAACATGAACTCAATATAAATTACAAACGTTGGAGAAAAATAAATAAATATGAATCTATGAAAATAATGACGATTGTCAGAAGGAGGACAAGGAACTCATTGTTATTTCCCACACCTTAAATTCATCACGTGCGTATCGAAATGTTTGTTGTCTCCTCCTTTCACATCTGTAACTACCCGCCTTAATCTGTCAAATCGATGATACATAACCAACTCTAATATATAACTGGATAAACTATATTTTTGCAGAAGTGAGATTTAAATTTATTTGTTATATTAAAAAGATTAATATTATATTATTAGATTATTTGAATATTTAAAATATAACCACTATCAATCATAAATAATCAATTATAGTCTTAATTAGCCAAAATTAGATAAATGGATATGTCAATTATAATATAAGGACATTTTAACACAAATTAATCCTTTTTCATTTCCTAATCCTCTCTATAAATGCCAAATTTGATTTTTAAACATTGCATACATACATATACATCTATATTAGAGTTAGTTCCACTAACAAAAAGGAAAATGACTGCATAGACGACAAACGTTACCATGAGCTCTCACACGGCACCTGGATTATTAGGCAGAGACCCATGAAATTGATATTCAACCGTGTATATGTGGCAATTCCAGCCACCTCAAGCCCCGTCTCGCGGGTGGTTAGTTTTTTTTTTTTTTCTCCTTACACTTTTTTTACTTAATATATATAATTATATTATTTAGTTTTTATTTTTTACCCTTTTTTCCAATTTTTCTTTCTAGTGCTTTTCAATGTTTCAAATATTTTTTATTTTGTTATAATTTTATAGGCCTTTTTTGCTTTGTCTTTTTTATTTACATCAAAATAGTCATGTAAGTATGAGATTAATGCCATATTAGCATCGCCCATTAGATAATAGAGTAGTGTTATGATGAAATTCTCTTTTTAAAATATATGGCATAATATCGATTCTTTTATTATAATAAAAAATAGAAAATATTAATTAAATAAAAAAAGAAAGGAAAAAGTAGAAGAAAACAAAAACATTTTCCAACCACCACAACCTTTTTTATTATTGCTATATTATATGGAACTAATAATGTTGATATTGATGGCAATACATTTTTCTAAAAAATTGTGAAATATTTTATAGGAACAAATCTATACTTCTTTTACTTCTACTACAAATACACGGCTAGTTGTAATCATCTTCATCTAGCCTCTCTTATATTATCTACAGAAAAATTTTAATCATACTAATAAGTTACGTAGATTAATTAATAGTATATAAGTATTAATAAACTTCTAACATATAAAAAAACATAAAATGATATATTTTTAAAAAAATCTAGTATTTGTTCATCACTCATCAAGATAAATGACGAATTAGTATCAATAATTTTTTTTTTCCAAGGCTCTTCCCATTTAATTAGGCATGTGCTCATTGAATCATGTTTTACTTGCTAAGGGTATCTCCATCCTTAGTTTTTTTGACACCTGATTCAAGACCAATGGTCTACTTTTCAAAATTCTTAATGGATGAAAAAAGGTCCTTGTATAAAAGATTGCCCAATTTTATTATTATTATTATTTTCTAACATCCATCACCTAAAGACAAATATCTTCAATCCTAAGGACCCTTCTCAAAATTTCTAGGTGTTACGTCGGCACCTTAAGGACCTCTCATCTTTAAGAACCCTTGCTCATTTTATTCATAAATTCTTAAGGAGAGTTCCCAAGTATAATGCTTTCTTTTTATTTTTTTCCTATGTGACACTTGTTCAAAAAAATGAAATAATAATAAATTTGGACAATTCTTTTGGATCTTCATTTTCCTTTGTGACACTTGTAAAAAAAATAACAATAATAAATTTAAACAACAAGAACCCAAAAAGTATAAGAACCTCTCTCTATCTATAAGAATCCAAAAAAAATAAGTTCTTAATATTGAATTTATTACCAAGAATTAGGGATAGAGATGCCCTAGTGGAAATTGTTGTAAAAAAACCTTTCTTGGTGCCCATACCTCTATCTTAATTTTCTTGAATATGGAAAAATCAATTGAGTATTTAAATGATAAAGCTTAAACAACTATTATAAAAGGCAAAAAAAAATGGTAATTTAGGTCTAACCCTCCAAATTATAATTGGGTTTTCAAGTAGCATGGTGAAATTGATGAGCAAATGAACCGAGCATGATAAACAGTGTCCTCCATATACTAAGACAAAACCGAAACCCACAATGACTCAAATACCCAAGTAAAATCAAACTCATGCTCTTGATCAAGCTATTTAAATGCTTAGCCTCTAGAAACTAATATACACACGAAAAATTGATACTAAAATTCAGAACAAAAAAAGAGATTCAAACTAAAAGACCCTTTTAACTAGCCGAATTATGATACATCTTTTATTTCAAGTCAGTCTAATGACTAGATGTATTGCATTTTGCTTGGAAAGAGACATGATCCAGCCCCTTGATAGCAAGGAGTGACCAATGACCTAGACGTATATCTATTATTTAATATTGTATAAATCATCTTTGAAACTTTCATGATTACAACGGCATTCCTAATTTTTTTTAATTGAATATTTTCCCATGTAATAAGCATGCGGCCTACTTCATTTACATATGGAGACGGGGGCTGCCATTAAGTCTCACTTCTTACGTAAATTAATAAATAATAATAAATCTAGACTATATAAAAATGCTTACATACTAAGCTATCCCGTTAAATAATTAAATAGTTAAATGGAAACCTGAACTCAAAATCTTGATTAGTAGTATTAAGTCGCGATAGATTAATTGTAAATATACAAAACCCTCAGCCAAATAAGAGCAAAACATCAACAGCCATTATTCAATGTAAGTCCTAATAATTTAGTATGCACCGAAACGTTCGAAATCTTTCCTAGTTACATAAAACAAGGACATAGAATCTACTGTTCATCTGAGACTTTTGGAGCCAACTCGAACAAGATGACTGGTACAGTATGGTACAGAAAATGTAAGGGTTGACACGTTTATCTAGGCCATGAGACAGAAAAGTTTGACTTGTAATTATTTGATTGGATAATTTGCCACATAAGCATGCTTCTGGTAGATTTACTGGCAGCTCTGCCAAACAGAACCTCATGATTATCATGGGAAAAAGAAGAGTCAATTTCATAAGTTGGGAGGTGGGTATAGCATGATAAGATTTGATTTATCATTTTAACTAAATTAAACTATAAAATACAATCTAATTTTTTTTTAATTGTTTTCTAACTCGATTGCATGCGTTTGGGTACAAGAATTGTTACGAACACTACCTATTTGGTGAGATTCACGATTAGACTTAATTAGCAAAAAGTTCTTTTTATTGAAAATGTGAAATAATTAAAAAAAAAAGTCATAAAAAAAAAGACAAAGATTCATTCATTAAGTAAGTTCAAGTGAAAAAATTTACTCATCAATCATCAAAATCCACACCAAAGCAAGATCCAATAAGTCGTCACGTTCAATAATCTTCCAATTTAATTTAGAATTACAATATGGAAAATGTGGATAAAAAGAAAACAAGAAAGACACATAAACTTTTGGCATTTACATTCTTAAAGAAAGATGAAGGGATCGAGAATTGTGTTCAACTATTTTATTTATATATATTTTTTGTCCTGAAAAAAACAATTAAAGCCTTAGTAAATCACTACATCAAGCTCTAACACAAGGTAGTGATTAACATTAGTTCTTTATTTTTAAAATAGAAATACATACACACATATATATATATCTTTTTCTAAATGGTTCAATTTTTTTTTATTGGGTTCAGTTCCTACTCCAAACCAATCATAAATTTTGATTTCATTCAATTCGAAAACTTTTCTAAACCAAATTGGTAAGAAAAAAAAATTATGATTTAATTCAATTCGGTTCATAGTTTAGTCCAATTTTGTATCTTCTCCCGATCTACACAATTCATCCATTTTATGATTTTTTTGCATGAAAGTTCACAATTATGATGTTAATTGCTTTTAAATGGATATTAACTTCAATTTGTGGTTGAACTTTGAAGTAAATAAGATATTGGCTGTTTTAGTTCAATATAATATAAAATGTATATCATAAATAACATTTGAGTTTTATTTTCACTAGGTGGAGTTGATTTTACAATATATGCCATAACTATTTTTTAATTCTTGCCCCACACATTTCCGTTGGTATTCTCCTCTCCTATTTTAATGTGATTATTTGAGCAATCTTTAAAGTGTTGCAACACCTATAAAATTATATATATATATATATACACGACGAAGGGCCAACACAATCTCTCCTCCTATAGTCTCTCATTGACCTTTTTGTTCAAGGTATGAACGTGATTAAGTATTTTTGCATTTCTTACATGCTAATAATATCCCATGTTGATTTGCATTTCTTACATTTGATACTTTACATGTTTTACATAAGACAACCATTTATGTGATGGGTAATAAGGATATCTTTATATTTGCATACTTTAGATTATTTAGGTTATATAATATTCTCATAATGAGTAATGAATGAGGACATCTCTAGATTTGCGTACTTTGGATTATTTAGGATTAGGTTATATAATATTCTCACATCTTTCATATACCTATTTTTCTTATAAAATATGTAATAGAAATTATGAAACGTTATTTTTCACAAATTAATTTCGAGTAATGGCTTACAAAATTCATTAACGAAACTATACATACTGTCAATTATACAATACTATACAATCTTGGTGTCGATTATAGAAAAAGTAAAACAAGCAATATCTTATTCAAATGTTTTCAGTTTCAAATGTTTTAAGCATAAGCAAATTAATGGTTAATCTTTTTTTTTTAAAAAAAAAAAAGAAAGATCATATCAGCAATGCTATAAGTTAGTGTTTTGCTAGTTTAATGAATACAATTGTTGACAATCTCATTTATGTAATGTAGAGAAAATGGATTTGGTCCATTTGGATGACATTGAGATGAGCATCAATGCAAATGCAAATATCAATGGCAATGAAGAAACTTTATTACCAACTTCTAAATTTGAAAGGGAAGCACCATCAAGAAAACAACTAGATGTGACAAGTTCTCAATCTCTAGTAAGCAATGGTGACTAAAGCAACAATACTAATAAACGTAAGTTGACTTCTCCTGTGTATAATGAAATGGTTAGAAAAATCATTGATGGGGTGGAATATGCTATTTGCAATCACTACGAGAAAAAATTGAAAACAAATAGTCAAAATGGAACCAAGTACTTGCATAACCATTTAACAAGATGCACGAAGAAAAAAAAAATCAAAAAGACTTAAGGCAGTAACTTTTATCAATTGAGAAAAAACAAAGTGAGAGTGAGAATGGTGTAATAATAAGAAATTGGTCCTTTAATCAGGAAATTTCAAGGCAAAAACTTGCATGGGCAATTATTATTCATGAGTATCCTATCTCAATAGTTAAACATGAATATTTCAAAGATTATATTAATAGTATTCAACCTCTTGCTAATCAAGTGGGTTACACCATAATGAGGAAAGAAATTATGAGTATCTACAACGGGAAGAAGGACAGATTGAGAGCTCTATTGAAAAGTCTTAATTCTCAAGTTACAATAACAACAAATATGTGAACATCCAGTTAGAAAAAAAAAAAAAGGATACATGATTGTTATAGCACACTTTGGTGACAGCAATTGGAGGCTTCAAAATTGACTGCTCAAATAAGTTTATTTGTTAATGTATCTTCTAATTTAAACTTTTATGTAAAGGAAAAGTACATTTTGATAATTGTGTTTACATTTTTATGTAGCTTTTTCTATGCTCCAACTCCACACACAAATTAGGTTCTAGCTAATTATTTGTACAATTCATTAACGGTATAGAGCTTGGATAGAAAATTATCTACAATCACTATAGATAATTATTTTACAAATGATACCATGATCACAACTTTACTGTTGAAGCTACGGAGAGATGACTTGGTTCTTTGAGGAAAGGTATTACATATGCGTTGTTGTGTGCATATTTTGAACTTGATTATGAAGGAGGGAGTAACTATAATAGAAAATTCAATAGAGAGGATCCATGATAGTGTCACATACTAGTCAGTGACACCATCACAAGTGGAGAAATTCGAAGAGACATACAAGTAATTAGATATTTTGTTTAGGAAAAAGCTTTGTCTAGATTGCAAAATCAGGTAAAACTTCACATATGACATGCTTGCTATAGCAATTGAATATAAGGAAGTTTTTTACAAAGTTCAGCATATGAATAGACATAACAAACACCTTCCAATACAAGACGATTGGGAATTAGCATATGAGATTGCAAGAAGTTAACTATTTCTTATGAGGTAATGACTTTTTTTCTAGTACACAATATCCTACAACCAATTATTATTTTGAGAAAGTGTCTGAAGTTAGAAAGGCATTAATTGATTGGAAGGGTTCCTTCGATATAACTATTAGCACAATGGCAAATAAGATGTTTGAAAATTTTGAAAAATAATGGAGCGCTATGCGTACCATTATGACTATTTGTATTGTTTTAGATCTTTGTTTTAAGAAGAATGCTTTGAATTTTGTGTTTTCTACTATTTATGGAGTGAGCGCTTTTATGGAGATAAAAAAAGTTAAGAACACTTATTATGAGTTACTTCAAGAATATCAATACAAATTTAAATCTCGCCATAACAAAAGTGTTAGTAGTAGTTCTTCTTTGATTCCTTCAATAGGTGGTGATGGTGTTCCTTATAATCCTATGAGAAAAATCAAGGTTTGTGCAATACTTGAGCACCTTTAGTACCAATCACCAAGTAAAGTCAAAGTTGAATCCTTATTTGAAGGGGTTCGTATTGCCTTAAAGTAAAAAAATTGATATTCTTAACGAGTGGAAATTGAATAGAATAAAGTATCCTACATTGTAATAAATTGCTAAAGACATGTTATTTGTTCATGTATTTACGGTTGCTTCTAAATTTACATTAATACAAGAGGACTACTGATAAGCTCACATAAAAGTCAACTCAATCTAGATATAGAAGAGACATTGATGTGTAATCAAAGTCAACTATTAAATGAATACAAAGGTAAGCGTCTTAACTATATAATATTGAGTTTTTTTTTTCACAAGTGAAAAAGGTTTCTTCTATTTATTTTTTTTATGTATTTTGTGAATTTTTTTTTCCTCTTTGTAGATGCCAAGGTGATCGAGGAAGAAGATAAGTTCAGCAGTTGTTTAATTTAGAATATCGTTGAATGTTTATCTTTAAAGTTTAAGCCTTTTAAGTTTATTCAATTTTATGAGGCAATCAATTGTAATCAATGTTGAAGATGTTATGGAAGATAATATATGGTTACCTAGTTGATTACAGTTTTTATTATAACCTCTTGAGAAAGCCTATTTGTCTTCATAAAGCTAATATTTAATAGGGTATGTTTAACTTATGCAAGGAGGATGGGGTGAGGTGGGGTGGGGTTGGAGTCGAATCATAATCAGATTTTAAAAAATCCTATAAGGACAAATTCTAATACCATGGTAAAAACCCTATAAAATTTTAGAGTTGGATTCTAGGATTCTCTATACCCAATCGAATCAATTTTGGGTTTCATACAACCCATCTTAGATTCATCCCGATGACATCTTCAAAAGTGCTATAATAACTTTCTTTCTAATATTTTATTTTATTTTATTTTTTAACTTAACTCTCTCCAGTGTCATAGAGCATCAACGTAACTTAAAAAAAAAATACATAAATAATTCAATTTGATTAAATTTCCAATCAATGTCCGAAAAATTTATTACGGTTAAATCATGTGATTATTGTCGAACCCAAAATTATTCTTTAACATTCCATTCAGGTTGCAATTACAAGTCGGTTATGATCCATTTGTTCCATGGCATCCTTTTGGAATTTTTAGGTTCCACACTAGACTCGAGTCATGCTATAGCCAACGATCCTAAGGAAATAAATATAAATTAGAAAATAATAGAATATACATGGATAGTTGGTATAAATTGCAAAAGCTAATAGTTAATCCATCAACTTATCATTTCATTTCCACTAATATAATGGATGAAAAAAAAAAAAAAAGTATGTGCAATATTTATCCTTCTCTTTGGCTTGTTTACTACCTTATTTTTAAACTTTGATTTTTTTTTTTTAATAAAAGATTCCTTTTTGAAGAAAAAAAAAGGGTAAAGAAATGCAATTATAACATACAGCATCTCGGAGTCACACAGACATTAGCTGTATTGCGATACTTATGGGGTAGTAGTTGTATATGGATTGTGGGAAGCAATTGGTATTGATTTATAAGAGTAAGTAATAAATGATATGTTAGAAATTTTTGGATTAGAGTTGAAAAAAAAAATTATTAATATTTATTAGCTTGATTATTAGTTATTTTGTCCGATATTATATCAGAGCTTATCCCTTACTGCTAGGTGGACAATTTGAGGGACGAATCAAAATGGAAACTAATGGGCTTGCTTCGATTCGGTTGGGAAAAAATGTTCAAGGAGGACAAGAAGTGTCACCAAGGCGTGACTTTTAAGATCCATTTGTTTGAAGGTAATAACCGTCAATTAACCTTTTTTTAAAAAAAATGAATATAAAATTTTAATTTAGTGGATTTTTCTATTATCAATTTATTAAGAACCGATATTACCTTTAAAAAGATAGAATCTTTTATTTTCTCTAAGAAGGAATAAAAATTTTAAATATTATGATTATTATATTTTTATTAATTCCATAATAAATGATTAAATAGAAGCAAACTAATAATTTTATTTGTATTTCTAACTTAATACCACAATTAATAAAATAAAATAATCACTAGAATACAAATTCCTTACAATAAAAAATTACACGAAATAAACATTAGAATAAAAATTCTTAACCTATTTTTGCTAATAGTTATTCTTAAGATATAATTTTTTTATTCTCTATTTATTCGATTTAAAAAAGTAAACAAGTTATTAGCACACACTAAAAAATAGAAAGAAAGAAAAACTAAACTCAATTGTATGGTCCCATGACAAAAATTTAATGATATCTTATATAAAATCTGTTATGAGAACGGAAGACGTGGCTAAAGTGGTACCGTTTGCTACCAACGGAAGTTCTGCGAACGACAATAACTTTGGGCCCCGTGGATATAATATAAATCTTTGCCCCCCTCACGTACTTCTTGCGACTTGCGTGAAACACGATGGCTAGGGATTTATATATTCGGATTGTTTCAGTAGACATTTAATATGATGATTATATGATTGGTTTCCAAACTCAAACGATTGAAATCTACTCGTACGGATGTTGGATTAGCCTTTTTTTTTTTAATAAGTACAATGGACATTGAAATTTCAAACCTAATCATTGTGTTGAAAGATTAATAATTTTTCATATTACTATATTATACAAGTTTTAACATTAACTTAAAATGTATATTTTGTGTGTCCAAGATCCTAGATATCATGTATTTCATTATTACATACATAACATACTATAATTGAATTTGCTTTTCGTATAATAAGCAAACTAGTAACACTTGATTCACGTTAAACCACTTATTTAATTATTAAAAAGAAGAAGAAAGAAAAGAAAAGATCAGTTCACTTCAGTTGCAGACATACCTTGTTCAAACAATTAAGAAACAAAAAACTTCTCGGTGATAACACTTGATTAATGAAATTGAATTTTTGTTTTATTTTTTATCAATTAGGGCTTATACCACAAGCTTATTAATTTTGAGTATAAAATAGCTATAATAATATTGGGAAATTTTATTTTATTTTTCCAAATGATCACTGTAAGTACTAATACTGTATATAATATAAAAAATAAAACAGCATATTCACAGATTTTATAGTATATCTTTAAACATAAAGGGGTCGTGTAATTGGAGTTTAATGTGGACGTTTGTTGAAAATATAGGATAACTAGGTAAAAACCCTGAGCTTATAGCTGTAATTTTTTTTATGGAAACAGCAAATATAAATATAATTTAATATATAAATCCATACTTTTACCATAAATGAGTCGATATAATAAAAATTTCCTTTATTTGTTTGTTTTGTCTTTGCCAAAACAGTTTTAATTTATGATTTGATAGATATACAATCGCAAAGAAGCAATTTATGTAAAAGATACTAAGCTATATTTTTATATGGCTATTCATTTGCATAAAAAATGGCATCATGTACGTTGTTGTTAAAGACAATAATAATTCATAAAACAACATAATATTCTTTTATTTAAACATAAGTAACTGTATTGGATTAAAAATAGTTATCAAAGTGCTGACCTCCAATGTTTCAACTTGTCACACTTGAGCTTATTATATTTCTTCGCAATGAAATTGTGGTGTTTGTTGTATCGCAAGTTCGTCTAACTGAGTTTTATATAAAAGAATATTCATTGGGTATGATATCTTGCTATTATTATATAATGAGTTGTTGTAATAATAAAGTCATAAGATGCAATTAAAATTTTAAAATAAAATATTGTTTTAAAAGGTAATGTCATGAAAAGAAAAAAAAAAACACATTATACAAATTCTTTTCCGCTTTTTTAAACACCAAAACTATTACCGGTTTCAATTAACAAATACAATCATTAAAGCAAATAACAATCCATTCACTTCACCGTATAAAATTAAGGAGGAATTAAATTGTAATTTAATAAAAATATAATAAAATTGTAATAACTATTATATTCCTATTATATTGTTTAATTGAAATTAATAAAAAGTGGGAAATTAATTAATAATAAAAATAAAATATCTATTAGATCCCTAGTAAAAACAAATATTTATTATATTTCATAATAGATTTAGTGGTGGTAGTATTTTCAATATAAAAACATTCATAACCATTGAATAGCAATTTATGGGAATGGAGATATGAACTGTTATTCATTATTTTACATAATAAGAATTCTTATGAAATGACTATTATAATATCTAAAATTTATTTAAATATTGTAATAACAAATTATATAAAATTATGGAAAATAAAATAATTATTTTCTCAAAGTAAACATGGATTATTTACACCATATTATAAGGAGAATATCTAACAAAACATGAATAATTATCAAAATATTCAGGTAAAACAAAAAAAAAAAAAAAAGGCAACATGATGTGTTATTGTGATAGAAAGAAGAATACTTTCACAAAATAATATCAATCTCAATCGAAGGATTAGATTTTCAACGACAAAATGAAGCAGGCCAAATATATCTTATCGTGCTATGATACATTTGCAATTACATAATTATGTATATAAAAATATACATAAAAAAATATTATAAAAGGACTTAATATGAGATTGTGGATATGGAACCAACCAAAAATGCACTTCGAATTTCAATTGGGAGCAAGTCTAGAGATTGAAGTTAAGAAGTACCAATTGGATAAGGTAAAAACCTAAACTAAAACAAACTATTTTGACAAATTCTTTAAGTAGATTACATGTCAGTGTTCTTCGAATAAAAGTAATTTCATGACTCCCAAAGGGTTTATTATATGATTTTTCTTTCTTTTTTTAGCGTTTGGTTACTAGTACTGGACAGCACAAAACAAAAAAAATTGGATAAAAAAATTTTTTGTACCACGTTTGATATGTTTAGCATTAAATAAGGATTTTTGTGCAGTTCAATGTTTGAAATTGCGAAATACTGCACTAAACATGGCAATTTTGACAATTATACTCATTTTTATGATATCGTGATTATTTATACATTTTTTATATTATTATAAAAAAATACTATTTTAAAAGATTATTTAATTCATTTAATACTACGAATTATATAAAATAATTCGTGTAAATCTATTGATTGAAAAAAATTAATAATTCATATTATAAATTATAATAATTTGTGTTATATTTAATAATATTATACATTGTAAATATTATATTAGTAATTTTTAAAAATTGTCGTAAAAAATTATAAATTACATTTAATAACTGTAATATTAATTATATTAATATTATAATAAATTAATATAGATTACGTTACAATAATTTGATTTAATTTTTCATAACTATAATTTTAATTAAATTACAGTAATCATGGGGACTCTACAAGCTTGAGTCCCCAACAAAATCACAAGTGAAAGACATTGTAGACTGACTGTTGAATAATCATGGGGACTCTAGAGGCTTGAGTACTGATAATTTGGCTGACATAGGCTATCTCGATGCATTGCTCCTAGGTGATGCAGAATTAGTTCAAAGGATTTCCTATTTTGGTTCAAGTCACACACCGCAAGCGAAGTTAAATGAAGAGCTATGCATTATCTGGAAGACAAGGATGATGATGGAAGAATGCACCTTAGATCGTCCCTTAATGCTTTCCTTGAAATAGTAAAGAGTAGGAGTTTTCCATGGGAGGTTTTTGAAATTAATGCAATTCATTCATTGTAGCTCATAATGGACGAATTCCTAGACGCATTGACAATTTAGGGTTTTTATTTAATGTACCTAATACTTTAAATGTGAAATGAAGAACAGCACACGAGCTCAAAACAAAGACACCACCAAGCCAACGACATAAAGCAAAGCAACAGAGAAAGCCAACGACACAAAGCAGAGACACCACCAACGACACAGAGCAAGTGAGGGAGACATAAGGCAAGCAAACGAACTTGACGGCGACCGGCAACATAAAGACGTCGACAACTGAATAACGATTAGCAGCGAGAAGAAGTTGACAGCTAGAGCGATGAGGAGGAACATGATCGCGTTTGGAAAGAAAGGGTTTCTTGTTTTCTGATGCAAGGGAAAGAAATGGAAGGATATTTGGGAAATTTTGAAAAAATCGAGTTTTTGTCTAGTACCACAAATTTGTATCGAATTTCACATGATATAAAATTTAACCCTTTTGTCCAGTACTTTATTTCTTTTTTTTCTAGTACTTACATTATTTTTATCAACCAAACGCAGAAAAAAAATAATTATCTAATCCAATACCACATTTTTCATATAACTAAATGCTACCTTTTTCTTTTTTATTTTTTTCCTACTAACAATGAAAGAGCCATTGCTACTAGTTAATTAGAGTAATTGCTACTAGCTAAATTATGCTTATCACATATAATGATATGTTTAGTTAACTTTACAATAGTAGAATAAAATAGTTATACTTTCCCTGTAAATCTATTTCTACATCTAGTTAATGAAGAATTGCTATCGTTGCAAGATAAAGAATTACAATTTTTTTTATAGAACCAAATGAATAATTATTTTATTTTTTTAAATCTTTTTATAAGACCCCAAACAAATTATAAAAAACAACTATTACCTCTTTATTTTATTCCTAAAGAATTATAATTCTACTCTCATTCAATCCTATAAACCAGATGTGTCATAAAATTCTATAGAAATTTAAAAAAAAAAAGTTTTTTCATATAGTTAAAAGCTTCAACAATAATGAAAGAGCTCCCAACCAAATTAATACCTAATAATCATAGCCATTGGAAAAGCTGGTTTTGCATAAGATTAAGGTAACAACGAGTATAATTGAATTAACAGGACATTTAAAATATCCACATTATCAAGAAAACAACTATCTCTCCATATATTGGAAGTGAATGTATCATCAAATGTCAAGCGAATAGCACAAACTAACAACAGCAGCATACGTCCTTAATAAACTCTCTTGCTAGTTGCTGTTGCCGCCAACACATAGAAAAGTTGGGAATATTATTCAAAAATACTTATGTAAAAGATGGACCTTTATGATAATATGAAAGAAGTGAAGTTGATATTTATTGTTTTAGAAATAGATAGTAACATGAAAAAAAAAAAGCTGAACTGGGTGATGTTCTGTATGTAGGATGGAAGAAGCACTTATTTGTTTTTATTTTTATTTATCTATTTATTAGTATTATTTCTTTTTGACATTTGGTTTTATTTTAAAAGGCCGGAGTGGAAAACTTAAAAAGCCAATGATATCACTTTAAAGAACACAATGCTTCCGATAAGGATGTGTGGGTTTTTGAGTTTCCAAAGGGTTTTTTTCTTTCCTCTAAAATGTTATTTTGATTCTAAAAGAGTATTTAAAAAAAAAACAAATAAATAAAACTAACAAATTTTGTTTTTTTTAAAAGATACTATTCTTAAATAGGTTATCCGGAAAAGTTTTCAAAATTCAAGATTAATCAAGTTTAAAATTTTCAATTCGAACTCAACTCAAAACAGTACTCCACAAGCTTGAAATCTATTCGATTAAGTTTATTTAAATTAATTCACTTAAATGAAATACTTTCTTCATGTCAATTAATCGTATCATAGGAAAAAGCCTCCTCATGAAAAATCACGAAAAGAATCTTCTTAAATCTAGAAGGGCCAAAGGGGATAGAATGAATTTTAGATAAAATTTAAATTATTTTTTGTCTTTTTAATATTTGCAAGTTCAATATTAAAAATTGTGGAAATAAAGATTCTAGCATAACTACTATAAAAATAAAAAGGAAAATGACGAGAAATAACACAAGATGTATAGGATTCATCTGTCATTACTTACACTCATCTCTTTCAACTCCCCAATGACATCTACTTTCATTTTGTCTACCTCAATCCTCTTTAGACCCAGCACGATCTGTTCATGTTTTTATAGGTGCCCCAACAATGCAAGGAACCTAAATTTAACCTTGAATTGGGAGAGATTTTCTAGGAACACGAGCAAGATTACAAATAGGTATGAAGAAATTTTGTTCATCCATTTGGAAAAATATTTCCATTAAAGCTTGACTTGCAGGGGTTGGCCTGAGCCATGTGTAGTATGTGTAACAGCACCTGAGCACCATCATTAAAATCATAAATAAATGTCAAGACAGTAGTTCTGCATTCTCCCACAAAGTGGGATCATCAAAGAAAGATAAACCATTAACAAAATAACAGCTAGAATGGGAACAGGTATCTTCCACTTCAACATGGTCAAAGCTCAAAGATACCTGGAAGTGCAATTTTAATGATAACTTAAATGATTCAGGGCATATTATCTATGTAAGAACTAAAAGTGTTGGAGCAGTAAAAAGTTCAAAGTGCATATGAAGATTGCAATAATATAGAACATAAGAAGGATAGCATAATATAGAACAGATCAAAATAGGCAGTTGTGCTTTGTCGATTTTGCATGGTAGACAACAACATTTGTTCTTCTAGCATTTCACAAAGCACAACAGAAGACAACATGAATCTGAGAAGAATACTTCAAACTCATTTGGTTTTCACATTGCATGAATCATCACCACCACAATACTACCATCATAACACTGCCACCACTACTACCATCCCAACACCACCAACACTGCAGCCCCCAACCACCACCCATCCCTAAGCATCGCCATCACTACCAATTGAATTTCAGTTGCGCCAAAACCAAGCACATGTTTCATCTCAAGTAAACAAATTTCCTTTTTTCTTTTTTTCGAATAATTATTCCCTTTTTCCCAACCAAAGTAAAAAAATGAAATGCTGATCGCAAAAGATAAAGAAGCACACAATAACTGAATTCTTATGGAAATCAGTACAGTAAACAAATAGGTGGCTAAACCTTTACCCATGTTACTATATTGTATTGTTGAATCCCAAATATTCATAGCCAAATGCTGAATTCATGTCAAGAAAGCAAAAGCATCACTTCTTTCAAGATCTGACACCAAAAATCCACCCTACTTAAACAAATAACACAAATCCTGCAACTACAATTCCAGTGAAAAAAAGGGGAGTATAAATCTCAGCTCTAAATTATAACTGCTTCATCTAATGGTCATCACATTGAAGAATAAATCCAGATCAAAGGGGTAACGCATAATCTATCCCATTAATACTGCTCAAAAACCAAACAATTTTCATCATTTGGTTCAAAGACTAAAATCAAACACATTTTTTGTCTTGGTGTGGCCGTGGTAGTGGCAAAAGTTGTGTTGTATTGCTGGGGGTGGAGGTGGTGATCATGGAGGTGGAGATGGCGGTGGTGCTACTGCTAAGTGCTGGTGCTACCTATCTAGTGGCATGCTCCAATTATTGTTCAGTTTCCTGCTTAAATTACAAAATGTTGTCAATCAATATTTTGCAAAACTAACAGGCCAAGCTATATTCATTTCTCATAATTATTCTTTTAGCAGTCTATATTTGTCTCCTTTAGTTATATTCTTCATCTTCATTAAACACCTTTAAGAAAAAAATCCAAACATTATACCGTCATTTAGTTATTTCATGGATCAAAACTCCAAAAAATCCAAATTTCTATTGTCTTTCATAAGAGTTTGATGATGATACACAGCAAAATGATAAGAATACTGATTTATAACCTCTCAATTACTAGCAATCCTAATAACTAATGAAGGAAAGAAATCCATCTATGACAATTGAATGCTATGAGACATACTTCTTATCATCCTTATTCTGGGAATTCTCTTAGAAACAATAAAAACTTAGATTCTTATAATCCTACTACATGGAAATAACTAAATCATGCATATTTGATCGTTCTAGCTCAAAACAAAAGCCTCCAAAAATCTGTAGAAATACTTTTTCTCCAACTTCCGCAAGACATCTGCAAATGTGTCATTTAACCTATCAAAGGTCAATGCCAAAACTGTTATATATTCAGACAGCAACACTATATCATAAAACAGAGAAATAGATGACTGCATCCTTATCCCATGAGCAGAAGCTTCAAATTGGCTGTTACACACAAGAAAACCTCGCGTTCACATGTCAAAATAGCCCCCTTCGACCAGGTTTATACCAGAAGGAAGCCACAAAAGAGGAGTGGCGAGAAGAGGCTGTGCTTGGTTGAGGAGTGAGGAGGACGCCCAGCTGACGCCACTGGGTAGTGCAATTGTGTCTTACCTTATTTGTGTGTTTCTTTTCTTAGTGCAAGATTGTTGTTCCTTTTTCTTAGTGTAACATATCCAGTGGTTTAATGGGTGCTTGCTGACCCAGCTGAAGATGGTGTCTTAAGTATTGTAGCCTTTAATTATGGTAGAGGGGTGTCCTAGAGTCAGCTGTAGTACTGCTGTCATGCTACTGATCAGTAGGTATGCGATTAGTAGTGGGGGTGTAAAAAGTGTAGTCGTGGGAGAGAAAAAAGGGGAGCATGGGAACGTGGCAGTTAGGGGACTTCCACTGCTGGGTTGTAGAACAAAACCAAGAACAAGAATGAAAGAGCTAACCAAATTTTTCTCCAAATCCTTCTGTCTAATCAAAAAAGATTATCGAGATCGTCGGGTTTTCTCTAACGAGCCCAAACCCATTAGCAACCATAGGGAGACAAGGAAGGAAAACTCTTAAGACTACGGTTGATTCAGAATTAATAGGCAATTCTAAAGAAGAGGAACATAAGGAACGATCCTATAACATTGGCAGAAGTTGCTCATCCATTGTACAGATTCCGTTTCAATTGTGGTGTCAGCTGCATCCATATATCATGCGTTAGGATACGTATGTCTACTGCATAGGATGGTCAAGTTAACACTATGTATCAATCTCAAAGATTACTAACAGAAATCACAGGATAGGGAAGAATAAAACATTCTCATCATATACCACTAGATGATATAACTTGCAGATCAAGGGGAGTTTTTGCAATAATCCGGAATTGAGTTCCGGAATTAATCTCTCAATATTTGCAATACACGAGTCGGAAATTACCTGAGCTAAACTCAGAAGGAGGCCTCCTCTCTACAACAAACTCTGTTGTTTACAACAAATTTCCTAACCTCTTTTCCCTCCAAAAGCTCCTCTTATATCCTTCAAATATTTCGCCAGATCTCCCCCCTTCCACGTCAGCTTATGCAGCTCCCCCCACCCACGTCAGCCTATGCTTCTGCCTCTGATTCCCCTCATTTCTCCACATCAGCAGGTGCCACATATTTCCCCTCACTCTTCCACATCAGCAGATGCCATGTCCCCAAATATAACATGTCTACCACTAACTCCTCCTTAAGTGTCATACTCCCAATATAACTAGTTATATATCAACATACTAATACCTGTATAACATCTACTACATACACCTCCATAATACCCTAACATACTACTTTACACCCCCATTATACCCTAACACATTATTACTATACTATACTACCACACTACTACTCTTGCTAATCTCTTCCCCTTCTCCTCTGATAAACATTCATCGAAGGAGTAATTAAAGCCTTTTCCCTTGAAACCATATCAGTTTTCATTTGACTTTTAAGTTAGATGAACATTATATTAGGATAGTCACGCTCCATATATTATGAAGCACTCACAAAAACTTCATTAACCTATCCTAAGTTTATTTGGCATAGGTCAACTTCAACACATTAGAGAACAGTCTATTTATGAAAAAAGGGGGAAAAGTATTTACCAATCAAATCAAACCAATCAAGACAATTAAATAATGTACACATAGCAATTGAAGTATTTCAGGGGGGAAAATTATGCATTTACTCCACTATATGTACCTGTAAGGGCCTCTTTTCCGACCTTTTGTATAAAGAATACGCTTCTAGGAGAAATTTTACAGCATTATCTCGTCTTTTTGGCCAGTGCTTTCCTAAGTTCTGTTTACATTGTGCCCCAAGATATCTATCCCAAAACTTCCAAAATGCAAATTACTCACTCCCAGTCACTTTTGAGCTTCCAGGTATTTTAACATAACCACCTCCAGATAACCGAAGAGGAAATTATCATATAACTTTCTCAACCACAATATATCTGTCAAGCAATTAACTTTCAAGAGCCATCATGTGGATCGGAAACTGGTTCCATCTTTTAAATGGCTTACTGCCGTTGGGCACAACCATTTCAGCATATTTGGGCCCAAAACCTGATCAAGCAGATATACTCTATATGAGCAAGTGACTCGATATCCTCTATCAATTCAGGGAGATAGAGAAGAAAAAGATACCGAAATGACGTTTTTGTAGAGGCCGATGTCAAATGGGTTACAATATCTCTGCCCCGATTTCTTGGCCATCCATGCTGCACGTGTAGCTTCATAATGCTGATAAATAATAGAAACATGATGAGTTAACCCTGCCATAATTCTTCGCTTCTTTTTTCTACTTTTAGAGGTGGAAGGAGGAGAAGGGCGAATGAGAAACCTCTCACCTTCTGATATTATAGTGCCATTACCACTAGGCCAAAACCCAAAAATTTAGGCATGCATATCTATTCTTCCTTATCCACTGCTAAAGAAGTCAAGACTCACCTCTATAGTTGTCATGTTGTGTGCCAAGAGGTAGATATGCCAACCAAGCAAACTGCCAAGAACTATGCTCAAACCAATTGAAATCGCACCAGAAATAGCCTGTAATAATTACGCTCAGTCAGAAATATCTGAGTTCCTGGTAACAATTAATCAAGAACCTTAAGCTGGAAGTTGAGAAGATATATCAGCACCTCTAGAAAAACAACATCAAGAGGGAGATTGGAAACCCTCACTATTCCATAAACTTAGCAGAGCATGAGAAGAGTGACCACATAGTTTGAATTCCAACACAGTAGAAAACACCAAAGAAAATTAACTGCAAATTCATCAACAGAGACCCTACCAAAGAAATTCTTTCTTCATATTAATTTGAAATATCATTTCCTTCTTGCAGTACTCAAACTAAAGCATCTCTAAAATAAGAATATACATTTTGCATGCTCTCCCTAAGTTCTAAAGTTTATATAATACGTGATACATTCCCATAAATGTAATTAAACACATGAAAATATGCTATTTTCAGGAAAAATATTTTTTTAGGAAAAGGTTATCTGCTAACAAGTAATTTTCCATGAAACAAACAGGGCTAGGTTGCAGGTATTAGAATCCAGGGACTAAATATTTAGGACCAGCAATTTCTATAAGCTTTCTTCTCAATTCCAACTCAACATTTTCTAGCATATAGCACAATACTCAAGCTCTAAATGGGAGTGCACTAAAATAATCAATTGATGGTTAATCAACATTTGAAGAAATTCCTAGAATGACTGACTGCTCTGACAACTAAGCCAAAAAAGATTTAGGTACTTTCCCATGAATTTTTTAAAGGACCAACTAAAATCTAGAATTACTTATTGGTTGAACAACCACACCAACAAAATTTGCTGAAGCTTGAAAGTTTTTTCAAATGTCTAACGACCAATTCCATGCTCCCATAACTTGTGACCAACTTTGAGATGCCTGGTAACAGGTTGTTCATAAAACTAAGATGCTTTAGTCTGGAAAAAAATAATGGCAGGAAAGACTAATATTGCCTTATTTGAAAGGAAACATGTGTTCCTCATAGTTATGGCATGAAATACAAAACCAGTGTTTGATAGATTATCAAAACATTAGCATAATCACAATTTATCCTCAATTAAAATAATAAGCAAAAACTTGAAAAATATCATGACAAGACTAATCTAAACACAATGTGCTAAGAAGAATCCATGTTGTTTAAAGAGGTTAATGAAATTGTGCAAATATTTTTTATCTACCAGCAAACCCTTACACTAGTTCAAGAATAAATGTAGGGAACATTCAGCTAAATGTTCTTACCCCAAAAAACATTCAGCTAATGTTCTCATAGGGGACTGGTTGGTAAATAATATAAAAGTAATCCATAACTTACATATTGAAGCTTCATTAGTACTATGCTCTGGAATCCCCATTCCTTTCTTATTGCACCAACCATAGTACACTAAAGCAGATTAACAGATAGTAGAAGAAGTCACTATTTGAGACAGTTAACTATATTTATTGACATAAATGACTAAACTGAAACATACTGCAGAGTAGATGCTGGCTGCAGTTGCAAATAGGACAAGAACAAAGAAGGCCTTGTAGTTCCAATAACCAACACAGTTGTTTGTCCATTTACAATGGTGATCCTGTGTCCAAACAAAAACTGAAAGTGTTAGTTGACTAATTTATTTTGGAAGAATTACCAAGACATCAACTCTTACCATCTTTAGGACACATCGCCTACAGACCCGACAGTGATGACATCTAGGAGGTTTGTATGTATTGCACTGCTCACATTTTCTTGGATGCATAACCTAACATGTCACGTCACACATTCAAACCAGGAGCAAACATCTTCACAAGCTTCCAAATATGGCACCATCAACTAAATGCACTACGACGTAATACATGTAAATACCACCAACATGTACAGACTGTCTAAACAATGATTTCATCTCTATGTGCTCCCTATATACATACACAGCTCCAGTTCTTCGGGGAATGTGATCAAGATAGCCTATTGTGGAGTTCCTGGCCATTCGGTTTCTGCAATTAATTGATGCAGGAATCACTAACACTAGAAAACCACATCATTCTATCTGTTTCCCTTCAAGATCATGCCACTATCTTTAGTTAGAAAAATCGAAGTCACTAAATTAATCTTTCAACTCGAGCATTTCAAATAAATAAAGAATTAATTCAACGGAGCAAGCTCCTATACAAAGAAGAGAAAGTGCTTATAACTGGTACCGATCTCCTCTCTCTCACCATTACAGAGCCAATCTAGTATAGATAGCTTTCCCAAATACAACATCTAAAACTCTTTTCAGCATATTTGGACTAAACGATGTGATCTCCTTCAATTAGAAGGAAACTGAGGTTCAACGACACATTGACTTGAGAATAAATTCAATCCCTCCCCAGAGCCGGATGGAGTTTCTCAATATCCATTCCTTGTCCCAACACAAAATGCCATGTATACACCTGGCCTTTCTATTCATACAATGCAGCATATGATAGGCAGAGACGGCCAGGGAAATCTTACAAACAAAAACCAATGATTTGCAAGCTTCTTTCTCTATAATTCAATTCACAACCAGATCACACTACTCTAAATAAATCCCATCAAAACCAAGTGACCCATAAGATAAAATTAGATCGAAGGCATCAACTTTACATTAAAGACTTACATTTCTCTTGAATTCTCGATTTGGGCCATCGTTTTCTTCAACATCAGTTACGTAACCAGAAGGGACGCGACCTGGGTCGGTGAGAACACATACGAAGAAAGAGAAAAGACAATAACTTGCTAAAAAAGTAAAGATCATGGCATGCAATTTCCCTGTTGAGCTATTTAAGCTGACCCAATCTTCAATGAATACAAACAACGTGATGTAATAAACAAAACACATTAACAGAAGAACGAATAGAACTGGAATCGATATAAATCTCTCCCACTTCATTTTTTTGAGGATTTTAAAACAGAATTTGTGTGTGTGTGTGTGCCTCAGAGAGAGAGAGAGAGAGAGATGGACTAGGGAGGGAGAAAGGAGTGAATTTTGTTGAAAGCGGTTCCTTGTTAAGGTTTCTTGCTTCGGTCCCTCAAACTAAGAAACGGGCGAGTGTGGTAGTTTGGATAAACTATTTTATAAAAATTAATTCTAAAAGAAGTAATTTTTAGAATATTATTTTAAAATCACATATTAGACTATAATTTTTTAATATAATAAAATTGTATATTGAATATGTGATTCAAAAATCACAATCCCAATTTATGATTTTTATATATTTGGAAATCGCATTCCCAACTTGTTTCAATTCTAATTTCTATGTTTGGCATCCGTGAAATTTTCCTATTTTTTGGAGTTAGGATTTGATGAAATAGGTTCCTACAAAATAAGTGATGTAACTTTAAAAATATTGCAAACCCACCACATCGTGTAGCAATAAAAAAAAGCCCTTAATGATTTTTTTAGGGCATAACAAATATCAAAGCTTCATAACATGGCAAACTTGTTAAAAAAATAAACATGTGACAATTATGAAATTCATAACATGAATTAATTAGAAAAATAAAATGATTTCATCAATTCGTTCAAACCATACAAGTATAATTATATAGTTAAAGCAAACAAAATTAGAAATACATATACATTCTAAAAAAATAGAAAAAGTAATATATAATTATATAGTCAAATATACATCTAGTCCCTTCCCCCAACAAATATACATCTAATCCCTTCTCCAATGTTCTCTCATAATATCCACGTCCATATCGTGCCAAACTCTCTCCAATTTGGAAAGAGCTACTAGGTCCTTTGACGTCGGGATGAGTCTGAGCATGGAATCATAACTCATCCCACAAAATATACCAAGGATCTATTTACGTGAGTCCCTCCCCCATATCTAGTGTATCTGAATGTCTTTCCTTTTAAGGAGTGGGTGGATTAATTGTAAACATATATGATATATCAACATTAGGTGCATAAAATTCAATTGAATCGACGGTGAATGTTGAATCATCGTAAAATGGGAAATGATGAGTTACTAATGAGTGGTGAGAGGGTAGGGCATCTATAAGAAGATTAGGAGATTAATATTGCACTACTTACTAACGATGATCCCTACCATGAGCTTGTTCTCTCCCTTGGGTGGCATGAGGTGAAAGCATTCCCTAATAGTGCTCCTAATGATCTAAAGGGAATAATGTAACACTACCATGGCCCTAGAGGAGATGCCTCCCAATAGTTGCTATGGCTCGAGTTTCTTCTAGGGAACCCGCTACTTTAATGAAAGCAAAGCAATCCAACTATATGGAAAGCCAAATATGTTAATAATATAATAAAAAATATAAAAGTACAATGATATAGTTAAAGCGACTTACCAGGGCACTGAGCATGGCTCCAATGTAACCGATGCATCGTTATGTGACATTGTAATACTAAGGATAATACTCGATATCTACCCCACTTGGCAATGTGTCATCGAATTTTAACTGGATGATAGAGAATTGTCGCTCCTCCCATTGCTAAATGTAGATCTCATGTCTCATCCTCTAATCCTCATAGGTTTTCTCTCTAAGATCAATCCTATAGAGGGAAAAAGACGTATCACATGTTGTAGTATCCTCTAAATCCCACCAAATTGTTGCATTACCCGATCGGGATAGTGCCACTTTATAACATGAAAGCAAATCAATGGCACCCGAGTATGCCACTAATAAGAAAGGGGAAGCTACTCTAAAATACCATGTATATATGATATCTAACAAATCTACAAGAAATGAAATTATTTAGTTAACAACAAACAAGTAAGTAAACAATATTAAATCAACTAATGTACCATACTTGCTCAAGCGCTTATCAATCCAGAGCATTTTGATATCGCGGAAGAACATAAGTGACGAGCTACATGACATCAAACACAGCATGCTAACAACATGCTAAAGGAGCATTATGGGGCAGAATGTAGACCTAGCGTTTAGTCAAAACGATATATGGAAATCTATCCTAGGCCTATATTTATAGAAGAATCATAGTTCCTCCAATCTCTTACATGGATACATTAGTAGCATGGTACAAGAATCTATATAGCTAGGTTAAGCATGCTGCCTCCTGAATGTATTACCTTGCCACTTGAAAATTCTCTAAAAATGGGAGAAACATCAAATGGACTAGACTAAAAGACTTATTCACAAAGGCGATTCTACTAAATAGCTGAAGGATGTATGCATGTATGTACTGCATAATGGATAAATCGTCTGCATCGTCCGGTAATCCCCTAAAAGAATTCTTTAACCAGGACATCTTAAGACATCCGTAGAAGATATTGCGAGGGCTAAGCCTAACGTTAAGTAGGCACTCACACTCATCTACCCAATGCAGGCTAATGACACCAATGACTACATGCCTAGTTAATGGGCAAACGAATTACTCCGCCACATCTTATAAAGTCACTGTTAACTCCTCATGTGGCATACGAAACGTGTGTGTCTTTAATTCCCATCCCTCCACAAGAGTTGTGATGAGATGCTAGTCCAACTATATGAGTGCAAACTGGGACATCCCACAAAGCCAATTTACTTCAAATAAGGTATAAAACACTGGTCAAAGTGCAATCTCTCCTCTAAGGTCTTCAAAGAGGCCTCCCGTTAATGGCATACTAATTAAGCATCCTCCTAAAAATGAAACAAAATTTGTACAGCCAATGTGACTCATAAATATGCAATGTGATGAAAGTGGAAACTGATCATATATATGTTCCCTCCAGACAACCTCTAAGTAATGGGTATGTTGCAGTGTGAGGAGTAATCTATCTACTAAGCTTGAATCTATCTACATAAGAGACAATAATGAGTTAAGTCATTTCCAAAGTTATAAAATAATTTATCCTTTTCCTTTTCAATTACCAAATAAAGAGTTACATATGAATCATTAGTAAATATTACGATGGTTAGCAAACATGAACTTTGTCTCCCCCTTTATTCGAGGCAACTTCTTCAATTGTGCTCCTCCTTCCCATAAAAACCACACATATTCTTAGATGGTGGCTTCCTAAGATCCATTTCATTGTAAAACTGATTGGATTGAGGCCTACCCTTACCTCAAGTAAGATTAACATATGGATGAACAAATGGAGTATGCACATTTGGCCACCTACTACTATCCCAAAGAGGATTGAAGCTAGTATGATATACAAGGGTTTGATATGTCTAATAATACTACTTGGTCACAAGCTACATACTATCCCTATGAACATATGATACAGTAGCAAAAGCATGTGAATAAGCAATTCTATAGGTTTGCCATTTATTATAAGTGCATTCATCTCTCACTAGGTTCATGGTGTGACTATTGCCACCTATAATCTCATATCACGTTCCTCTTACACCTATAATAACCTAAAAAAATTTATTCACTCTATCAAAATTGATGACCTTGTGGCGACTAGCAGCTTGGTCTCATTTTTGAATTTTCTCAATAGCCTATGATGTAAACACCTCCCATTTTGCAAACCCTTCACTAGCTTTGTTACATCGTTGTTCCTAATACTTGACACAGTTATAAAAGATTTTCGTAACTACAATTGTCATAGGTAAACACTTTGCATCATTCAACACAACGTTGTAGCTCTCATGGAGGTTAGTGGTCATAAACCCATATCCGAAGCTCCCATCATATGCTTAAATCCATCTTTCCCTAGGGAAGCGAATGAAATAACTGGGTGAAGCTTCATTTATTTTTCTCAATTCCTATATGTAAAATTTGAAATCTTTTTTCTTACGCTTTTAAACCTACTATAGTGACAAGCTTTTTAAGTGCGACACTTTTGTACTTTGTATTGAATTTACTAGTCACATGTCAAATACATAACCACCAATATGAAAAGGGGGTTTGCCATCTAACATCGCGGAGCTTAACTACCTTGACTATTCCTACATATTGGTTGGATACGAGACATATCGTTTTCCTAACTCATGTTACTCATCTAAATGACATTTAACAGTTTAAGCAACTCTATGTATGATCTATCCCAATCGATGTATACAGCTTTGATCGCCCTCTTTTTATCATCCCACACTCATCTCCTTATCACTAAATACCATAATATGTTGTGGATATTTTGTTTCAGTACAAAAACCTTTACATCGAGTTCATTCCTAACCTAACCTAAAAAACAATGTGCCATAAAGCTTTAGTCTAACTATGGATGGTCTTGATTCAAAATGAGATAAATACATGCGTGCAGCCCTTCAACAATGATAATAATAAAGTCTCTATCCATATGTTTTTGGCGTACATGAAGTCACCATTTGCATCCCTTATCCTTTTCTATGCAGACAACATGTCATACCTTCCTATTGGACTCATTAACACGATAATTATGTGATGCTTTATATGATATGCTTTCATTGCATATATCAAATCAGACTTCATGGCGAACTGCATTCCTTTTTTCAACTCATCACCAAAGCTTAAATCATTTGAAGATACGACACTCTCCTCAAATATTATGTACCCATCACTACCATCCCTCTTATTGAAGAATGGAATAAGATGCTTAAAAGACAAAGTTATGGGATTAACCATTGGAGAGTTAAGCATAACAGTGTGTGTAATGGCAACCTCTGGGGACACTAGAGATAAAGAATTATCAAATGTGTCAAACTCAATATTTATGTAGGGTCCACTAATTTCATCATTTTCATTTACAGCTTTTTCTTCCGAATCAACACATATAACATTGTGAACCTCTCCGATCTCCCTCCCGTGGGCATCTCTGATAGGTAAATCTATGTTAATGTCTTTTGTATAATTTTCATGAAAATCATCATTTTGTTCAAATGTAGCCACAACATTCATCAATTCTTGACCTCGTAGAGCTACCAAGGTGGGGGGCAAGGGGTGCATTATAGTCTCATAATTTACGGTTTTACCTTTAATGGGGATAAGATTACCTTTTAATTCAATAAACAACTCCTAAATGAATAATCGACTCGTAGCTTGAGCAAATTCAACAAGAGACTCTACATCATCATCATTTGTGATTGAGAATAAAGAATATTGTGGTCAAACTGAACCTGAGTTAAAAACTGTAGATTGCTTATAGAACACCTCCACTTGATGGGAGGTAGGATCAATTTGAATGGCTACACATATTTTATTCAACAATTCTGTATACTTCACATTCGTTTTTTACTTTTAATTTTCTTAAGAGGTCCCTTGTCACAATATGTTCCATCTTCACCATGCATAATATTCCCATGGGCAAATATCACAAATCTAATAAATTCCGCTATTTCCACTACCAACCGATAGTAGCATCAAACAATATATAAGTCAAAACCAACTTCATATGATATGAACCTCATCTACCTCATTTTTATACCCAAAATCACATGAACTTATAAGTCTTTAGTGTAAACCTAATATCATTGGCATATGAGCAACATTGACTTCATAAAATTCTAATTGCATAACCCAATTATTAGAAATCAGGGCAAATTTAATAAAATTATGGCAAATTACATAAAATTTGAGCAAATTCTATTAATTAAGGAAAATTTAATAAAATTGGGACAAATCTTACAAATTAGGGAAAAATTTACAAAATTAGGACAAATTCTACAAATTATGGCAAATCTTATAAAATTTGGGGAAATCTTACAACTTAGTAAAATTTTAATAAAATTTGGGTAAATCTTACAAATTAGGACAAAATTGGGCTAAAATTTACAAATTATGGCAAAATTCACAAAATTAAGGCAACTCTTACAAATTATGACGAAATGTACAAAATTACTATAAATATTACAAATTGGAGCAAATTCTAACAATTACGAAAAATTTTACTAATTGGGACATAATTTAAAACTAACCTCAATAGTGCAAATTCTCCACTAATTAATATAGAACAATGTACACTTTCAAGTTTTCAATAACACTTTTAAGCTTAACTTTTACTTATTACAAAATTAACAATAATACATTCTATGTTCAAAGAGAGAAACAACGATAGAATATAAAACTATTATATTAAAGCAAACAAATTTACAATAAAATTTTAAAAGTAATAGATAATACTTACCTAATGTTCATCGAAATTGTAAGTTGGAGCTTCAAAACTATAATTTCCAAGTAAAAAATTGTGTTTTATAGAGAAAATGGAGGAAATCAGTGAGAAAATGATGTTTTGTCTACAGGCAGAGTTATATTAAGGACGACTAAATTGTAAGTTGAGATTACAATTTTTAGTTCAGGTAGTACCGACTTATAATTTACACTTAATCAAAATCGCAGTTTCAACCTGTAATTTCATTACGGAATTTTGAAAAATACTTTTCTCAGAATTCTTTTTAAAAAAATAGTTTTCCTTAGAGGGATAAGCTCACACATTTCTCCCCTTAAACTCGAAGAGTATGCTAGTTCACTAATGACAAGGAGGAGGATGACTAGACAATTGAAATGCTATTGCTGGTTTCACTCTGGGCACCATACCCCCGCTGGTTATGCTTTCTTCCTATTTCCACATCCAGATTAGCTTATTATGCAGTCCTATGGCTATTGGCTTGTCAAGAAAAAAAAGGGTTTATTCAATTTATTTATGAATTTTCTTTGTGTTTATTCATATTTAGCAAATTACATTCGAAACAATATTGTTGCAGCATCTATATAAATGTGGCTTACTCCCAAATAAATAAATGTGAAGCCCTTAAGACTAGTCTATTGGATGTGATAAATACAAATGGAATAGTTTTATACTCTTTTCTAAAAGTAATAACTATTATCTAAAGAAATAAGTGTTATGATTTGTGGCCCTAAACATGTAAACCACCGAGTCCATGATAGTTTATATATATATAATTAAAAAAAAATAAAAAATAAAACATAAACTTGAATAATTATAAAAATTTAAGGTTTGTTTGGTTCATCTTATTTTTATCTATTTAATGATTTTTTCATATCTATTTGAATATAAGTATTTGGTTATAATTAAATAATATTTAGATAAAAAAGATAAAAATATAATTACATATGTTATCTTATTAGAAAAACTAAATCTTTAAATCTCATTTTGAAATATAAGCGAATGGATATAAATTAAATAGTTTATCTAAATTCTAGTTTTTAAATAAATCCATAGTAGATATAGACAAAAATAAAATAATCCAAATAAGCCCTTAAATTATTTCCATATAGTTAAGAAAAATATTTTCTTATTCACAACATTTCGACGTGGGCGGGAACATAGAAATTTCCACCAAGTACATAACACCCAAAACCCTCTAGCGTCGTACATTTCTCTTCGGATTTCGTATCCTATGGTCCTTTTGGTACGGATTATATACTAAACTCTTAAATATAATGTTATATAATTATTATTAACCGATTTTTTTACACTTTAAATTTCATTCAAATAGATATAGCCCTTTTCTTGAATTAGTTCATTTGATAATTTTCTCTTGCCAGGTGCCCACGAAATCGAGGAATTTGATATTTATAAAAGCTATATTATTTGTGTCTCATGGTATGATTCATTTTGAGAAACTTAAAATCACATATTTGCATCTTAGTTGGTGTAAATTGATGTCTTGATTTTTATGTATAAATTTATAGATTGTAGAGTGATTTACTGAATTGGTTTGTTGATTATTCTATGTTTTATGGATAACGAAGTCATGTAATTATGACTTCATTTTTTTATATATATACAAAAGAAAATTATGTAATTCCTCGTTGGTTGATTTTGAAGAAATTAAAAAAAGAAGAAGTAAAACATAAAACATGTTTCTTTATATATACATATATTATATAAATATTATCAACTTTCAATGTATTTCATATTTATTTTAAGGATAGAGTATTTGTTTTATATTTTCCTTTGATTAGGTTTTGATTTTCCTAGGTAGTAATGCTGTCGATTTCCTAATTTGACTGAAACCGATTCCTTAAATTTAGGACTTCTCAGTGAGAGAATACATAACAAAAAAACCTAATCGGAAGGGTATGGCCGCCGCTTTTATACGGTGAGATAAAGTTTACCTATTGTCTTTTGGCTGATATATAGGAATGTATTTTATCTATTTGATTGATATTAATTTATGATCACTGTTATTAGTACTAAGAATTCTTTTCTTTTTTTTTTTTAATTTTCTACAAGCTGTAGTTTTTCAATATATACATACAAAATATAGGTGCATGATTGCAGGTATATAATTAAAAGAAAAATATTTTGGTTAATGAAAAGGTTGAGTGTCAAATTTTTTTTCTTAAAAAAAAAATCAATGGTCATAAGTACAATGAATAAAAAGTTAATAATTATTTTACATCTGAAATTTGAATATTCCATTAGATTTAATTTTTTTAGGTACACATTTACCAGTATCTCCTTCTCAATTAAAATTTGGATCTATATGGATTCAGGTGGGGATGGTTTCTTTATTTTGGTTTTTTTTTTTTTCTTTCCATTTTCATAACATTATCCAACAATTATTTTACACCGCATGACAAGTTTACTGGGTCATGTGAGTACAAATTCGAAAATTTACACTACTATTTACTAAATTCTTTGACTAATATCCCAACCATTGTTTTTATAGTTACACTACGATTTTTTCCGATGAAGTAAATACAATACGATTAATATATTTTTAGTATATATTAGCATATATATATATATAAATTATCAATCCAGTCTATATTTCCTCTTTTACCACATTTTCAGGATAGTTTATGTACAATTTTTTTTATTAATCGTTGATTATACATACAACTTAATTTAATAATTATTTTTTTGAAATAAAAAAGATCCAATTATATTTAATCTTTAGACACGCATCATATATATACATATAATTGCATAGAAGAACTTTTCAAACAAATCTTATATTAAATCATACATGTTAGATGTAAAATTAATATTTAAAAACGAGGAACTTCTAAAATCTTACCTAAATACTCATCTGCTCATTACTCAAATGTAATTGTAAATCCCTCTTTTATATATTTTTGACAAAAAGGCCCATAATAAAAATATCCGAGGGAAGCAAGTGGAAAGGAAGGTTGGCAAACAGAGAGACGCTCTTCTGCATATTTCATATTTTCTTTAAACAGAAAAGGACCCTAGACCTTTTATCAACCCTAATAAATCACAACCATCCATCTGTTTATCTAACGGACCAGATGAATCAGTGTATTTATTTACCCTAGCTTTTATCCTAAACCCTTGTCAGCAACTCACACCTTCCTATGTTTTTCGTGAACCGCCATGGCAATCTCTCTCTTTCTCACCCCGTCTTTTGATTTTCCGTTTTAGTCCCAAGATGCCCTGAACTCTATGCATGCCTTGTCTATTTAACCGAGTTCTGATCTTGGTCGTTTGATTAATAAGCTGTTATGGATGATCTTTTAAATTCTTTGAAAGTGATTTCACTGTAAATAAGTTGGATTATATTTGCTGTTGGAGGTTTCTGAGTATTCGTAAACTCGGATTTAACTCGGTGAATCCATTTAGAAAATCGGAATAGAAGAGTGAGAAGTAGTGTGTTAGTGCCGTTTTTATCTTTATTTCAAGGAACCGACTCGGTGAGTTGAGTCAACTGGGTGACTCTACGGGATATGTGATACATGACACTTTAGATTGCCTATGTGTTTGTCCGTATAGAAGAAAACTCGGCAGGGAAACTCAGTGGGCTGACTCGTTAAGTCGGTGTTGTCAGCCAAAGCTTGAGTCTTTTGGCGAAGCTAGGGTTTTAATAGTGTGGCCATGCCATCAGTTGGCATGCGGAGAACCACGAGGGTATTTGGAGTGGTGAAGGGCGTCGAGGGACGCGTGTTGCGCTCGGGACGTCGTCTGTGGTCTGACGAAACCTCTGAAGCGAAACTGAGAAAAACCAACGATGCGGAGTGGCTCAGTCTAATTGATAATAAAGGTAGTGGTGTTAATATAAGTCCTAAGAAAAACAAGCGAATCGGGTGGTCAGTTGATGAAAAGCCGAATTCGAATGATGAAGAGAATCCCGAATTCAAATCCGAAACTCGGGATTGCACTTATGAAAAACCCACTTCCAAACCCAGGGACTTGGAAGTGGGACAGAGTTTGGATATGAGGTATGGGATTGTGTACAGTAGGAAGAGGAAGAGAGACTGTCTTCAAGACTCGGAAAAAAGTGGTTTGGATGGTAAAAAGTATGGGATTTGCTTCTCCAGGAGGGAAAGGAAGAGGAGTTTTATTGGCAATGAAAGTAGTGTTAGTGTCGTTGTAAAACTGGCATCTTGCCGTGAAAGTAGTGTGTTTGATAGGATTCTGTTTTCAGTTTTGCGGTACATGAGCAGGGGTGTTCTTAAATTGCCTGATTTCAAGGAGTTTGTGATTTCGGAGCCCATTTTCAGTGTTTATGCCTCACATGGAATCGAGTTTTTGAGGGTAGGTTCCTTATCTTCTGTATTAGTTAACAGGGAGAGATATTTGTATTAGTTTCCTGTTAAACTTTTGAAAGAACCTATATTTTGGGAGAATAACAGACTGTTTAATAGAGAGGTCAGCTTAATCCATTCAGCTTTTTTAAGTTTTGGATCTAAATTTGAGTGAATTATTCGTTTGATCTTATTTTTGTTTGTGACGTTGGAGATAGTTTCCGATGTTGAATGGTTTTAGAATTTTTTGTATAATTTTATGGAAACTTGAATTTGGACGTAAGGGTTAATCAGTTTTAGTAATTTCTCTAAATATTTTTTCCAGGATTCTGATTCCCCGATGGGCTCTGGGTTTTGCAAATTATTTCAGACGAGGCAGTTTATACCAATGTTTTCTATGGATTTCACTGCAGTTCCTCTTAATTTCATGTATCTGCATCTTTCAATGCTTCTCAAATACAATTTATCGTCTTCCATGCTTGTATATTTGAAAATAAGTGGTGAGACAGTAAATATGCATGATGAGAAACTCGGAGCTGATGACAACTCTTATTTGCCTTCTGAGAGCAAAGCTGTGGTCGGCAAGGTCGATTCCCCCAGCAGCAAGCTGGTGTTGCACCTGCCTATGAAAAGTTCAAAAACAGATAACCGAACTTCTCAGTATAGATATGGTCTGCATTCACGTGGTGCTCGAAAGACAAGGAGTTCATTTAGGTCTAAGAGGAGAAGAAATCTTTCTACAGCCATGGTAAACAAAACTAGTGTCTCCAGTGCACTAGATTTAGTCAATACTAAAAAGAATGGGATATCATCTTATTCCCCAAGTTCAAGCAACAAGCTTAGGAGATCGGTTCGGGGCAAGCGTGCTGGAAGTAGTGACAAAGTGATGCCTGCCATGGCTGGATTGACAAAGGACATGGATTCATTTTCCTGTTCTGCAAACCTCTTAAACATTGACTCTGAGAAAGGCATTAGGGAGGAAGGAGCAAACATTTTGTTGGAATCTTCTGATGCAGGAGAATGGTTTATAGTAGTCAAGCTAGGGGGAGTTATGAGGTTCACCTGCAAGGCAAGCGAGGTCATTAAGCAATCTTTTTCCAACCGTTTCACTCATGCAAAGGTGTGGGCAGGAGATAATGGCTGGAAACTAGAGTTTCCAAAGAAAGATGATTGGTTGAAATTTAAGGAACTTTGTAGGAAATGTTTTGACCGCAACAAGCAGGCTGTTTCTCCTGTGGCCATTGCTGCTAAAAGTATACCTGTGCCAGGGATACGGGAAGTGTCAGGTTACAAGGATGATAGTTTAGCTTCCTTTTCCAGACCAGATTCTTATATTATTATGTTTGGTGATGAGGTGTCAAGAGCTATGGCCAGAAAGACTGCGAATTATGACATGGATGATGAAGATGAGGACTGGCTTGAGAAATTCAACAAAGAGTTCTTTATTGAAAGTGGGCTGCTGGATCATGTTTCACAGGAAAAATTTGAGCTGATGATCGATGCATTTGAGAAGGATTTCTATTGTAATCCACATGATTTATCCAGTGATAAACTAGATT
Organism: Laguncularia racemosa; assembly: GCA_037954665.1. Classification (NCBI taxonomy): domain Eukaryota; kingdom Viridiplantae; phylum Streptophyta; class Magnoliopsida; order Myrtales; family Combretaceae; genus Laguncularia; species Laguncularia racemosa. The sequence goes on along the minus strand of JBBMOL010000119.1, from coordinate 1,457,713 downwards.
CAAATATATGTGTGGATGAGACGAGGAAGGATGTTGTTGAAGCTGTATATGGTTATTGGGTTAAAAAACATAAGCAGAAGCGTGCTGCACTTGTGAGGGCTTTCCAGGTAAATATCCTCTCTTATTGTGGTTTGGTTGTCAATAACTGTGAATTTGTACTATTTGTAATTTCTGTTGATTGAACTATGGAGATGATCTCTCTTTGGTAATTAGTTGTGATGGGCTTTTTATTTCTTCTATAAGATAATGTCAGAACCCCAAGGGTGGATTGTATAACCTTGTGTATTACAGCTTTTTGAGGATATAATGCTCTGGCTCTATTTAATCAAATATATATAGTATACAGGAACTTCCGTTAAATTGACGGCTTATTGATAGATATTCATAAAAATGCTAGAAGCTTGTAAATCAATGTGATGGATTGATGTGCCATAATTTTTTCATCAAATTGATGGCAGATTATTGCGACATCATTTGCTGATGTATAGAAAATTGCTTATTTTCTTGAGTGTTTGTTCATTACCGCACTGCCCATATTAGTGGTGATATGTTTACTAGTGAAAACTGAATAATCTCCATCGCAGGGCCATCAAGCAAGGAAAGCTCCATTAGTGCCAAGGCCTGCTTTACGGAAGAAAAGATCATTTAAAAGACAGCCGAGCCAGCCAGGACGAGGCAAACAGACAAGTGTCTTGCAAGGTTGGTATAATAATGCTACATCTTTGTGCATCTGGTTCGTGTTGAATGAAATTCTTGGCATGTGAAATTTGTCTTGATGAAGAATGAAATTTTTGTTAGTTTTTTCCCTGAACGTTGGAATTGGTTGTTTACTGGATATCCAGAACTCGTTACTTGACTAACATCATATTTTTATATGGTCTTGGCAGCTGCAAGAGATGCACAGGAAGAACAGAACGCCTTACGTAATCTTGAGGAAGCCAAAGCTTCAGCTGATAGATCTGTGGAATTGGCAGTCACAAAGCGCCGGAGGGCTCAATTACTCATGGAAAGTGCAGATTTTGCTGCTTATAGAGCAGCAATGGCGCTGAAGATTGCTGAAGCAGCCCAGAATGAAGAATCACTAGATGTAGCGGCGGCTCATTTCCTAGACTTATGAATACTGTTATACTTGACTGGTGGAGCTGAGGTGGCTGATGTCATTGGAGGCCAACATTTTCCGGACTCTCCGGGGAGGGTGATAATCCTAACTTTTATCGAAATGGTTGAGGGATCAACCTTTGAAGGGGGCACTGTAATTTTGTATAGATTTTGATTGGCTGTACATTTGTTGTATCATTGAGAATTCACATCGTTCTGGATGTGTGTAAGGGGGTGTTTTTTTTTTTTCTATAGTTCCTTGAGAAAGAAAATGGAAGAAAAATAGGGAAAATATATTTATTCTCATGGCTCACCCTTCTAGTCCTTCTGATTTATTATTATTATTATTTTTTTGCATGTTGAATATGGGGAACAAAGAATCCGTCTTGTCTTACTTTCTTTTATATTTATAACTTAAAACTGAGTCAACACGTTGCAAAAAACTAATTCTGGCAATGTACAACCCTTTCCATCTTGAAAATATGTAAATTACATACTGGATTATCCTTCAGGTCAGTCAAGGGATTATTCATTTCACTGTTTAAGCACAGGACCATTATAGAAAGCTATTTCAATAATTAGATGATGGGAGGGACAAATGTCAAATAGTTCTATCAATGGAGAGTCTAAAATTTTTATATTTTCTTTAGAAATTTTTCAAGATTCAGATCCTGTCAGCAATTTTTTGTTCCCCCCTTTTCCAATTCTTGGTAGTTACGTTGTTCCGCTGCTGCATCAATTCAAGAATAATATCCACGACTATACATGGTATGGAAGGAGTTTCTTAAAATTTAATGCAATATAAGAAAAAGAAAAAGAAAAAGAATCGCAGGGCGTCAAATACCATATCCATTAAGGTTTTAGCAAGTTGCACGAAATTACTTTAAGCCATTAATTATTTGGTAGTGTACCAAGCAAAGTGCGTAATGAACACTTTATGGGTTGATCTTTGTTTGTATGTCTATTTATTTATTTATGATTTTAAGAAGCGATCCTTTAACTCGTCGATGTGGACATTTCTCATCATTAGGTTTACCGATCTTTTTTTAATGGGAAGTTGTTTGTCTGACATGGTTTTGGATATCTGCCTTTTCATTGCCGCCAACTTTGAGAAATGGGCAAAAGTCAAAAAACAAAATATGTGGAAGCAGTTTATGGATTAGATGTTTTATATTTTACATTAGCCATTTAACATGTACAATTTTTTGTAGTTTCAATAAATGATAATCCAACACTCTTTACCTTGATATTATGATGTAAGCAAGTGGACTCCAAACCCAACTGCGATCGTAATTTTATTTGGACAATACTATTCTTTGTGCTTTTAATTGGTTAAAAATAAAGGATACAACTTGCCCTCGCTTTGGACATGATTGGCCTCAATGAAAACTAGCCTAGGAAATCAACTCGATTGATATGCCTCATCATAAAGCCAGTTTTGAGGTCATAATCTTTTCCATTTAAACTACTTGCAATGCACCTCGACTCTCTCATGATATGCATTGTCTAAGTCTTGGAACTTTTGAATCACTCGTTTCATTATCTCACTATTTTTCTACTTTTCTTTTTACTTCCTTTTGGTTACCGCTCTACCAAGAGATCGGATGATTTGTTCCGCTCATCTATTATGGGTGCACCATTATCTAAAAATAAACTAATACATGCTTCAGCTATACACATCTTCATTAACTTGCTTTGACTTTTTTTTTTTCGACATTTCCAGTTTAAGACCACCCTTTATACTCATTATCCAATATTGATCAACAATGCTCAACCATGCAACCAACAGTACTCGACCATGCATTGGTTTTTCTCATGTGTTTATGTAATCATGCTTGTTCTTCCCACTTTATACTGGTTATTTTGTTTAGTTATATTAAGCATCAAATTTCATGATATCCTTTGAAATTTTAAACAATCAGGATTTGGATTGTGGCTAGGTTCACTTATGTAGATTCTTCTCCTTGTCAAAAGCTTGTCTTTCCTCAAAACTTTTTATGGTCTTATTGTTAGAAAATCTACTAAAACTGATTATTTGTAGCAATTGGGTATTTATCAAATCTTAGCCATGCATAAACATGTAGTTTGTTGTCATTCTACTCCCAATTTTTTTCCTGCATTCTTGATTTCCTTCACTTTCATTATCATCCTCATCCTTGAAATTTATCTGTGTAAGATATTGTGGATATTGCAAACTTATGCTACTTGGTGTTTGTGACGATTGATTGGATATAGTTTGAGGAGAAGTTGTTTCAATTAGAGTGTACAATTGAATATTTTTGGGGTGTAAGGTGAGAATATTGAAAACATGAAAGGCATTATATTTTTCAGATTTTAATTGAAATTAAATGCTAAATTGAATTTTGTTGTTTTTGGTTCATGGAAGAAATTTTTTCTGATAAAAAATTGGAAGGCCTCGAAAAAAAACACACTCAATGGAAAATAAGAGTCACTTTGCAAAATTGGGGGCATTTGAAAATTTTGTACATCTTGTAATGCTCAAAGGGTAACAAATGTTAAGAATTATTAGGATTTATATGTTATCTCGATTTTCAGCTAAAAAAGAGTTTTACAGAATGAGGTCAATTGTTGCAAAAATTTGATATGGAAGAATGTATGCATATTGTCACTTATTTATAGTAAAAAGGAAAAATAAATTAATAAGCTTGCCTTTGCAAATTTGGAACGGGTAAATTTTATTCCAATTTCCCGTTTGGAAAGGGCACGGGAGTATTGCTGTGGGGAAATTATCTGACAAAGTCAGATTTTGTTAAAAAAAACGAAAAAAAAAAAATTGGATTTTGATAATAAATTGTTTGTTGAGCGACGATAAGTAAATTCCATTTGATAATAGCTAACTTAAAACAAAACGACATTTGATTACCATTATTAGAATTATGTAGGTACTTTTAATGACATGAATGAAATAAATATTAGAAATCATATGCCATTTTTTTCTTAATAAGGAAAAAGAATTTGAATATGATATATTCTACTGAAATATCGATATCCATATTATTAAATTATAATTTTTTTTAAATTCTATAGTTGATTGAAATATGAAAAATCTCCTTAGTTTTCGAAAAATATAGAAGAATTTCATACGATAAAAATTTGTAAAGATATTATAATTTTTATATGTTTTGATGATTTTGTTTAATACTGTACATACTGTATTATTAACCTCTTTAACTATAATTAAAAGATATTAATATCTAATTTCATTTGTAAAGTTACTTTAAAGTAAATATGATCAACCTAAAATAACTTCAAAAATTTTCATACTCGCACACCCTAAAACTATGGGATATGTTTGACCAAAAAAAAACTAAGAAATACGTGGAGGACAACCGAAAAAGAAGGGAGTAATGAAAAATTATGTTTCCTTATTTTAAATGAAAGTGAAAAAAGGAATGGAAATTGAGTGAAATAAGTAAAAATATTTACATTAGTTTTTATTAAGTTCTGCTGAAAATTTATGGAAAAGAATGAAAATTATATAAATTATAAATATACCCCTAAGCGTAAAGTTAAAACCGATGAGTACGAATATTTTAGTCTAATAGCAAAACTCACACCCATGATTGGGGTGTTAAAAAAAATGGTATATAGTCAAGTAAAATAATCATATATGTGCTTGCTTTAAAATAAATAAATAAATAGTAGGTATATACATCTATATAATCACTCTAGATAATTTATATCTTGGTTGATCGTCATTTATACCTCAATTATATCAAGCTATTGATATTTTCCGTGATTTGCAATGAGTAGGTGTGTTAGAGGTTTTTTAAAAAAGGCGTTATTTCTTGATTATGAAAGTGGATATTAAAGTTGTATAATAAAACTTCTATTTATATTTTTTATTCTATTCTATATCTTTCCAACCAATTAATTTAAGAGCAATTATTAATTTTCTAACTAAATCTCTAATACAATTTTATTTTCTTCTAATATGTAATATTTTACCCATCCTTAACGAGAACTTTGTCCATAAGGATCTAAGGAAAATAACAAACCCAAAACAAGTCAACGATGAACCAATTCAGATTAATAAAATAAAAAATTCATTAAAAGGCAATACAATCTTTATATGAAACAGGATTGACTCTATCATCCATGGAGATGAAGCTAAAATGAATCGTAAAGAAAGCTCTTGATTGAAGAGAGATAGAGACGATCATGGTCTTCCTCTTATCTATGTTGAAAAGGAACCATCTAAGTTTTGTTTTTTTGAATATAATTGTTTCTTTCAATTTAATACACCAATTACATGCTAAGCAATCCTTTAGCGAGATCTCAATTGATTCGGTTTTGTGCTTTCTTATTAGTGATGTAAACCATAAACCAAGATCAATTGCAGTGATATCTATATTCATCTTTAACCTACTCAATAGATAACTCTATTATCTTATCAATAGAATGTTGTGCATCATCAATGTTGACATCAACTTAGTCTTCCACTACTTCATTAACATTGATAACATACATTCATTTGATTAAAGAAGTGTGTTTTCATCTTCAATCGTTATCGTATCATCTTTTTAAAGGTCGATAGCCATATTATTAAGAAAGGCAAAAACATATTGTGAAAGTATGAAGTAATATTGTGAAAAATCTTGCACAATACTTGTTAGATTGATCAAATCTTCACAAATTTGTTTATATAATTCTTTGGTTATCAAATCATTATTGCTATGAATGCAATTCAATCTGCAAGAGCATCAAATGGTTATGGTTGATCATTACTGATATTGTAACGATATTAAACTCTTAATATATTCCCCATTTTGAAATGATGAGGTTTCCAGAGATTTCTTGAAAGAGAAATGTTATTTTTTAATTATGAACTTGGATGTCAAACTTGTACAATAAGATTCCCATTCGTACTTTCAATTTTATTCCATACCCTTCTAACTAACTAACTAAAGAGTAGTTATTAATTTTCTAACCAAATTTCTAATGCATTTTTATTTTTCTCTTAATAATTAATATTTTCTAGAGGCTCTTTGATGAAGACATGTTATTTATTGATTGTGAAATTGGATGTCAAACATTTTATAATAAGATGCCTATTTATACTTCTAATTCTAATTTATATCACTGTAACCAATTGATAAAAAATAATTATTAATTTTTAGTATATTTTTTTTCTCTTAATATGTACTATTTTCTTACTAATGCTCTTTTATCTATATAATCTGTTTAAATAACTATATATTTGAAAAATACATATGTAATACACAAGATCCACCCAGCACTTTGATAATGTAGATAGATTAAATATTTCAAGTTTTTTCTATTTTTATTAGCAATGTCAATGTCAACCGAAGAAACTATGTAAAGAAAATATTTAATTCTATTTTATTCCATTTTCATCAATAAATCCAAATAAATAGTGAAAACTACATTTACCCGCCTGCGCCTTCAATTCTAAAAAGCAAGAAAAAAACCCTACTTACTCCACCTGCGTCCTCGCGAAACCCCCCACTCTCTCTCTCTCTCTCTCTCTCTCTTTGTGAACCACTTGCAACTTCCTCTCTCTTCTCTCGGCAACACGCGACATCTCCGTGCTCCCATCGGAGGTACGTTGTACTCCTCTCTCTCTCAGTCTCTCTCTCTCTCTCTCTCTCTCCCTCTCTCTCTCTCTCTGAGTAACGCATTTTGATGTAGATCGGGTTAAGTACGGGTTTTACATTTCTGATTACTGTAATTAGTTGCATTCTTTGAGCCATCTACACTTGTAGCAAGTCGCCACGACGATATATGGGAGGTCTTGTTTGTTACTCGCAATTAACTTAATTAAACTTTAAGATTATTGTCTACTTCAAGTAAGAAGTGTAACTGAATGCAACTGCGTGATAGTGCAAGCTAGAATGTAGAATGCATTTTAGCTCCTCTATTGAACTTCGATGACTATCTTCGTAATATAATTGAATCCTTTCATGTAGTAAAGGCTAAGCGAGACAAACTATGGAAATTTAAGTATATGAAGTAGTTATAGGCGGCGTTCTTTTGGATTGTGAAGCAAAAGTTGCTTCGATAGCTAATGGCGATGCGATGATGATCTATCCGTGTCTGATTTTTAATTAAATAAGATGATCTTATGCATGACTAATCACTTAACCTTTTGTTTTAGGCTGTCGCTGTTGAGCTGCAAGCACATATTCACTAAGGTTTAATGGATCAGGTAATGATGGTGAATTTCATCATTTGTTTGAACTTTGGGTGCTTGCATTTCTCATTCTATTTAAAGGTGTGTCCTATTTGATTTTCTCCTTGACAGTATGAGAAAATTGAGAAAATTGGTGAGGGAACTTATGGTGTGGTCTACAAGGCTATTGATCGATCAAATAACGAAACAATTGCTTTGAAGAAAATTCGGTTGGAGCAGGAGGATGAAGGAGTACCAAGCACTGCGATCCGTGAAATCTCTCTCTTGAAAGAAATGCAGCATGGGAACATTGTTAGGTGCGTGATTTTCCCTATGCATCATGGAGCATCTATTGTAAAATGATATTCGATTAACTCAGTTGATTGATTAATGTTGGTGCTTGCTTTGTAATGCACTTTTGTAAGAGAAATTGTTTTTATGCAAGTACATAATTTTCTGCAAGAAACATGTGCAAGCTGGAGTTTGCAGTTATATTGGACTTGTGGAAGTCCACAAGAAATATTGATGAAAGATGTCTTCAACAACACTTTTTGTTTTGATACTTACTGCCTGTTCAAGCCGTTCCCTCCTTATTCCTCATGGAATTGCTATTTTAGTTCAATTTTTAATCTGTAATAGCAATTCCATGAGGAACCTAAGAATTGCAATTCAACAATAAAAAGACCTCCATTGCCCTTGTCTTCTTCTTCACCACCAACACCAACACACCACCACCTCATTGCACCACGATACAACCGCCAACACCCCACCACCACGAGATCCAACACCTAGATCTATGAGAACCACTGGCATCTCTGTCACTGTTCATCACGCGAGACAGGAGGGACAGAGGTTTGGGCAAGATGAATTTGAGCTTGACTCGTTGTGACTGTCGTGACTGTCCATTGCATCTTCATCGTTTTCCATGGGTTGATTGGTTAGGAGAGGGCTTGACTTGTCTTGACTATCGGTGTTGTCCTGGTTAGAGTTGGTGTTTGGCATTTTGGAGAGAGAAATTGAAAGGGATTGGTAGAGAGAGAATGGATGGATGAAGCTTATTTAATAAATTGAAGTGTGAAAGAGAATGAAAGATGAAAATGGTGCTGTAATTATAAGTTGGGTATAAGTATTATGTGAGAGAGTAGAGAGAGAGAGAGAGAGAGAGAGAGGCTAATGAAAGGATGAGAAAGAAAAGATGAAGGAAGAAGATGAGGATAATATGATCATTTGATTTGTATTATAGGTCTATTCCTTGTATACCCTTTTTTGTCCAAGTGCACGATGTAATAGCAATTACGGGCTTATTCAATTCCTAATGAATAGGAATTCAATTATAGGTCTATTCCATTTGGTGAAGTGAATGAGCCGTTAGTTTGAGAAAACTTGTCAAATGGCATATTACTGAAAGTGGCTTTAGTGCATATTGAACTGTGCAAGTAAAACTAATTGCACCTCTATGCTATATGAAATTGTATAGTTCAGAGTTACGTGCTGAATTTAAATCATTGTTGAATGTAGTGTCTAGTTATCTCCCTCAGCTTTTGAAGTTCATCTCTTGTTTCATTCTAAATAGAATCTCAACAACAGTATTGATTCATGTAATTAATTTAGCTTTGTTGGAGAACTAAGAACCTTGTCTTTGGTTGAAAGCTGATCTGCTTTTGTTCTTGAAATGTCTTTTGCTTGAACTTTCTTCCATCTGTCATACATCATCTCTTCTAAAACAAATCTGTCAACTCCATTCCCATGATTATCTTTTCATGCTGAAAAGTAAAAGAGAAATTGATTAAAGGCATTTCCTCTCTGGAAGAGCTCATTTATAACTCCCATTCTAGTTATTCAAGAGGACATGGAACAATACTAAAATGAGTTTTCTTTAGTTTTCATATGCTTGTTGGCTATTTGTCAATCCTCTTTATTGTTGAGGTTACCGGCTAAATTTTCACAGTTTAGTGATTTATGGAGAACAGCAAGCATAGAGTTGGCTCTAAAAATACATTGTTTCTCCTATGAACTATCTCACGAGAGCAGCAGCATATATATAGCATTGTCTGGCTGAGTCAACAAGAATTTGCTGCCATGACATATTGGCCTGGATAAAAAGTATCTGTGGACACATATAATAGTCAGATCTTTTACTGGATCTGTTTGTCTTTTTATGATTTTGACTTTTTTGATGCCTATGCTAGACTTACATAAAAAAAAAAAGTATAACCTTTTCGTCTTTAATTTGAAAAGTATTATTTTCATAGTAGAAATGTAATAGGAGTACTGTAAGCTTGTTGTTACAGGTTACAGGATGTAGTTCACAGTGAGAAGCGTTTGTATCTAGTCTTCGAGTATTTGGATTTGGATTTGAAGAAGCACATGGATTCATCTCCAGAATTTTCAAGGGATGCACGTACAATAAAAGTGAGCTTCTTTACCAATTCAATCATTTGGTCTTCTGGGTTTGAATAATAAATATATATTTTGCAAACAATAATTGCTTCTAATTTTTTGCAAAAGCATTGTCACTTGATCTTCCAGATTTTGGGAGATATTGGTAGATTATTTTTGACTTCATTTTTGGCAAGTTAGGTTATAGGGCTTGTACAATGTGCTATTCCTTTGAGATATGAAAAAGCTAAAAGTTATTTGTTCTTTAATTTTAATAGTTTATGCCTTTGTAGGTTTCTTCTTAATTAGGCCTAAAACCTTTAATTCCTGAGTTCACAAATTCTAGTTTCATCACAAGTTCTGCCTTCTCAATTTTATGCTCAGAATTCTCTGTGTGCGCGTGTGTTTTGGTATGAATTTCTTGCATGAAAGTTGCTAGTTGTTCACTCAATTCCCAGAAATCCCTCATGATAGGTGGCATTGACACCAAGTTCTTGTCGGCTTGGGTTTTGATCTTGTCTGTAGGCAATTAATGCCATAATCTTTGATGATAACAGCTTTGCCTTTGTATAGATCATGACCTTTCTTAAGAGAGCCTATGGCATAATTAGGGTTATGAATTTAAGGGTTTAGGGTTTGAGAGCTTTTCAAGGGAGACTATTTGAATCTCATAAACCATGAAATTCAAATCTTTTCATAGGAGTAGCATGCTATACAAGTACTGTAACCCATCTTGCCAAAAGTAAAGATATTTTAAATTTTTTTTCCAAAATCTTGAAAATGATTAAGTAATGAGATACAGACAAATCTACTTATCCAAAAGAAAAGATAAAGATAAATCTTTCATTTTTTCAATCTAAACTACAAGCTCTATTGCTTATCTGTCCTTATCAATGTTTATTAATTACATTTTTCTGAAGTTTTCATCTTTTTAGTGAGTTGTGGCCACAACTTACTTTATTGAATCAAGATTTATTTATTTATTTTTTTGGGCAGTAGGATACTTTGGTTTAATGTTAAAATTTCTCATGACTTCCTTGCAGATGTTCCTTTATCAAATTTTGCGTGGCATTGCTTATTGTCATTCTCATAGGGTTCTTCATCGAGATCTAAAACCCCAGAATTTGCTCATAGATCGTCGTACCAATTCTTTGAAGCTTGCCGACTTTGGACTGGCTAGAGCATTTGGCATCCCAGTTAGGACATTCACACATGAGGTATCCATACTTCTTGAATCATTCAGTTGCTTGCCAACCCCACTTTATTGGTGGAATACTTGTTTTTTTCTTTTACTTGATATCCATTTTCTTAGTCATCGTAATTTGCCTAAAATTTTTGCATTATATGAATAAAAGAGCCAGAATAAGCTGTTTGCAATGTAGGTGATGCAGAGTGCAGCAATTGCTAGTGATGCAAATGTACTATGAACTGTTTCTCACTGTCACTCTTTTCATTGCTGTCTGCAAATTATTGGTAGCTGAACTTGATTTTTCTTGTAATGTTTTCATCCCTAGCTGAATAGGTCGTCTAACTAATATGATTAGCATAGAATGCTTTCTAAGAGTAGCTTTGGAGCAAGATCAATGTATCAACATAGCAATTTGTGCTGCATCTCCATCCTTAACTAGAATAACATTCATGTAAGATTGGAACCTGTCTCTGAAACCGCTGACCAGGAGATTCAACCCATAGCTGCTTTGCCCACCAGTGGGAATGAAGTAGACGGAATGGGACATGAGGGGGAACTTGAATCCATGACCCCTTAGCTCCTCAAAGTTCTGGGGAAAAAAAAAACAAAAGTCAGCCAGGTAGTAGGAAAAAGCTCAAGTAGCGGTAGAAGCTGCAGCATGCTTGGGGGAAGGAAGCGTAAATTCGCATAACCCACCTTTTCTCTTTTTTGTGAATAACTTCTACGAATATTGGAGCTTGGAATATGAGGGGATTCTTTGGCCCCATTAAGGCAAGCAGCTTAAGGAATTTAGAGACTAAACTCGCTAGGTGAACAAGCTATTTCGCTATGGGTAGGACCATGCTGTAACTTTTGGTTCTACTCTTTGGTTTACAAAAGAATTTGGCTTGGTTTATATTTAAGAGTGTGGGTCGTAACTTTGATTGAGGAGCACCTCCAATTTATGCTTTGCTCTTGCACGGACCTTCGGTCATATTTAGTTTTGGAGCTTTCTGTGGTATATGGTCCTAATTCCAATTTTGAAAGAGAGGCCCTCTAGAGCTCTCTAAGCCCTCTAGTAGTAGCATTGATGGATAGGCTGTGGCTAGATTTAGGTGACTTTAATGTCACAAAAGAATTGGTAGAAAGGAAAGGGGGTAGTATAAGAAGGAAAATGGCCATAGATGATTTCCAGTCCTCTTTGGACTTTATAGGACTAGAAGATTTGAGATTTGTGGGTGACTTTTACTCGTGGTTGAACAAACAAGCTTCTAACCCTATTTTGCGAAAGCTAGATTGTATCCTTGTCAATCAAGCTTGGCTAGTAGGATGGATTAGGACATATGCTAATTCCTTCTCCTACTGCTTTCGGATCATTCAGTGGGCATGGTGTTTGATTTTGGGATACAACAACACAATATTCCCTTTAAATTCTTCAACTTTGGTGTGAAGACAAAGACTTCCTCCCCATTGTGGAAGAATATGGTCCCAACAAGTTCAAGGTTCAAAAGATTTTCTGGTTGTATGATGATGTGTGGGTGGTTTTTAAGAATCTTTATTTATTAAGAGGGTTAGGGGAAAGCCTAGTGAAATAGAGATCAAGGATCAAGTGGTTGAAACTTGGGGATAAGAACACCTCTTTCTTCCATAAGTCCCTCTTGCAATGCTGTAATAGTAGTGCAATTAGCTCTCTTGTCATAGCCGATGGTTCAGAGGCTAACAGAAACTTAAAAGTTAATCTTGAATCTTAATCATATTTCAAAAATCTTTTTTCGGCAAACTTTCACCAAATATGCAGAGGTGCATGAATTCATCCACTAGACCGTTGATAATGATCGGGTTCATTTCTAAACTCTACTTTACTAATGATGATTGCTCATAGGCAAACGAAAGATCTCTTGGCCTTGATGGCTACATGGAAAAATTCTATGAAGAGGCTTGACACATTGTGGAACATGACTTAGTTATGGCTGTCAAGGAGTTCCTTGCTTTAGGGCACATCTTGAAATAGATCAATCACATCATCATGATGTTGGTGCCTAAGATCGCTAGTACCTTTTCTATGTTAGAACTTCCACCCATAATGTGTTACAGTGTCATCTATAAGGCTGTGCCCAAGCTTATAGTATCAAGACTTGAAGAAGTATTATCTTCCATCGTAGGTAAGGAGTAGGTAGCATTTGTCCCTGGAGGATGCATGACTGATAACATCTTGGCTCAAGAACTCATCTGTGGATACCATCTAAATAGTGGGTCACTAAGATGTGCATTTGAAGTTGACCTATAGAAAGCTTATGGCACCTTTAATTGGGATTTTATCATGGAAGTACTTAGGTGTATGATGTTTCTAGATCACTTTTGTAAGTTGGTAGACCAATGTATCTCTATGGTGAAGTTTTTTATGAGCGTTGATGGAGAATTGGTGGACTTAGATAAGGGGACTTGAGGACTTCCTATCTTTTTGTGATTGCCATGGAGATTCTCTTTTCTATGCTGAGGAGGCTTGTTAATTACTCCACTTTTTCACTGCATTGGAGATGCAAGGGTGAGAGGACCACCCATTTGTGCTTCACAGGTGACCTCTTGGTCTTTTGCAAAGGTAACATCTTCAACAAGGGATGTGTGCAATGTTCTTACCTTTTGTAAGAACATTTCGAGCCTAAAAGCAAATGTGGATAAGAGCTTCATCTCATTTTGGAGTGTTCAAGAACAACTAAAAGCTCATATCTTAAATCAAGTGCGCTTCTAGGAAGGATTCTTGCCAGTGTGGAATTTGGAGTTCCTTTGATTGCTTCCAAGTTCCGTCCAGAGGACTATGATCAATTGATAGAGGATTACACCCATGATTAACTCATAGACTTCTGAACTCCTCTCCTATGCTGGTTGCCTCCAACTTATTGAGTGCATTCTTTTCAATGCAAATATATTAGGTGTCCATCTTCCTCTTTCCTAAATTCATCTTGAACAACAAATGAGGTATTTTCTATGGAGTGGTTGCCCCAATGTTTGCTCTAAAGCCAAGAATAAATGGGATATAGTGTGCAATTCTCTTGAATGTGGCCTAGGCATTCTTGGATTGAGATTGTGTTATAGGCCCCCCCGAGTTAGAGATCTAGTCACGGGTGATATTTATATGGAAAAGGGCTTGAGAACTCGTTTAGAGAGAACCCTCCGATCTCATAATCTACTTTAAGATTAAAAAGAAAACTAAAGAGAAAGACTTAAGATATTAAGACAATTAAATTATAACTATAACTAATCCAATGAAAGAGTATTAATAAGCTATGTCTAATACGCACATATTATGCGTATTTTTCATAATGACTTACTAATCCAATAGAGGATTATTAATAGCCTGCGTCTAATACGCGTCTATTACGCATATTTTCTTAGAGGCATCTCTAACAGACCGTGGCATGAAGAAGCCTGATTTAAGCACATCTGGTACACGTGCAACAATCAGGAAGAAAGCCTATGGAGGGATTGGGTACAATCTACATAAATCAAAGATAGAAACTTTTGGAATATTGGATTGCCCTCAATATGTTCTTGAACATGGTACCTGGCGGAATGTGTTAGAACTGAGATCCTTGGCAAGGCTAATGTTTAGATGGAAGATTAGGATGGTGTATCTATATCTCTTGGCTGAAGACCATAGATATCTGTTTTTTGACTGCTCTTATGCTTGCCAAGTCTGGAGTTATGTCTGCTTTTCTTTGGAGTGCTCAACAACGTTTCAAACTTGGAGAGATGCTGTAGTTGGACTGATCTCGTTGGGCACCACTTCCAACCCTTGCATAACGGAAGCTAGCTCTTGCCATATTGTCTACTGTATCTGGAGGCTAAGGAATTCTGTTTGTCTTGGATATCATTTTATCCACTCTTTGATGCTAGCAAATCAAATTCTTGCCTATTTTAAGCTTGGTTCTCATGGTGATTGAGAGTTTTTCCTAGTTGTGTGGCCCTGGTAAAGAATGAGACTGTTCTTCTTGAGCATTTACTCTAGTTTCTTTTGAGCCTGTACCTGTATTCCTTTTTCTTTCTTTTTTTTTCTTTTTGGTGCATAGCTAGCTACCCCTCTCTCGTCTTTGAATGGTTTTGTGTACATATCTTCCTTATTCTCAATGACATTTACATTTTACTTACCCAAAAATAAAAAGAAAATCATAAAGATTAGCTTAATTTTCAAATGGAGCTTTTAATGTGGTTCCAGACTCACAATTGCAGAAAATTCCCCACGTGTTCTTAGCATATTGAGATGTAAATAAGAAACTGCCTCTATATTGTTTGAGGATCTGAAATGCACTCCTCAGCTTAACATTTTTTCATCTTCATAAATACTTTGCCTATCTCATGGTTGCTTTAACGATCTCTATGCTGCTCTGTTTATGTAGATATGAGCTTTGGTTATTGTTTGTCAATCTATCTACTGGCAGTCATGCGCATGGTTACATGTCATACATGCATGCTTTTTTTTTTCCTTCTCTTTTTTCTCCTTACCTTCTTCTAGTGGATGTGTGGTTCTCTTTAGGTGGTGACCTTGTGGTACAGAGCACCAGAAATACTCCTTGGATCCCGTCATTACTCTACTCCGGTTGATATTTGGTCAGTGGGCTGTATATTTGCAGAGATGGTTAATCAGCGGCCATTATTTCCTGGGGATTCGGAGATTGATGAATTATTCAAGATTTTCAGGTTTTTTAGCTTCTTGGAACTATATTTTTTCAATCTCCCCTGCCAACACCTGTCAATACAAAAATAAGGATATCCGTGTCACAAAATACGGTACATGTTAGTTTCATCTGAATCTGGCAGGCTGAAGTGTTAATTTTATGCTGTATGATTTTTAAATCTTGCATATAAACTATATTCTCTTCTTTACAGTTGCTTTTATCATGCACTTTAAGTTCTCTCTTTGATGTTTACTTAAGAGTACTAATGTTCCTTACATCTGAGTGGGTTTGCACTTTTTTGGTTTCATGAAAAACTGGGCTAGGTCTTACCCTAAATGATGCTGCAAAGAATTAGATATAAAATGTTTGATGGGAAAGTCATTGCTATGGCTAAATCTTTTCCATCCTTGGATGCCTGAAAGTAAATCATCTTTGGCAATGGCGTAAATTACAAATACACCCCTTTATGTATGCTTTATATGTCCTTAACTTCTTTATCTTTGAATTTGTGCTCTTAGACCCCAAATCTTTAGAAGTAAAAAGTGCATTTAGACGCATTTTACTGTTTTGCCATCGAAAAAAATAATATAAGAACACTTAAATTTGAAGGAAACAAGGCATAAAATCTAGGGTAAAATGGTCATATAGGAGTGCTAATGCACTTTTTAAAAAGATTTAAGGGTCTAAAAGCATAGTTTCAAAGATAGAGGGTTTATGGCACATGGAGCAAATATAAGATGGTGTATTTGCAATTTACTATAATAAAAATATTTGAACCACCTAATTTTTGCCGAGGTCAGTCTGCTGAAGTTTAAATATATTTGCCACATATTGATTTTTGTTTTTGATGCAATAAAAGTGTTGATTGGTTCAGACATAGTAAGTGGATTTACTTCAATTTTTAGGATTATGGGTACTCCAAATGAAGATATGTGGCCGGGAGTAACGTCCTTGCCTGATTTCAAATCTTCCTTTCCCAAGTGGCCTCCAAAGGTATTTATGTTGTCCTTACTGCTCTCTCCTTCCCAACACTAACCCAGTTCCCCCACCATTTGTCCTCTCTCCTCTCCTGCTCCACTCATTTGAAGTTATGAACATGCATTTAATCCCTGCAGGACCTTAAAACTGTGGTTCCAAATCTTGATGCAGCTGGGATTGATCTTCTTTCTGTAAGTTCAATTGTTATAGTCATTTGGAAAGACATTCTTTTCAATGTCCTTGATTCATTTGCCACAAATCATGGGATAGGGAAGATAGACATTAAGTAGAGCAGATCATTTAACATGCATGGAATTCACAGGTGGATGTGCTTGTTATGAAATTTATTTATTTATTTATTTTTCTTCTAGAATGAAACAATGAAATAGGAAACTATAATGGCCTCCTTTTATGTTGCCACCAGTTACAAGATAGTTCTTATAATAATATTTCTAGAAACTATATAAAAGGATAGTTTCTGATGTGTCAAATTTAAAATAAACAGATGCTAAATAAATCTAGGACTTGGATTTTAATCTTTCAAAATTGAATTGTCCTAGCAGGATCTCACTTTCAGTCATTCTTGGAACTTTTCAAGGAATTTTTGAAGTAATAATTGCTAAAACTAATTCTCATGAGGTGCATTATTTTCCTCCAGTTAGTTTGGATTTGTCCTAAAATCCAATTCTTCCAAACAAATAGTTGCTCCAATTTTTCTTTCTGACAAATGATCTGCTACCTTGGTGACTTTTCATCTTTCTGATCCAACTTTGTTATGGGATGAGGAGCTTTGCTCAAATTTTGAGATATGCTCAAGCATGCAATTCAATTTCTGAACACTACTCTTGTGTGACTCCTTCACAAACTCAAGTAGATGCTTCCATGGCCATTGGTAATTTCTATTCCATGATGGGTTCAACAGTTGTTGGAGCCCTGTTTTCTTTTCATGCTTGCTCAAGGGCATGTTCAATAATCTCCTTGCATTGGAAGTCTTTTTGTCATTGTTCCCTATATGTTCTTCTATTTTATCATCCACTTTATGTATAATTTCTCTTGCTCGATGGCTTTCTCAATCACTTCTTGTGCTGCCTCTTGCTTCCACATCAAGATTTGGTTTGAATGCTCCTCTTGTGAATTCAAGGGGGGTTAGAACAATTTATCTACTAATCTTTGGAAAAAGAATAAGTTTTTTAAACACTATTCCACCTAGAGATCTAATTGCGAAGATTGTTCCAAATAAGGTGACCATAACTCAAAGGAATCACATCATATAAATCCTCACTTTTTATAAGTTTTCCCAACGAACTAAAACTCACCTGCTTTTTCACACGAATTGTCTGTCACTACGGTACGAAAATATTTGATTAGGGTCAAAGATAATACAGTTGTAAAGCTTAATAGCTTAATTTTTCCACCATGTAAATTGATGCCGAATTGTTGCAGATTCAGAAAATAATGACATGATATACCTACATTGAATCCTGCTATGCACATAAAGAATTCTCCATTGATACTTGGATTTTACAAGCATTGACAAAATTATGATATCAATGACATGTACAGAATTTATGGGTGGACATGCTTTTGATGGAGTTGATTTTTTCTAGAGTTTCTAATTTTTTGGGTTAAGATAGCGTGTAGAGTTTATGTGGAAAGGGCTTGGATATGATCTTGATAACTTGTTGAATTAGATTAGATTGCAACCAACAAATAATCAAAACTTGCATTTGCTATGCTTGGGTTGGAAGAGTAATATCAACGGGGTCAACACACCATGAAATCAGTGATGAGAGAACACAAATCGAAGTAGGAATATAGTAGTCTAGGTAACTATTAAGCTTTTTTCTTTTTTGGGTATATTTTCTTGAAATGTAAAATGATAAGGGGAAAATAAAAAAACATATGTAAAAGCAGCTCATGATTTGTTTTGTGGTTTTTGACAACTCATGATGCATGTTTCATTATTATCTGTTATTGTGAGTAGAAGTACATGTGTTAACTTATGATTGATTCACGAATAATTAATTTAATAAAATGATATTATTAGATATATACTTAATTAATTAATGTAACGAAAATAATAAAAAATGCAGAAAGTAAATAATAGAGGGAAAAACATAGAAAATGCCAAAAAAAAGGAACCACCGTGAAACCCTAAGATCCTTTGTCAACTACCCCTAGGTGCACTTTCTGGCCATCCCAAGGCTAGGGGGTAGGCTGAAGAGTAGGTTTTCTTTTTTCCCAACTATATATATATATATATATTATTTTCTGGTTCTTTTTTACTTCTCTGTTTTATTTATTTATTTTTAATTTTGAATTATTTTTTTATATTATTTAATTACATTTATTTAATAATATTTTTATTATATTAATTATTGTTGACCAATTATAAGTAGACATGTGCCCTCTTATTAGCATTAACATGTAGTAAGGAAACACAAGTACTGTGTTTTTCAAAAACCAAAAAACAGGTTTTGAATTACTAGAAGCCCTAAAACACAAGTTTGGTTTTGTTTTCTCAAAAATAAAATAAAGAAAAAGCTAGATAAATATAATTCTTAGCCTAATATTTCAAAAGTAAAGTTAAAGCAAGATATCACTTTCCTGTTTAGTTTGACTTTCCAAAGAATCTGTAAGAAGTACTTGCCTAAAACAATTCTCATGGACACAAAAGGTAAAACCATTGGCTCTGCTACAAGTTTAGATCATTTGCTGCTCCACATGAGGTGCATCATCATTCAATAAACTGCTTCTTGCCAAAGTTTCCGTCTTTGAGGGGATTGGCTATTACAAACCATTGGTGTTGTCTTAAACCACCTTCGTCCAGTGCAGCCATGAATTTGGCGCTTAACTACTTTAGAACTGAAAAATATGATAATGTTAAAAAATACTTGACAATAAAATCTGGACCAGAATGTTAGTGACATTTATATTTATATCCTTTTTATGTTTTATATATCTAAAGTTTTTTGTAACTGTTAAATTTGTGATCTTGTTATGCAAAATCTTACAAAATAATTCTGGTCTGATCTCCAAAATAACTATTGAGACATGAGTGTGGCACATGATTTCTTTCCACAAAATACGACTTTCTGAATTTCAAGATGCCTGGGATTCAATCTTTGTATCTAATGCCAAGGTCCATAATTTTCCAGAAAATGCTTTGCCTGGATCCTAGAGGAAGGATCAGTGCCAGGAATGCTCTTGAGCATGAATACTTCACGGACATTGGATTTGTACCCTGATTATCTGCGTCTTATGTCTTAGGTGAGAAGTGTCTATATTGTTATATGTAGAATATCTTGGTTCGATGGTGTGAAATATGTGTGATTTCTTGCAAATTTTCCTAGATGGTTCTCCTGAATTCGGATACCTGTCATTCAAACTGGAGAGTTATGTTACCATCATATGTCCTCTTATCCCTTTGTTGCATTTCCTGAGTAGAAGTGTAGTTTTTCTTTCCTTTTTTTTTTTTATTTTTACCCTTACCTTTTTTTTTTTTGGTTTTTGTTTTTGGGGCCAGTTTCTTTTGACAGTTTATGTGAAAGCTGAACAATGCTTCCTTTTTCTTCTCTGGAATGAAGAATAGGTGTGCTTTTTCTTACCATTTGTGAAAACCCGCTTGTTTCATCTCTCTCAAGTTAAATCTTGGCACCAAAGCCTTGTACTCAGTTAATAATAGATTGGCTTGAGTTACACTGCAACATTAGGAAGTATTTCGAATTGCTAGATTTTACATGTGGTGAGGAACAATGAAAATATTGATGGCTGGACTCATCTTCACTACAGCCCGATTGCCCAGTAGCTTCATTATTCTGCTGCATATACGACTTTGCAAACGCTGTAGCCGTTGCAAGAAAAGGAGCTTTCATTTTTTGTCAAAGAAAGGAATCTTACCGGTAGTCATAGTTTATTCTCTCTGGAGTCATAACTATCAAATGGGGTTATATGCAAGGGAATGGGTATCTAGTTTTGACTCTCAAGTATATCAGGATATATCTGAAGGATTTGGAGATTAATTATCCCTTTATGAGGAACGAGATTCGTGCAAGATTCTCAATCAAAGTACGGTGTCCATAAGATGAGTCGAGAAAAGAGAATAGCTTCTTTTATAAGCCTTTCTAGAAGAGAAAAAAATGATAAGCGGCTCGACTGTTCAAAGTTGTTTTCCCATACACGAGCAGTTGGTTCGTCTGCAACGAAGTGAATTTTCAGTCCTTTTTATTGTTGGCTTCCCCAGGATCTGGATCACTTGAAACTTGTCATTGTGGGTTAAATGCACTGAGTCACTGACTATTCAGTGTACATTGCGATTTGATGGTCCTCGATATCTATGATAGGTTTATATTACAATTTTATTAATAAACGGGCTTAACCCGACATACGTATTAAAAAGTTGTGGTTATGAATTTGAATTTTCAAAGATGGTTAATGAATGGATCGTGTTTGAACATGATCTTGTTTAATTTTGGATACTAAAGTGGGGCTAGATCTTGACCAATCAGCCTGTAATCCTATTTGTGATTTCATCATTTCCTCCATTTTTTTTCCATTCCTTTTGGAAAAATCGACAAATTATATAAGCAATTCGAATAAGTTGCATTTGACAGGTACTTCTATCATTTTTACTCGGCCTGTCGGTCAGCAGCTGTTGTGGCTCTCATCCGCGTTTGGAACTAGCATTAACATGGTTTTTTCTTTTCCTTTTCTTTTTCTGCATAAACGAACAAAACGTAATCCAGTCACTTTCTCTTCAGGTCTAATAAGTTGGAGAATAACGTTGGATAATGACAGGGGAATGGATTTCAATTTTTATGATAATTCATAGGTGTTTATATGTAGTGTGGGTTCTGGTTTTAAAGTTTTAAAACCTATACACATAGGGATACATAGTTTGTCTATATCTAATTTGTGACTTGTTTGGATTTAGTAGTTTGTATACCATAGATGTAAGATATTTTGTAATTTGTTAATATAAACAAGGTACGATGTATGTGTTCTATCCTATATTGCTAATAAGTATAATTAAATTTAATAAATACAAGACAACCAAGTTAGCTTGATTTATAACGTTTATCTTACTTCTCCAATTGAAGTCATTGTCTTTCTTCTTTTTTTTTTTGGGGGGGGGGGGGGGGGGGGGGGGGGGGGGGGTGTGGATTCCCCATTTTTGCATTTGAAATTTACCTTTAAGATTGCTATAGACTTGATTTAAATATCACAATTTTTGGATTGAGTGGATAAAAACATTTTAACTTAATTTGAACCAAAGTACAGGTGCTACATATAGCCTGAAAATTGTGAATTTTACAAGCTGGTTTTAAGGAGTTAAAAGGGTAAATTGTAATTTTCAACCTATCCATTTAGGGATTCCTATACATATAGTATTTGCAAAGTGCAAACCGCATATTGACTCATTTTATGATAACGATTTTGACACCCTGACAAACGCTATCCACACAAAGATTTTGGCTTCTCCAATTTTCTATTATCGTACGGTTATCTTTGCACTCTACCACCGAACAAATCCGCCTAGTTATTTTTATAACTTCGTACAGTACTAAAATATGTTATTTAGTGGTTGTCCTGCCAAGTAATGTTTATATGCATCTTTCGTAGGGATGGAGCCAGTAATCAGGACTGCTTTGAAGTGAGTTTTATAAAATGCGAATCTATCCAGTGATATTGTTGGGCATTTTAAAACCTGTTCAAAACTCTTTTAATCGTATTCCCCATACTGGCCTACTAAGCTAATGGAAAATTCTAAACTTTGTTGGAAACCTGCTTGATTAATTAATTTATAGAATTTATTGGTTTTGATGGAAATTTATAAAATCGATTAAGTAGTGCCGTTTATAGAATTGGACCAAGCTACCAAGCAAAATGTGGTTCTTTATCCAAAAAATTTGGTTCTTTGATGTTTCATTTTAGTTTGTGATTTGGTTGAGAGAGTGCTCAAATGGTTGGCTGTTGGGTTTGTGGGGTTTTGAACCAAACCAAACCTCTTTAATAGAAACCAAGCTGCATCTTACTAAAAAAAAAAAAGTAATATATTTTTATTTTTGAATGTCAATAAACAAGTACAACCTAGCAACTTTTATGGTGAAAAAGAAAAAGAAACCTACCCCAGTTATAAGATATTAATTTGTAGTCTCCTAGCCCTCAACTCCTTCACTCCTCCTTTGTTTCATACTAATGCACTTGAATCTTCATGTCAGGTTAAACTCTTAGGGTAACACTCTTAAATATGATTTTTTTTTAAATATTCGATAAATATTATACTTAAAATAATTATTCTACAAATTGGTTTCGAAGGCATAGATGCGGTCTACGTCTTCATAAATTTGTATTGAATGCGCATATGCTACTCGTGCCTTCAATGTAATTTTTTTTTTTACTGAAGGTGCGGGTGGCGTTCGCGCCTTCAACAAAAAAAAGAAAGAAAGAAATTTACATTAAAGGCGTAGACGGCGTTTGCGCATTCAATGTAATTTTTTTTTTTTGAACTAAAGGCGAGAATGCCGTATGTGTCTTAACAACCTATTTTTGGAATAATTTTCTCAGGTACAATATTTGTGGAATATTTTAAACAAAGTATTATATTTAAGAATGTAACCTTAAACTCTTATTCTTAGTTCACAGCTTTACTACTCACTCTCATATATATATATATATATATATATATAGATATATTTTCTCAATTCCTTACACTTTCATTGTCTCACTTTTGTCTTTCTATCTCATTCCAATTCCTTAGTTAGCAGACCCTAGCATTTGGTGAGTGTATGATATTTTCCTCTTAACTTGTCTACCATATAATATTGAATAGGAAATTTATATGATAGGTTTGAGTTGTAATTTGAGTATATTTGTATGGAATTATTTTACATAATTCTTCTATTTTTGATATACATATATGTGGTTATAGACCACTTTATTTTTCGTTTTATTTTTTAATTGAAACCTTACATCAAATTATACGATGAAAATTGTAGTAGTATATGTTTATTATAAACAATGAGATGTGATTATAACAACCATTTGTTTTTAAAAGTGGTTTAAATTGAATTGAATGAGCTAAATTACATTTAAAGTAGTTTGATTTAGCATCTGAAACCATTAAAAGTGGTTTGGTACACTAGGATGTGAATTAAATTGTTTTAAATGCAGTTGATAGAATTGCTAATACAAATGTTGAGGACTTATCTCAACCCTAAAATTTTTTTGAAGAGATTGATATAATTTTGATCTAAATGTAAGGGAACTTATATGTGCTTATCCCTAAAAAAAAAATGATGTATAAAATGTTAGAAATTCTATGATGTAATCGCTTAGAAGAGATTATATAGTATAGTTACTCAATTGGAAGTGATTTATTGTTAGAAAAAGCTATTGATAATTTTTCAAGGGCCGTCAATAGCTTTTTTTATTGTTAATGAGCTTTGTTTCACCGTAATAGGAGTGGTTATATGTGGGTGGGGTTGGCATTAGGGAGCGGAAGTGACTATATTATATAGTCAATTTTGAGTAGTTGCATAGTTGCATTGAAGAATTTCCCATAAGATATTTTATCAAGTATAGTAGCAAGTTTTAACTAAGACACCTTTTTTTTTTTAATTGATTATTAAAATTCCAATTTACTATTAATGAGAGTATAAGGGAGATTATTAAATTACAAAGAGACAAAGGCTAATAAACTTTAATTATAAAATTAATTATTAAAGTTTTTATATTATTTGTCTTAATTGTTCTAGTCTAATGATACAAAAGCTAGTCATTTGATGGAAATTGGAACCATCAACTTCTTGATAATTTCTTTTTTGGCTAACCAAAAAATTTTCATTAACCATACTGATAGGAATAAATATAGTTTCAAAGAAACGAAAGACACGTCTAACAACAATAGCCTTTGGAGTGAGGATAGAGTGTTAATACACCAAACCATAAGGCACATCATCTTCCTAGTGTAAGTGGCGACCTAATCTGCAGGCTTAATTACTCGAGTCAATAAGACCTATAGCTAAACTTTGATTCAATTAATTTATTCTTTTTATTTATTTCACCTCCAACTATATTTATTTTTCAAGGAATTTTCAAAAAATAAGTATCAATTATTCACTTAACAAGGATTATAGGGTTCTAAAAACATCTAAGTGGAAAGTATACATCAAAGTAAGTTTAAAAGAAATCCTTAACTAATTCTTAACTAGTGATGTTATTTTAATTCTAAATCTTAAAATCCAAAGCTAAATAATATGTAACTTTACTCTATACATATTTTATTATTCAATTCCAATAAGGTATCATTAAAACACTTCTTGATCAAGTATTTAGTGTTATCCAAAGAGTTATCATATGTCAAATTACAAGTTAATTTAATGATTTTCAGGTTAAATAAATAAATTTAATTTTCTAAATAACCGCAAATTTAATACCCCCTTCCTCACACTCAAAACTATACATTATCCTCAATGTACTAACCAAAAGATAAAAACAAATCAAACATAAAAGGAGGAAAATAGTGTGGAAAAGCACTAATACTCCCTTGAACATTCTAGTGTGTCCATTTCAAAACAATTTCGGCATGTCATGTTCTTTGTCTTGGATGCTCTAACCTTGTAGAAAGCTACAAAAAAAATGCAAAATGGAAAAAGAAAACCAAATAGAAAATCTAAAGCATCAATTAAAAGAAAAGAAACAGTACAATTTGGTTTAGCAATCTATATCAGTTTAGGTAAATACATAGAAGAAAACATATCTGAAACAAAACAGTAAAAGGAATCATGATAAGACTCCTCCTTCTCTCCTTCTTCATCTCTTTCATCCTCATTTTTTGCTTTGGCATCCACCATTTCTTCATCATCCTTACCATCTCCATATCCCTCTTCCGTCTCTTTACTTTCATCATCATATAAACTTGAAATATGTTCACTTGTATCTGTGTTAGTTGGAAATTCAATATTGAATTACATGGTAGCATTATGAGCAAATCTTTCTAGCCTATTTTGTCTTTTGAATGCCCTTACAAGATCCATGTGATAACGACATTGTAGATCCAGAACTTTTCCAAACTTCTTGATCATTTTGTTTACTTTATGCTCAATCCTATCCAATTGAGACCCTAGGCCTCGGCTAATACTAGTACATCGACTTGACTCTTCTCTTCGATGTTCCTCTACTAGAGGGAGTATATGCACCTATCTAAAAGAAGCCAATTTAATAGGAATTACTTCTTTTAGAGAGGTTATAAGCGGGGGGTTGTTGAATACTCCCATCACCCTTGCCAAGATTGTAATATAAGGTCAATAGCAAATATTCCCTACTCAAGAATCTATAACCCGTTGACATATAAAAAATGCTAATGAAATAGTTAAATTAACTAGTAACCTCTCAATCATGTTATAAAGATAGAGAATGTCATGAGTAGATACCATGCTTGTGCTCTTTCCCCTTCCACTAATAGTGTGAGACACATGAGTAGATATCACAATTGTGCTCTTTCCCCTTCCACCGATGGTGTGAGACAAAAACCAATGGACTACTCTATGGATAGGGTTGTGTAAGTGGGAAGCTTTCGAAGCCTTCAGATTGTATACATTTTGATAGCTTATCCTTCTCTAATAAGACCAGCAGACAATCCCCCTTGGTAAATGATAAGGCAAAGTTGCAAACTCCTTAGTATCTACATAGTTAGCATCATATAATCCTACATACACAACAAACTCGGCCATAGAAATTTGGTAAGGCTGGCCTCTAATCTTGAAGTTCAAGAAATTTTGTAGCCCTTAAGACATTCCTTCTTGATCCAATTTGTATGTGGTCAAGAACTCTAGGGTTAATTCTTTGTAAATTGATGCCCTTAAGGAAAATAACCTCTCTCATGCTCTCACTCCCTCTAATCTCTTCTTCCATTTGAAGCCTTTGGATAACATCCTAATCGATGTAGAGTGCTTGGCTAAATGTCTTTTTCTTTAGCATTTTATATTTATCCAAATGGGCCATCTCAATAAACTCTAGCATGGAATGATCTAGGGGTAGTGGTAAGCTATCGGAGCTATTGAAATTGAAGTCCTTGTTGGGGAGGTAGATGCTCTTGACTAATTTTTGTGCTGAATTGGTTGCTTAGCTCGACTTTATTTAGGAGTCATTTTTCTTGTAAATAAAAGAAACCCTTCAACATATGAAAATGCACTTACTAGTCAGAATATTTCATCCATGATACACCACTTAATACTAGATAATAATGAAATGGACTTATAGATATAGCTCAACTATCTAGTTTAACAACACCAAATGATTCAATTTAGGTTAGCTCTAAGTATACCAAGATAAACTATCCTAATTATGCTAATCCAAGTATTAAATCACCCTTAATATAAATCATATGCTATACATTAAGCTTACATGAAGTGATTTTTCACAAAAAAGCAATAGATTTATTGAGTAATGCTAAACATAGAGAAAAACACAACCTATCTTGGAATGGACATGGTCGTGTCTACCTTGTATCTAATTGCAAAACTCAAATAGAGGGGTTTTGGGATTCTGACCTTTCTATACATGCTACTATAGATTTCCACTTGAATTTTACTCGAATAAAAAATTACCAAAACCAACCAATATTGCTAAAAATAGAAAAGAGACATCAAACGCTAAACCCTAATTCAATGTGGGTTCCACGAGTTTGAAAAGAAAGAAAGAAAAAAGAAAACATGAACACGTGAGTAGCAAGAGAAGGAGACATACCTCATGTGAACAGGAGATTGATGGAAGATACAAAAAAAATTGGAGTGCAAGGTGACATTATAGCATGCGTGTTTGTGTTTGTTGTGCTCATGTTAAGTAGAAATGAGCTATGTAAATGTGTATTGTGAAGGGTAATGCTAATCTGTATGTCTACCATTTTTATATAAAAGGGTAACACAGTGGGTTGACATGAGCATGTGTAGCTTGTGTCCATGCTAAGAAAAATAAAATAAGGGATTTAAGGTTAACACGACTTAGACACGACTGTGTCTAGGGACTAGACTATTGTAAATAATTAAGAATAGGGCATAGTTGACATGACCTCAGACATGGCGGTGTTTAAAAGTTGTGTAACTCTTGTAAATAATTAACATTCTCATGATACTTTAGATACAACCTTGACATGATTGTGTCAATAGGTTATGTATCTTTTGTAAATAATTAAAATTCAAAATTCTTTTAAACACAACTTAAACATAACCATGTTAGAAAGTCATGTAACTCTTGTAAAAATTTAATTTTGAAAAACAACCATGACACGACTTTGACATGCTCATGTCTAATGGCCATGCTACATTCAGAGAATGTCATTACACTCAACACGATCTTGACATGGTAATGTTTGGTGGTCATGTTAAGTTCGCAAAAATTTTTCTTATTACTTTTTTTTTACTACATTATGCTACTTAATACTTAGGTTACCTCCTAAGAAGTGCTTTTATTTTATGTTTTTAGCGTGATGAAATTCTATTCAATTTACAAACTTGGCATAGGGTGGAGATGAAATTACCCCCTTTTAGTTGATGCAAATTTTGCTTCGAAGTAGAGCTTTAGCTTCTAACCATTTAACTTGAAAGTACCTTTTTTAAGATATGTGACTTCTATCGTTCCATAAGGAAAGATGTAAGTCACCGTGAAAGGATTGGACCATCTGGACTTTAGTTTTCCTAAGAATAAATGCAAGTGAGAGTTGTAAAATAGGACATCATCACCTTCTTTGAATTTTTGCCCTTACTTTATATGGTCATGGTATTTCTTAGTTCTCTTCTTATAGAGCTTGGAATTCTCGTATGCTATTGCACACCATTCATTGAGCTCATTTAATTGGAGTTTCCTGTTAGTACTTGCATACTCAAGATCTCGATTAGTTAATTTAATGGCTTAAAAGGCTTTGTATTCAATTTCCATGAGTAAATGGCAAATTTTCTCGCAAATAAGTTTGTAGGGAGTAGTTCCTATAAGTGTCTTGTAAGCTGTCTTATATGCCCATAGAGCATCATCCAACTTGTTAGACTAATCCCTCTTATGATGCTTTACAGTCTTTCCTAGAATTTGTTTAAGGTCTTTATTGGCGACTTCCATATATCTTTAGGCATCTTTGAACAGTGTAGGCTAATAGAATCCCAACTCTAAAACCTTATGGGCAATCTTATTAGTGCTGTGATGTCCTCCAATCGGTTCGGAGTGATAGTGGCTTAGGATTTGCCATCCTTCTTCATAAGATACACATCTTCGAATAACTTGGTTAGTACAAACCTTAAATAGAAATGGATCCTCCTAAAAGTAGTACTTCACATCATAAAAGAATTTCTTCTTTTGTTGATGTGATAGTCCTTTTGGAAGGATGTTAGCTACGAGATAATTAGCAATATCCATAAACTATGGAGCTTCTCATTCCCTTACCTATGTTATTGCATATAATTGTTCATTTGGGAAATCATTATTGATGTTTTGTTCCTCTAACTTCTCTAGATTGGAAATTTTCAGTCTTGATAGATGGTCTGTTGCTAAGTTTTTAGTACTCTTTTTATCCTTGATTTCTAAGTAAAAAATTTACAACCAGAGGATCCATATAATTAATCGTAGCTTTGCATCTATTTTAGTTAGCAAATATTTCAAAGTAGAATGATTGATATACACAATTACCTTTGAAAGAATTAAATAAGAATGAAATTTATCAAATGCAAAAACTATAGCCAAAAGCTCTTTTTTTTTTTTTTTTGTAGTTGTATAATTCTCTTGTGCATTGGTAACAGTCTTGTTGGCATAATAAATTGGTTGAAAGTGTTTGTCCCTTCTTTATCCAAGGACTACACTAACTACAAAGGTACTTGCATTGCTCATTAGTTCAAAGGGAAAATTCCTGTCAAGTGCAACTATGATGGGAGCTTTTGTTAGTTTTTCCTTTAATAGATTAAATTCCAACTTTAATTTACACTTGTACAATACTTTCTCTAAATTAAGTAAACAAATGTTAAAAGAATCACTAAAAACTGAAAAACCATCCATAAAAACTTTCATGATGTCCTTTACTTATTCTTCAAATATGACCATCATGAACCTTTAAAATGTTACTGGTGCATTACATAGACTGAAGGGCATTCGCCTATATGCGAAAGTGTTATAAGGACATGTAAATGTTATATTTTCCTGATCTTTTGGTGTAATCAGTATCAGAAAATAGCTAGATAAATTATCCAACAAACAATAATAATACATACAACCTACTAAATGCTCTAACATTTGATTAACAAAAGGGAGGGAAAAATGATCCTTCCATATGGCATCATTTTATTTTTGATAGTCAATGCATACCCTCTAGTCTGTAATCGTGTCCATGGATATCAATTTGTTCTTCTCGTTGGGGACTATTGTCATCTCTCCTTTATTAGGCACTATCTGCATAGGACTGACCCATGAGCTGTAAAAAATTGGATAAATCATACCTACATTTAGTAGTTTGATCACTTTACCTTTAACTACTTCTTTTATATTAGGGTTTAGTCTTCTTTAAGGTTACACCGCTAGTTTGAAATCTTCCTCTATTAAAATTTTGTGGGTGTAAAATGAAATACTAATCCCCTTTATGTCAGAGATTTTCCATGCAATGGCCTTCTTCTGTGTCGTGAGCAACTTTAGTAATTTCTCCCTTTGATCTATTTTTAAGTTGGAAGTTATGATCACTGGTAGCTTGGAATCCTTCTCTAAAAAGGCATACTCTAGATAATCAAGAAGCTGCTTCAATTCTACTACTGGTGGATTTTCAATAGATGGTTTTAGTCTGATTTCTTTCTTCATACTTATTTGCTTAAATCCCTTTCTCCCAATAATGGAATTGTTGGCCTCTAATTGGGTTGCAACTTCAACACACTCAGGGTTTTCTACTTTTCTTCTGCCTATTTTTGTAAGCATCACTCCAAGGTATCCTTAAATAACATTTCCTACACATAATCAACAATAAAGAACTTAGTAGCATCTAGGCAGTAACATGTATCATCTTGATTAGCAATTTTTTTCATAACTTTAGGCACTTTAAAAATTATCTCTTTGTCTCTTACCCTTAAAATGAGTCTACCATCACTAACATCAATAATAGCCTTAACTGTAGCCAAGAAAGCTCTACCTAGGATAAAAAGGTACTTCTATATATTTATCCATATCAAGTATAACAAAATCCATAGGAAAAATAAACTTTCCTACTTGGATGAGTACATCCTCTATAATTCCCCTAGGGTATGCAACAAATCTATCAGTTAGTTGCAAACTCATACGTGTAGGTTTTGGTTCTCCTAACCTTAGTTTTTGAAATAATTTGTATGGTAACTAATTAATACTTGCTCCTAAATCTACTAAGATTTTATCAACTAACAAGTTACCAGTTAAATAAGGAATAGTAAAACTCTTTAGATCTTTCAGTTTCTTGGGCAGATTGATATGAGGGATCGCCAAACATTCCCCGCTTAACATAACAGTTGAAGGATCCTCCAACTTCCTCTTATTAAAAAACAAGTCCTTCAAGAACTTTGCATATTTTGACATTTGTGATAAAGTATCAACAAGAAGTAAGTTGATATGTAACTGCTTAAAAAGATAAAAAAACTTACTAAATTGCTCATTAGAGCAATCTTTCTTAGGGCATTAAGGATAAGTTATGGGTGGTCTATGCTCTTTCACTTTCTATGGCTCAATAATCTCTTTTTCTTTAACTTCCTTTTCTTTCTTTTCTGACTCCCCACTAATTTTCTGTTTAACCTGTAATGCCTTTCCATTTCTAAGGGTTATTGCTCTTACATGCTTCTTAGGATTAATCTTGGTGCTTTCTAGCAATGTCCCTTGCTACTTTTCAACCATCATTTTTTGTAAGTTAACTCACTTGATTTTCTAAGCTGTGAATAGACGCTTCTTGATTTTTAAGAGAAGTTTTAGTATTCTGCAATCTAGCTTAATTAGTTTGAATATATTTAGTTAAAAGTTCTTCTATACTTGATTTCTTCTTTTGTGGTGGGGGTTGTTAGAATCCTAGTGAGGCAAATTCATCTTTTGCTGATTTTGATTTTAATTACTCTAAGAAAACTTTAGATGATTCCTCCATCCCGAATTGCAGGTGCTACTATACAAGTTGTTATGAGGTCTAGAGAAATTTCCCAAATAATCTGCTTGTTCCCATTGGTCTTGCGTCCTAAATCCCTCCACACTTACTTCTCTTAAATTATGTTGGAGATTTCTAGAGAGTGCATCCAATTTCCTACTAATTGTATCAACCTTGTTGGTTAAAGTTGTCACTGCATCCAACTCATAGATACTTGTAACCTTGTTTCCTACCTTAACACCTTCCCATTGAGAACTATTCATTGTTATGTCCTCAATCAAAGATTAGACTTTTTCGGGTGTTTTAGTGTTCAATGTTCCTTCAGTAGTGGCATCTATTATTTGCTTGGTTAACAAATTGAGACCATTGTAAAAAGTTTGAGTTTGCATCCATAGGGGGTGGCCATGATGTAGGCATCGCTTGAATAACTCTTTGTATCTTTTTTAAGTATTATATACGGATTCGACCTTTAATTGAGCATATGATGATGTCTTTTTGAAACTTGGCTGTTTCAACAGGTAGGAAATATTTTCCAAGAAAGTTCTAGGCCATACCATCACATGTAGTAATGGATCTCCTTGTAAGTGAATTCATTCATTGTTTTACTCGACCTCTTGATGAGAAAAGAAAGAATTGCAACTTAATTGCATTGTCGGAAGCCCCGTTAATTTTAAAAGTATCATAGATTTCCAAGAAATTTGATACTTTAGGCCATTAGAGTCCTCATCCTATAGGCCATCGAATTGCACAAACTATTGCACCATTTGTATAATATGTGGTTGAATTTGAAAATTATTGGTAGCAATAGGTAGCCTAATAATATTAGAGTCAACTACAACCAAAGAAGGTTTTGAATAATTGGACATAGTTCGTTGTTGGTTCTAGTTTTTATCATCCATAATTTTCAAATTGTCCTCTTCCTCTTTTGCTTTAATTCTTAAAGGAGAACCTTGTTTTATTTCTTCCACTATCTACCAAATTGTCTTCCTTAAACGTCTAGCTGTCTTTTCGATCTTTAGGTCGAATATTAGCACATCCGTTAGAGTACTTCGAGTTATATACTGTAGAAAAAGAAAACAAAAAACAAGAAACTAAAAAAAAGGTTACATTAATAAAGCGATCAGTATTCTTAATATCGGAATTCTCGACAATTGTGCCAAAAACTTGATACAAGACAAGTATACATATCAAATTTTGTAATATAGTGAATTGAATACGGATATCATCTTATAGAGATTATGAGTATTAATACTAACCTATATCCTATTATCGAACTAATAAATTATAAAGATTAATTAATTTAAAAACTACAACTAATTATTATTTATTAAACTAAAGACTCAATTGAAAGAAAGAAGAGTAAAATAGATTGTAATTAACTTCAAAATGGTAAGACAAGTATCTAGACTTTGCTTCCCTTAGATTTATTATGTGATATTAATAAAAAATATTCAAATTAATCTTTAATTTCATTGATTGGGAGAATTCCTAAATCAAATCAGTAACTTTCTCAAATTTATCAACCCTAATATTAAAAATATCTATTTGAATATTTTCATAACAACATATTTCTAAGAGTGCATTAAGAACAATTAATTATCTAAAAAAAAATTAAATCAATTTGAAAGAATCATATAACTTATCTCTAAGATTACACTAATTCTTTTCAATTATGTTAGGTTTAATTACATATAAAATTTCCCAATCATAATATATAATATCAGATAATTAGACTAACACTCTACAAATACTAATTTAAACAAAATTAAAAACATATGATTGAATCAAGAAACTAAAGATTTTATTGAAATAGCAATAAACCCAGTCACATAATAATCATAGGATCTACGAGTTTAGAGACTAAGAAGTTTAAGCTCTAATCATAGTAAAATCAAAATTTTTCAATGATGAGAAAGCATGCATCGTTAAAAAATTCAAAAGAAAAACCTTAATTCTTGAAGTAAAATACTATGCTCTTCTCTATCTTTAAAAAAACCCTAAAACCTATGAAAATATCTTCTAAAAGTTATGAAGTCGATTTCCTTTTTTTCTTTATATAGCGGGCATCAAAAACTCTTTTTTAATGACAACATGTTGTTCAACATGGTTGTCCCTCAGGTCTTGTCAAAATCGTCAAACAAACTTTATAGAAATTGAAATCTATAGTTGACATGATCTAGACACGGTTGTGTTTAAAGATTGTATCTATGTCACACTTAAAAATAATTACTTTTGAAAGATACACGACTAATAGACATGATCGTGTCTCATCCTTATATAACTCTCATAATTTATTTTGTTACACTTCACTTCAACACAACTCTGGCATGGTCGTGTTGGCTATTTGTTTCTATTTTTAAAAATTCATGATTTCTTCTATTTAGTTCCAAATTGAGTAAAATTTGATTCATCATCTTTTTTTTTTTAATTTAATAATTTATCAAAGTCCTAAAATCTAAATATTACTGAAGTTAAAAATAAAATCCTTAAAAAACACATCAAAATTAGAGAAAAATATTTTAATTCTCACTTAATATAAATATCTAATTATGCATGTATCTACAACCTAAGGGAGGTTCTTTAATACTTGATTTCTTACTCGGTGTCGTCATAAGGGGTTTGTCGGCAATGAGGTGACTGCATGTAACTTCCTTCAAGGGTGTGTCTAGATTGGTAGAGGAAGCTTTGAGAGATGTAGTTAAAGTGTCTTGGTTGTCCAGGTTAGGGTAGTTTGTGATGTACTGAGTAATTGGCTCTGTGTTTGGGGGTTTTGTAGGGGCACCATCTGGTAATTTTTCTGGTTTGGTGTTTGAGTTATGGTCAGGATTTGTTTCTGAAATAACAAGTGAAATAGGGTAAGTGGTGGATGATTTTGGCCAAATAGAACTTCCAGCTCTCTTTGCATGGTTCGCAGTGTCTGTTTGCTTTTCCTTTACCCTCCAGAATTCCTCCATTGCCCTATCTGCAAAGGAACCAGACCAAAACCCGTTCCTCACCCCTGTGGCTCTCAGACCAGGGCTGTATGCTTCACTTGAGCCAGTCTCATTCTTGCATTGTTTAGCCAGATGCCCTAACTTACCACACACAAAACAGAAGTCGGACAATCTCTCATATTTTAACGAGACATCGTTGCCCTCTGCCTCTATTAACCCAAATTTCCTTTTTTGAGGGTTTATTCACATCAACCATCACCCTTACTCTCAGAAACCTCCTTCCACATCCGTCAGGTAGTTTGACTGGCTCGCAAACCAGTAGCGTGCCTAAGGAGGCACCAATTAACTTGGCGTTACCGTCTGTTTGTTGGTCAAGCTTTAATCCGTGCACTTGAATCCAAAATGCTACTTCATTCAACAGAATCTCTTCCAATCTTCTATCATATCTCCATTCCTCTAAAACTAGCACATGTCCTAGTAGAGTCCCATGGAACTTCCTCTAGCACAGTCTGCATCATGCTCAGAGAGCTGAAATGTATTAGGTACTTATTGACACCTACAGGAGAGAAAGATACTCCCCCACTGTCTTCCCCAAACTTTCCTCCAAATGCTCATAACAACTGGATGCTTTATCAGCCACTATCCAACCCACTAATAGAAACTCTTTCTCATTGTCATTTGCAGGTTTAATCTCTAATTGCAGCTCATCTTCCTCATCATTTGCTGGCGGATGGGCCATCATCGGTGATTTTCCTTTGTTGAGCAAAATACAAAAAACAACACTAACTATAACCTTTGATATGGCAGGGACATGGACCGAAGAGACAAAGCAAAAGAGTTAAACAACAACAACGACCCAAGACCTTCATCTATCAAATAAGGAGGTGATTTTTATTTGACCTGACTCTAGATAAAATATATCGACATGAAGACAATGAGAAAGAAAACGAGAGGAGTAGGAGCTGTACCAAGGAACCATGTGTGGAATTTAGTAAGATTGATCCAGATGCAACCGATAGCAATGAAAACACTGGACACTGAGGATGCAAAGCAATGTTTACATTAGAACCTAGTTCATCTTTTCTATTTCAATTGATTTGTTCAAAAGGTTCTGAAGATGTGTATTGATATCTGGTTTTTTAGATAAGAACTTCAATCGAGAAATGCAAAAAATAGTTTTTTCATTTTTCTTTTTTAATGCGTGAAATACTGGGTTTTCTTTTTTCCATAAAAAGCTGATGAATATGCAAAATTCCAGTACTATATCGGTTACAGGTCGTGAAATTCTGTTATGACGATGTCACGTGGCAAAGACACAGAAAAGCACGCTTTGGTGCACACACTCTCCCGTCGAAACAGAGAAAAAGCCATCAAAACCGACAGCTGCGCTCACAATCAACCCTGAGAGGTCTTGTCCTGATAAATTAAAGAGTAGAGTTTACTTTGACAACACGCAAATCTACTAAAATAATATATATTTTTTCTAAAATAATTACAACATAGGTATATGATATTTTTATTATCAAAATAAATAGTAAAGACGTCTTGCACTTTTAATAAATATCGCAACTTTTTCATATATTTTAAATTTATAAAAATTAATGTTTTATTATTTCTACGTAAACTTTTAATTTTTTTATAAAAAATTATGTAAAGAAAATTATAAATAAATTTTATGAAAAGAGTTATAAAAAAAATTTAAAAACAGTTATAACACCTATTAGATCAAGAAATATTTATTTAACATTCTGCTTATCGAGAGCATTTAGATAATTATAAAATTTATTTATATGATTTTTTATAATTTTTTAAATTATTTTTTGTTTTAGAAAAATAAAAGTTTATCTAGGAATAATTTTTTTTTATAAATATAAAATTATAAAAATTAATTTTAAATTTATTAATTTTTTTTTCGCAAGACATTATTTTAAGATTATTTAAAAACATACATTATTTTAGCTCTTGCCAAGACCATAAAATAAAACAAAGGAGTGCTAGCAGCCAATTCTCGTTTCCAAAAGAACCTTGAAAAATGGAGGTCCTCTATTTGTTATGCTCTATCATTTCCACGCTCTTCACATCGCTACTCCTCTCTCTTCTCCTTCCCTTCAACATCCTCTTTAAGCGGTGGTTTTCACGCTCCATCATTCTTCAGTCTCCTAATGACTGCCCCTATCCAGTGTCGCTCTATGAAGGAAACGTTTGGCACGAACGACGACGTCCGACCCGCCATTCCTTCCACTACTCTGTTCGCTACGCGCTCATTGACCTTGACCACGCGCTCGATGTGCCGCCCGGACACCTAACCTCTGACGAAGCTCGCAAGTTCGCCGATACCGACGGACCAGTGTAATCCCATTGTTTATAACCTTCTTCATCTGCTTATTATGAATGTGAATCGCTGATTCCATTTTTTTTATGTTATTTTCTTTCCATATTATGAGACAACACATGATTGGTGGGGGAAACACAGCTGGTTTTGTATTGCTAGAGAAATTATAATTAATAAAATAGAATAGAACTTGAAATTGAGGTTTTATTCACTCTCCTCAAGTGGAAACTCAATCGTGTTGCCATTGCTGTAGTCGTGCTTTAGCTTTGTTTTCATGCTAAAAATCATGCTAGTTTTGAGTGGTAACATTTAAATACAGGCAACTTAGTATGACAAATTGTGTGAGATCAAAAGACTGTTAAAATTACCTCCTGAATTTGGGGTCAATTTTACACCTATTGATGTTGCTAAAAGTCATATTCAGTTGAACTGTTGGCTATGTTAGTAACTTCAGAGTTCAACTATAAAATTTGACGAGCAAAACTTCGAGTGAGTGTGATGTTTAGCATCTTCAGATTCAAGTGTCAAATTGAATAAACACTTAACTGAAAGTTCAGGCATTATTTTTGATATTATCCCGATCTTGAATAACCTACCGTCTACTTTGTGTTCAGTGAAAAAAGAATCTATCTACTTTATGTAGCCTTGTGCATGCATCGGAGTGGAGTTGGTTATATTTATGGCTGTATCCCTGTCAGGGTAAAAGGAAAGAATGTTTGCTGTAAAATAAACATAGAAACTTAAACTGCTGCTAATCGGTAGCTTGGTTCAATATTTTTGTGGTCAATGGTTAGATAAGTGGTTCTGTAGAATGTGGATTGTATGTCACAATCATTTTCCATTTACTTCCTTTACTGCGCTACAATGAGCTAGATTGGATACACATGTATCATAGTCTTGGTGTCTTTCTTGGTATGGCATTTTATGATTTTATGAAGTTGCACTTGTTAATGTTGTCTACGAAAAACTGATTGTCACATAGTATTATTTGTGGCTAAAAGTTTATGGATCTATCCCCTCTTTCGGTGATTCAAGATATAGAGTATTTTGCTTACTTGTTTTTCATCTATATCTCAATGGTCATTTTTGGTAGTCCCTGTGTCTTTCTTCGTATAACGTTCTGAGTTTTCAAGTTGTTTTTGCCTGCAGGTCACTCTTGACAATACCTCCTAGTGTGGGATATGAACAGAACCCATTGAGTATATATTATTGCTATAGTGAGGAGGGAACCTCGAAGCATTTGCAGAAGTGCATTGCTGAGGTATGTATGTCTTTGGGAAGTAATTTCTCTTTTATACAACATGGTACATTTAGCAAGAAGCTGCTTGGTTGCAAGATCCTTGTTGGATATCAAAAGATTAACCTAGGCTAAGATTACAATCGTCAATAGGATCCTCTTCACTGCTAATTTCTTCTTTTGTGCCTTTTGAATATTTCAGGGGATAATCATGCATTTATTAGCATTATTACTAAAGGGGTTGTTATGTCATTTATGCTGGAAATGATTTTGTTTCTGTAGGTGACAAACACGCCATGGGGTGAGAGAGTGTTGTTTGTGTTTAATCCGGACTCTGACCTAGTTGCAAAGCCATTGCATGTCAGTCCTTTTATGGTATGTCCTGTATTTTTTTGCCTACAACTCTTTTATATGCTTCCGGCAGCACATTTCAGAAGGAACTGGTGATCCAAAAAAAGATATGCGTGACGTATATCTCTATAACTTATGTGAGAGCTGGCATGATTTCCTTTTTTTTTTTTTAATCTCTGAGATATTTAACAATGTTCAATGATGAGACAATGTTACCATCTGCCAAGATTCAACCCTCTTCGTATGCTAGAAAAGTACTTCTTACTATAATGGGATTTATCCTCCTCCTAGGGAAAAAGAGACTAATGTATTGTGAAACTTTATTTTTTTTTGTGGTATTTTGTAAATGATACCCAAGTTTATATATATGACCATTCCAAGGACAAGAGGATTCCAATCATGTTTTTGGATCAAATATGGCCATGTATTTTTGAATATAGATCTAGGTTAGCGTGCTACAGATGAGGAATCTATGTTCAAATCATATTTATGTTGGTTAGCTTTGATAGGAGAGGTACGAGAGTTAAATGAAAAAGACTTGGATTCTAATTGTTTAATTCTTATTAGTTTTTGTTTCATTTACAAGTTATTACAACTACCAACAAAACTCCCTTCTGTTTTCTCATTAAATTGACATTCAAGTTAAAACAAACCATAATAACAAGAGCTGGACCAAGTAAATAACAGCCACAAGATAGAGCTTCTAATAATATCTAAAGAGGTCTTCTCCCTCTAATCTCTTCAAAATATTTTGAAGCATGGAGTTCACATCATGCAATAGAAAGTAATAGAGAAAACTGGATAGCCGATTAATCTAAAGTAAATGTTGAGTCTACAGAGGGAAAGACATAAAGGCCTATTGTCACATTTGTATCTTTTTCATTTGCAAAGCCAGTCTACTATGACAATCCCTGTTAGCTTCAGATCATCTTTTCATAAATTCATCCTCTGGCAGCAGTCAAACCGAACACCAACATGTGATTCTGCTAAACCTTCCCAAGTATGTTATTAGGGACATGGACAAGCATTTGGTAGATTAATCTCTGACAGAAAGGTTCCACTGAAAGTGGCCTGGTTGGCTTCCACACCATAAAGGAGTAACTATTTCCAACAACTTTACAGAATACAACCATGCAAAGAAATTTAAAAAAGAGGAAAAAAAAAGAAAAGATAGTTACTCCCCAAGTGTTTTTGCCTCCTCACAAATTTGATATGAATATCATACCGTTACCAATAAAAATCTGTGTGATGGCACCCTTATAAGCTGCTAAATCAGAAAGTTCAGCAAATCATTTTCTATAGGGGCACCTTCATGTTGAAAATCATGCCAAAATCTTGCTCTTCTATCCTTGTTCTTTTATAAGAGCTTCTTAAAAGGATAAAATTTTCACCATCACTGTTGATGTGGTCAATTGATTTTTTCAGTCTGAGGTTTTCTTTGCACCGGAGTACATGATTCATCTATATAATGAAACATATTACTTCATTGCTATTGTGTTCATAAATCAGCAGGATCATTTCCCCTGTCTCATCAGTTCAATCATTCCAGGACATGCTTGGGAGTTGGAGTATCAAAGCGAATGCTCCTGGAGATAATATCTTTGTTGTCATTGCTGTTCAGCACCCCAAGCTTGGTGACTATTTCACAGCTACTTTGAGGGCCAAAAGGGTTGCCATGTCAACAAGTTCTTGTCAGCCAATATTCTTCTGGTTGATGCCTCATAAAGTGGCAATGTGGATATATTTGCATGTAAGAGGGACTCTAACCCAATTCATTATATTTCTTCAATTTATGAATGTTCTATTTAGTATTTCAATGCTTATACTGCTCAGCAAGGTTTTAATTTAATTTAGCTATCTTCAACTTATTTGCATATCACTCAAATTTGCTATCCCCCAAAAGCTCAAAATCTTCCTTAGGCAGGCGTGAGATGAAACTAGTGGCACTGCTTTGCCCCTCTTTGTTTTAGCTTGACCTAGTATATATGATGATCCTGGAACTTGATGCCTTTCCCTGTGAAATATATTGAGAGAGATTTGTTTATGAAGCTGCTGTTCCAATTGCAATTTTGGGGGCTAAGTGTACATCATGCATAAGCTATGGTGCAGGCTGGTGGTTTTCATATTGGCTTTACAATATATCATTCTGACCACCTTGAAAAATCAATAAATGATTATAATGATTTTTACATATCAAGTTCAGTTTCAAATGAGACAATGGTTGAGAGTCATCTGGGGTGAAATGGGCCCTCGGTGGGATGCTAGTAATTGATCATCAGTTGATACTAACTGATGCTGTTAAGTATCTAATGGTCATATATTTGCAGAACTGCTCAGACTATTGGTCTTCATTGCTAATTGTAATACCTTATATATCCTTGTTTAGGATGGCACTTCACTTGATGCAGTAATTTTGTTTTTCAAAAATTGTAGATCCTTTCTTTTTGAGGAGTATGTGGATTATCTTCTGTGGTCATATCCCAAATTTTAGTGGTAGCTTTTGGATCTGATTGAGGGTGAGTCAAAGGTGCTACAAGTTAGTTGCTCCTCTGGTATGGAAATAGTCTTTGCAAAATGCAATGGGAGGCTGTATATAAATGCGTCTGTCCTCGTTGTGCCCCTAGACTAGCTGGGTGCACTTTGTGCACTATGTGAGGATTTTGAAACTGATTCCCAGGTTCAATTCAATTAGTGGGAAAGAAACAAGAGTGATATTGAGTTTTGAAACATCTAGTTGAATTTTAACCTCCTTAGGTTGAAGCTACAGTGGATAAATTCACAATGGCAGGTCTACTGAAGTTTTTATCTCAGCAAGACTTTTGAAGAAATGACTGATCTGGAACTGATATAGATTTTTTTCCTGAAAATATAGAAATTTGTTACTGGACAAATACAGGATAATAACTATGATTTACAAATTTGAGGTGAAGGTATTATACTTCAATGAAAATTAACATGGTTAAAATGAGAGATACTTCAGAAGTTCTTGTAGATTGAGTCCATTGTGACGTCTAAGCTATGTCTTGTCCCAGTCATTTTGTGGATAATTGCCTGATAATTTACCTTGATAAGAGTAAATTGGTAGACTCGGCTGGTGTATATAAATTGGGCTTACAGCTGCCATGTTGGGACACAATTTCTATGTTGGTCCACTATTCTCTTATAAAAGATAAGGAAAATGGCATTTCATAGTGTGATATCTCCTGAGAAAGAGTAGGCATACTGTTTAAAGAGTACTCTTGAACTGATTTTTCAAACAATAGAATTGTTTCAAAAGAATCTTTTTTAAGGTCAATGGTCATTAGGCAGTTAGATATTTCATTTTCTTGATCAGGAATATTGAAATATTTTTAGGAGATGGATGGTTGGTAATGAAAAGCTTGAGGCAAGTTTTGGACTAGAGCTGGAATACTCAAGTTTCAGACCAGAGTTGATATCTACTTTGGCACTTCTTTCGCAGACTAAATAGATTGCCTAATCAGTCTCTCTGTTTGGACATTGTTCATATTAAAGTTCAATGACGTCCTTCCAAAAATATTTTCTTTCATATTTGAAATTAACAGGCTTTCAAGCTTTGGTGGAAGAATGTATCATTCATTCAGCACCCCAGGTACACAAATCCTGAATATAGAGATGAAGCATTGATGCGAGATCGAAAACAATGTGACGAAGCAG
Organism: Laguncularia racemosa; assembly: GCA_037954665.1. NCBI lineage: Eukaryota > Viridiplantae > Streptophyta > Magnoliopsida > Myrtales > Combretaceae > Laguncularia > Laguncularia racemosa. The sequence continues at coordinate 1,415,617 of JBBMOL010000119.1, read as the reverse complement.
CTATACAGGATGGAACCAAATGTTTGAAGCATGATGGGACGGATTCAGTTAAGGTTTTTGCTTGCAGCAGCAGGGATCGATCTTTTGCATGGAGAGATGCCAAGTGGCCATGGTGCTGACTCATTATTGGTGTCTATGGTAGATTTATGGCTTTTGCATAACATCGTTGGCTATATTGAAAGATGACGATTTTTGAAGGGGCTAGTAAGTAAGATGGGAAAATGCTAAGGCGTCGGTGAATTCTTCCTTTCATTATACTAGCAATTGAGTCTTGTTCACTAGCTCGGTTGAAAGACAGTACGATGGCAATACCACTGCATCATAGCTTTCGATTTCTACTTGTGTTGCCCTCAATCTTTTCTTAGTGCTTCATGTATTTTGTTGACAATAGCGATGTAATCTTAAGTAGAATATCATCAGAATGGCAATAGGATAACCAATCTATAAATATGTTGTTACTCCTTCGGCATCTAGTTGGCTTTTTATGTGGACCCACTTCTCTAATTATTCTTTGCAGTTGCTCCAAACTCGTGTGTAGATATGGAAATATGCTCCGAAAAAAAAGCTAAAGAATAACTATTTCTTTAGTCCTGTAAGAAAATTGCAATTCCCTTTTTGTAGTAATAAGAATTATGTGGAATAATTATTCTACCAATCAAATATTGGAATGAGTTTGCGTGAAAAAATAGTTATTCTGTTCCACTTGACAAACTAGTCATAAGATAACATTGTTGTTATATTATAGCAAAGATAGTGCGGATGAACTCGATATACGGGTGCTTATACAAAGGCTGCCATTTATTGGGAGACGGGATGATGACTCTGAAAATGAAACATGTTGTAGATCTTAAAGTCAGGGATAACTTAAAGCTAGGTAAAGGTAGAATTTCATATACTGCGCTTAAAATCTTAGTAGAAGATGAATGACTTTCCCCTTCCTATCTGCATTCAGTACTGGCTTATATGTCCACCTTTCTGTTGTTACGTCCGGCTCTTTACTTACCGTATGTCAGGAAAGAGGGAAGAATCAAAAAGGAAAGAAAATATCAGGATAAAATTACAAGGGAAAGAAAATGTGACTAAGACGCACGAACAGAGCATCAGCCCACTTTAGTGACATGAGATGAAGGCAATTTAGATCCCCCAAACAGATGCACATTGAGCTGCATGGAGTTTGAAAAGAAACTCAACACAGTATTGTATTGTATCTTGAATCCGTATCTAAATGAGTTCGTATATGGAAAATCTCAATTCGTGATATGATCCATTTATTAATCATATATAAAAACTTAAACTTATGATTCAACTCATTTAATAAGCTTATTTTATGTTCGAATTGAACTTGTTTAGTGATTAAAAGAATTAATAAATAAATTTATAAAATACTTATATATATAAAGTATAAATGGCGATAATAAAGTCAAGGGAAAGAACATTTTAGTTCTCATCATTTACCTACTATATATTTTAGTCCATTTTTTTTCTTCTATTTGAGTTGTCAATGTGTTCAAAAACTTATAAAAAAAATATTTCTATCAAGTCTATTAAGTTTTCCATTGATTTATAGTATATATCAATTTCAAATTAGTTAATAATAATTAAAATAAAAAATAATAGTATTAAATATATTTATTTATATAATATAATAAACACTAGTATTAAATATATATAATGATATAACATAACGAAAAATAATAAAAGATAAAAAAGAATAATTAAAATTAAGAAAATGAACTAGGAAAATTTATGTATACCCTAATCACCTTGACCAACTAGCTTAACGTTAATTGGAAGTTAAAGCATATTTAAGATAAACAGAAAATTTGATGTAATTAATAAAGGTTTTATTTTTGTAAAGTTTTCAAAATATAGAGATCTAAAAATAGAAGAAAAAAAATTGAGAACTTTGATAGAAAAATATGTAAACATTGAGAATTAAAAGTATAATTCTCCTTAAAATTAACTTCTATGAATACTAATGACATAAAATCTTAAAAGTTAATATAAAATTACAATTCAAATAACAATTTTAATGAAATTTCATCAAATACAACAAATTTAAAAGCTTACAAGTTTCATAATATAAGTGAATTAACTCAAACTTGTAACACAACATTTTTCGTTAGATTATCTACATCTCTATAAAAGCCAATATTTTGTACATAAAAGAGTTTCTAACTTTAGTAAGTTGCGATATTGATGAAGGATTAGACCTACAGTACTAAATGCATAATCTAAATCTACTGTAAATATTAGTATGCCTAAGATATCACGTGTCATTTTCACAACTTGAAAATATGAGAATTAATTAATTCAATTCATCTAATTCACCCATTGTATATCATTCACCATCTAAATACAACTCTAGTTTATATTTGGTAGCACCCAAAAACCCTTATTACATGTTTATAAACTAATCGAACTTAGTGCTTAACAAACATTTCAAAATAAAAGAAATACTGATAATGTTTTAAAACTCTAAGAGATCTAAAAGTCAAGATTATTTACATAAATTACATAGACCATTATCATTGAAGAGGGGAAGAAGGAAAGACTAACTTACCTTTGTTATTATTCTCAATATTGTCAAGTACAACTCTCTATGAATGATGGCAAAGTGTTTCTAAATAACCAAAAGATGAGGAATGGAGATTTATATATATATATATAAATGAATTTATCTAAAGGAAAAAAAAAGATGACAAAAAAAGATAAAATAATTGAGAAGAAGAGAGGGAAATATGATGTGTTGTTGGTGTAACACAAAAGAACTATGAAACTTTAAGTGACAAAATCAATAGCACTTGGGAATAAAAACAAAATAAAGAAAGGTATATATTATTAATACTAAACGAGTTTATGAGTCGGATTTATGACTGGTTTATTAGACCTATTTAACAAATGTGTTCGTAAACAAATTTGAGAACTAAACACGAATTTGGATACAAATTTTGTCGTATATAAATGGGTTTAATTCATTTGTGTTTCATGTAAGTTTTTTCATATATAAATTTATTTGTTTCATATTGTGTCATATTTGGATTTCATGGGTTGGATCTCAAATTAGCATGGGCTTAGGAAGACAACACAACGGCATACCCAAATGTGCAAAATAGAAAAGAGAGAAGAATAATTGTGAATAAAAAGTTATTGGATATTTAAAAGCGTATTAAAGTACTAAAATACCTTGAAAATTTTTAAATGCCTTGTTACTAATCGGTTATTTAAGTAAATTTATGCATTTTTCTTTTGAATTATCTCTATATTGGATTAGATATTTAAAAGCTTATTAAAGTACTAAAATACCTTAAAAATTTTTAAATACCTTGTTACTAATCGGTTATTTAAGTAAATTTATGCATTTTTCTTTTGAATTATCTCTATATTGGAAAGAATGATTTTTTGTGAGGATATAGAAAAATTTATGCTGAAAACTCCTTCCCTCTATTTCCTCTTGTTTTTCCAAATAAGAGGAAGGAATTGTAGAGGAATTGTTTCCACTCTAATTCCATGTTCTTTCCCTCTAGCTAAATAGTGTAGAGGGTAGCTTGCTAGAAAGATAGAAATAAAAGGGCAAAAAAAAAAAAAAAAAAAAGAAAGAAAGAAAGAGAGAAGTAGCTATTTTCTTTCCTTTTCTTTATAGCTATAGGGCACAAAACCCTTTTGCCTAGCACACGCTAAGAGTTTCTGGAGCCATTATAACAAGATACACTAATTAAACATTAGGAAACCAAAATTGATGATGGAATAGATAATATTATTCTCTTTAGGTGTTTTCTTCTCCTTCATGCTTTTCTTTAAGTTATATCTTGGTTTATTTTGAGATGTAGGGTTTAATATTATTGTGAGATTATAATGATGGATTGTGGTGGATTATTATATTTGTGATTTGTTTTGATGTTGATTTTGTATACTCAAGTTTTAATCATCATTATATCTACCTATTGCTTGATCACCGGCTCTTAAGTAGATTAGAAGTTTTAGACATTTAGGAGAGATTTGAGGGTTTAAAACCCTCATGTGTCACTTTTGATCATAGCTTGCCATGTGTCACTACTACAAGTGACATGCTAAAGCTCTAAAACTCCATAGTACTTTAGATCCTATTTATCTCTATTAACTATCATACTACTATAACTTCAATAAAATAAATGACTTTTAGATGAGTTATTCTAATTCTCATTATTTAATAATAACAAAAATCCCAAGATAAATAAATATTTTTTTGTACTATTTAACATAACTAGGAATATGCTATTATCTCCATAATCTCAATGCAACTAAAAATATTCCAAATTACAACTCTTCCCAATTTCCTCACTCCTCATTCATATAGTAATAATGCTCTCACCCGTTTTCATCCGTGTAATGTCCCACCAAGTTCTCATTTTTATCATATTCTACTTGCTCATCATTCTCACCTACAACTAAAAAAAAAAAAATAGGAAGGAGGGTGAGCTTAAACTCAGTACGTGAGTATCACACCCGCATGCATATGATACACCACATTAATAATACATGCATATATGTAACGTTAATCTACAATACAATCACACCTCAACTTACACATCATTTATAATCAATTTCACAGCACAAGGGAACTCATAACTCTATCACCGCGGGCCCCATCTAACCCTAATTTACCTTAGATCATTTTGATACATAGCTCTATTAGGGACAATGCGACATATTGATCATCGAGGTAACTCATAGGGATCTATTATTATGAGCCCCTAGGCCGAGCCAAGCACAAGCAACATTTCATTCACATTTCACATTACATTACAAAGTTTTTATAACCAATTCATTTAGTAACTACTTAACAATCACAACCAATAAACAAGGTAAGCATGTGCTTAGAATCTTAGACTTAAGCACGTTTGGTCTTGAACTTAAGTTAAGTTAAAATCTGTACTACATCATACATCCTTCTTAGTACTAACCTAAGAATAGTATAATTCCTTAATTCTCTTAATCTATTAGATTATTTAAGATTTTACTAACTATCTAGGTTTAGGTTTAACATAGGCGAGACACAACCGTGTATCTTTTTGTAAGGTTTAGGATCAACATGAGTGAGACACGACCGTGTATCTTTTTATAAGGTTTAGGTTCAACATGGGCGAGACACGATCGTGTTGAGATATCGTGTATCTCTTTGTAAGGTTTGGGTTCAACACAAGCAAGTTACGGTCATGTTGGGAGGCCATGTATCTCTTTGTGAAATCTAGGTTTAACACGGTCAAAATACGACTGTGTTGAGAAGTCATGTATCTCTTGGTACATCTTCCCAAACTCTAATTTCTCGCTTATTAATTCATCCTAATTCTAAATCTATTGTTCCTAGATTTAAATTAACCTTAAAACATGGAATTTCTAATTACTTCACATGAATTAAAATGCTTACTTAGTTTAGATTACACTTAGAACTCCAAATTTGACAACTTTCGTACTTGTTCAATCCATCATTAAACTCAATTCCTATGAACAACCAAGTCAAATCTGTGATCTTTAATATCAATTGTTAAAATAGATCTTTGTTTACTAGCTATGACCTTTACTTGTTTAATTTGCCACTTGATTCACCTTTAGGTCAATTTCCCCATAGGGTCCTCTCACTCTTTAGGTTTCTAGTGATAAATGAGCAAAAGGATGAAACACTCTATTAGTGTAGTTTATACAGTCTCGTTAGGAAAAGATAAAACTGCCCCCCCTCTCTTAACCTTATTTGCAAAATTGCCCTCAATATTATATTATTTATTTTATTATTTTACTTAATAATTATAATTATATAAATATATATATATATATATTTTTCAGAACCATGTATTACAAAAATCAAATTGGAACGATTTTTAAAAGAATACTTGATTTGTGATTCTGAGATCCTTTGATGCTATTAGGGCATTTGGTTTAATATTTGTTTACTTTTATCGTTTTAGCTCTCTCAAATCTAAAAATTAATTAGCTTAGCTTAGAGTAGAACCATTGTAGTATAGTATTTAGTCACAAGCTCCTTATAGATATGACTTGGTGCTCATTGGTTATTTTTGTTATTGTTTACACTTTCCATACACTAGTTGGTAATTTTTGTGTTGTTAAAAAAAAGAGTTAGAATAAAATGTATCGGTTCGTTAGAGCATTTTTGCTTCCTTAACTTCTCTAGGATTTATTCATTTTTTATTTTTTTAATTAGCTTGTTCTTTATACTATTTATTTTAATAGTTTTCTTTTTATGTTTTGCTTATAGGGTTTATTTCTTTAGTCAATACATACGCATGGTTATGTATCGATATATTAAGTTTTAATGATTATTATATTAAAAGTAAAGAACATTCTTGTTGAAAGAACTTTGAAACCTAGAGAGTACTCTATGTTAACATTACCAACTCAAACAATGGAATCCATTAAAACCAATTTTGAGATCATGTACAGTGAATTAATGAACAGGACTATTTTTAGAATCACAAGTAGAAGCTCTCGTAGTTGCTACATCCTTTGTGGACCTCCATGGTTCTTCTATACTCTTCTTTAGTCACCCTTTGTGTGAGTGGTTGCTATAGATGGCTTATCATGCTTGTTAGTCGACCTTGGAGATGTCTTGATGTGATAACAAGTGGAGCGATAATGTTAGAGAGAGGCATTGAGAAGGAATGGGCAAACTAAATGTTTTGTGTGCATGTGTGTGACAATGGATTGAACTCAATATTGTTGACCCATTCTTGACTTGTTTTTGATGCTTATGATATTTGATCTTTTATGGAGTTACTTCTATAGAGTAATAATGTTTTCATGGAACTTGTCAATACTTCAAAGAAAAATGTGATAAATAAGAAGGATGGGGCTCCTATATATAGAATATCACCCTTATCTTGCTTGCTAGATAAATCTAAGTTAGATGAATCAAATGAGATGTTGATGGGAGCCATTAGATTGAGTCTTGGTGATGGACAATTTAGATTGAAGCTTCAAATTCTTTATAAGATCATGGGCTTTGGGCTTGGGCTTGTATTAGGCATAAACCCAAGTCTTTGTAAGATTTTATAAAATCAAGCTCATTTTTCTTTATAGATAAACCTACTTCTTATAATAACTTAAGGTTTATTAAGAGTATTGAAAACTTGGATTAAAAATAACTTCTTTAAAAATTATATAATTTTATTTTATACATGTACGAGACAACCGAGTAAAGCTAAATCCACAAAGCGAGTATATGATTTGTGTTTTTTACTTGTAGGATATATTGGATCATCGTCTATGTTAAGTTTACTCCACAGAAGAAAGTGCGAACCGTCTCAGGTTTTGGAGAATCTCATCTCCACGTTTTGTTGGGATACTGCACTCCTTATGCAAAGCTATGTAATAATGATTTGACCCTTTTTTTTTCACTATCGAATGCACTACTTTTAATGTCTTATATATATATATTGTCCAAGGATGGTTATATGGATAAAAACATTGCTACTTTAGCTAAAGTAGTTAGCTACTTTTCATCTTCCACACATGAATGGAAGTCCCGTGATATTTCATTGATGTTTTGCTGTATTTATTTTAGTGGCGTATATAATAAAGTTAACAATCATCTAGCTAAAGTAGTTTTTATTTATTTATTTGGTTATATAACATTAGAAATATTCTAGGACATCATTTTTAAACGTGCTTTGAGTAATTGGATGTATATAAATTTGTGAACCTTTGGGAATATCTCTAATTAAAATCCTATTTTTTAGAGACATTATTGCATCCATTACCTAAATATTTTCTTTTTTTGCTTTGACACGACAATCACTAAAAGTTAGAACAACTAAAAGGATTAAAAACTTCAAAGATATTTGAGACTAAATTGTTATTTGGGAAGACAGAATTCAATAACAAATATATATGTATATATTTATATATGTGTGTGTAAAGATTTATAAATTCATATATACTTATCATATATTTAAAGGTAGTTTTTGTTGTCATATGACCTACATAGGAAATTTCTATATATAGAGAAATTCTAAACCATCCTCATATTTGGGAAATGTTACTTATGACAGTATTGCCATTCATCTTTTGCACTTGAATGGAAGTCCAACAATATTTTATTGATGTTATATGTTAGGAGTAATAGGGTAAATATAATTTTACGACCCTTTGAGAATATCTTTAACTAGATCCTAAATTTTAAATTAGTCCATATACAAAATATGTTGAAAAGGCTGTGTTAAAAACATAAATATTCATTAAAAAAATGAATAAATAAATAAAACAAGAGATATATAGAAATTGTGTTATGCGGCAATTTTGAAGGACATTATAATAATATATCCATTTGAAGTAAGCACCACAAATATTAAACTTTATTTAATCCTATTAAATTGTTGATGATAAAAGGAAAAAAAGATTTATTAGTATTATATATCACAGTGTGTATAATTATCAATATGATTTTAATATTTATAATTTATATAAAATACAAGTGACAATTGTTTTAAAAATTTCTCTTTTCACTATTATTTATACACTGCATGTAATCATTTAAAATAAAAAAAGCTCGTTCCGTTACTTCACATCGTAGTGAACATCTTAGTGAAGCTAGAGGTGTAATCCGTTTTATTAGCTTTTAATACTACCTAATCCGTTTTATTAGCCTATAGGCTCTGGCTCTCGTTTCATATAACTTAGTTAGCTAGAAATCCTATGGTAGAGGTCTAAAGATTCTATGGTAAGAAAAAAAGCTATTTCCTATCTTTCGATTTTCTTTTTTGAAGTTTTTATAGCCAAGTGAATTCTTTGGTGAAAGATGAAATCTGCCATTGCTACTACAAGTTGGCCCAATAAGATTAACCCGATGATGTGGCATACGTTGTCAATGACGATGGAGTGAGGCTAACATCAAATGATGAAGATTATGTCCTTTCCATCGAAGCAAAAAGCTTCTTTATTAATATTAATAAGCAATTAATCCTTTTTCTATATAAAAAAAAGAGTAGCTCAAAAATTTGAATATGTGGTTGTGTTAAAAATTTTGAATATAAATGCATGTCATTATATATAACTACATATATATATATATATATGTAAACATATACTCATGATGATGCGTGTATAAAAATTAAAAAAATAAGTATATTATAGAAAGAAATTATACATAAATGATCTTAAAAATATATAAGGAAAAAAAAGAATTATAAAACGATAGCAACACATTACAACTCTATTTATTAAAATAAATTGAAAATAATTTAATTATATTTTATTTGTTTACTATAAAAGTTGCTATATAGCTATAAAAATAATGAAAGAAATATTAATTGGGGTACTTAACATTAGAAAAATACATAGTTCATGTACCTTAAAAATCTTAAAAATGGAAAATTGTTCATATAGTCATATCGAATGATCCACATGCATTTGTTTAGGTCAATGCATACCAAATGAAAAGTTATATAATATATACTAAGATGGATTTTCTTTTTTCATAGTTAGATTACACCTATGATCTTATGCTTATCTCAATTTTAAAAAAAAAAACTTATGCACAATTTGAATTGATTTTCGACATTTTCATATTGAAATCTTTCATTAAAAAAAATGATCAATTTGATTATTTTATTGCTAATCACAATTCTAGTGCTAAATATGATTCATCATTATAGAATTTCCCCTCTTCCATCTACAAATTTGGTTTACAATTTTTGCTCAACAATAAACATAATGTATATTTCTTTTTATTTTTTCCATGGGTATTTTTCTTCTTTTCAAATGGAATGTCTTGTATTTTTGCTCTATAATAAACATGATGTATATCACTTCTTATTTTTTGCCAGGAATGCATTTTTGCTTTACAAATGGAATGTCTTGCATAAAAAAAAATCTATAATGATGAATATAATATATTATTTCTATATTGAGAATTTGTAAATATTAGCATACAAAGAATTATTGAAAATTTTTAAAAGTTAAATGTTAATATATTAAAACAATTTTCACAGTAATGTTCCTAAATCATACTTTGTAACCTTTGATTTTTTTTTTTCTATACAATTATCTACAATTATAAATTAGTAGTTTCTTTGTCTAATTTGAAAAAAAAGGAAAATATTGATTCACTTACTTATAGTATACATAAAATTATTAAAATAACCCAAAACAATAAGGAAAGAAATTCAAGAAAGAAGATATATGGTATTGCATTATTTAAGGCATCATATTATTTTAGAAGAATATGTAATAAAAAAGAAAATATTCCCTTAATGATACATAAGATATAAGATATACCAAATATATAAATGATTTAAAATATTACTTCATTATACAAAAAAATTCATACCGATTTCTCAATCAAATTAAGTAATTTAGAAACAAAATAAATCATATAAATCAAGTTGAAAATAAACATAAATACAATATATTAGATTTGCAACGATACATTCAACTATTAACATAGTGTAAACCTTCATCATTCCTTTCCTTCTATAAATTTATTACTCTTATTTAATTAGCCAACTATAACCTTAGATTAAAAAGGTGGAGTTGAATGAAAAGTTTCTAGCTTAAATAATATAATAAGTTAAGTTGAAAATAAAATATAAATACGATATATTAGATTTACAATGGTACATTCAACTATTAACATACCTTTTTCATTTATTTCTTTCTATAAATTTATTACTCTCATTTAATTTGCCAACTATAATCTTAGATTAAAAAGATGGACTTGATGAAAAGTTTGTGGATTAAATAATATATATATAAAGTAGTGGAGATTGTTTTTGGTGTCTTACGTATTAATAGGATTTTTTTCCTTTTAAAATTACAATAAAAGGGTTATATATTTATTTTTTTGATGACAAAATAATTCATAACAGGATAATGTTAAAAAATTCACACCTTGTGGTAATTACACCTCAAAATGGTCACCTGTTTGTATGGTGGCGGTTGTCTATCATATTAAAGGTGGTGCGAGGATTTAGGGTAGTTTTTGTGTCTCCTAAAATTATTCTAGTGTTAAATAAATAAACAATGGAACTATGGAGGTCAAAAATAGGGTAATTAACTATTTGCCATTTTTTAAAGCACCCATAACACACACACACACACTCACATATATATTATCATTACAATAGAAAGATGGGATTCGAATTTGTACTGGAGGACAGTATCCATGATATAACCTGAGAATAAGGTAATTTGTGTTACTTTTTCTTGCAGTTTCCACTAGAATAATAACTATTGAAGGTAATTTTGTATGACTTCTTCGTAGAGAAGCAGTGGGTAATTTCATCAATAGGTAAATTGATGGAGCCTTGCATATTCCCCAAATATGTAGTGAATTTACTGACTAAGGTACCCCTCGGGCATTTCTCGTGAACTTGTCCATCTTTTTATACTTCTTAGACATTCATATAAATAAACGATTTGGATGGGGTATCTACACTTCCAAATCTAATTCGGTATTTTATTTTCATATTTATCAGCACCAAGTGCTTATCAAAATAAATAATAAAATGAGGATACATGTAAAATAAGAAACTTACATGCAAGATAGGAATTGTAAATTTTTAAAAATATCGTGTTTCAATAATAGACGAATAAGATATAAATTGCGTATAAATAACATAGAAAATAAATGAAAATAGAATACAACAAAAATAAAATAATCAAAATTTCTTAAGGACTTCTCGTACATTTATATATATATTAAATAAAGTGTTTGTACATAGCTAAGGTTTTGATTAAAACTGTGGGTAAATATATTTTATGTTAGACATGAAAAAAAAGGGGAAAGTAAAGTAAAAAAAGAAAAACAATAAATATAGCAGATAAGATCAAGTTAAAATTACCATAAATCATGGTTCGATCTTCCATGTCATGCAAATTAGCAAAGTGAAAGAAAAAGAGACGAGGACAAAATTAGTGTTATTTCCAAACAACGAGAGGCACGCAGTCACATTTGGATTCTTTCTTCATTCATAAACTGTCCAGCTTAACCATTACAAGTAATAAGCTACGTTACTCATAAAACGTGTTAACCATTTTATAAACCCTTCCTCATGCCTAAACTCGTTTGAATATATTTACATATAGATATCTCCTTAATTGCTCCAAAATCCTCCCATTTTATAAGTTTTATTCATGGCTTCAAAAGAGGCCTTCATTAAGGAGCTTCAAGATGCCATGCAATCCATGCAACAGGAAGTAATTTTCTCTTTCCTTGGCATGGCTCCACATAAAATAAGTCAGTATTTTCCAATATCTTTTTTTTTTTCCCCCTTTTTATATATATATATATATTTTCTTTTGATGGTCAGGTAGGAAAAGAGTAGATATTAACCATTAAAACATACCTTTATAGATGTATTATCCGATATATTCGATACTAAATCGTATGCTGTTTATACCAAAGTATTTTTGATCAATTTATTGTCTAATATTACCTTCATCATTGATTCTGTTTTCACAGATATAAGCTTCTTACTTGTAGGGCATAGTGGATCATCTTCTACGTGAGGTTTACTCCATAAAAGGAAAGGGCGGATCGTCTCAGTTTTTCGAGAATCTCATCTCCCTATTCTGTTCGGACACTGAGCTCCTCATCCAAGATTTATGTCGAGCTATGTGATTATTTTTACCCTTTTTCTTTTGCCATTTAATATATACTACTTTTTATATTTTCTCATGAAGAAGCATCCGGGCTTTATATAGTAAATATCTACTGTCATTTATAGGGAGCTTCCGAATTTGGAGTATGACGATATTCTGGAGTATAGCATAAAGATGAAAGGTCGCGGGGCTAGGTAATACACCCCTATTTCTTGATTATATATTTTATTACATGATTAATCATGGTAATGATATTTTTGGTGCATTTATTTGAATAGTTGCACAATATATATATATATATATATATATATATATATATATATAATTTTGTTTAATTGCCTGTGTTCTTAATTTCTTTTGTTGTTTTTCCTTTTTTTTTTTTTTGGGTCCAAGTAAAGGTAATCTGGATAAGACATTGTAAGTGTTTAACCCTTTTTTGTGGCTTCAATTCAAACGATTTGAAAATGTCGATTTAATCATAACTATTTTCTTTTGCCTCATTCAGAAAAAAAGTTACAACAGGCTAAAATTTCGAAGATATTTGACAAATAAACCGATTATTTTGGAATAGTTAAGAGTTAAATTATACACAAACACACACACATTTACGAATTCATATAAATTTATCATATATTCAAAGGTAGTTTTTGTTGCTGTGTTACATATATATATAGGACCAGCCAAGGCAATGGATGAAAAAAATTCTGGACTACCATCGAATAATATTTTATTAACATTAGTCTTCCACACATGAATGGAAATCCAATAATATTTTATTGATGTTTCATCGTATTAATTTAATGACATGTATAACACAGTTATTCGCTGTCGATCTAAAGTAATTTTTTGTCGTCATGTGACCAATATTATTGCGTAAAGACCGTAAAGCTCTAAAAAAGCATTAAAATTACTCTAGGTTGTGGTTTTAGACGGGATACGTGTGTGTGTGTATATATATATATATATATATATATATATTTGTAAACCTATGGGAGCAGCTTTAATTAAAATCTCTAAATTTTTTAGAGACAATATCACATCCACATACTTTCTTTTGCACTTTAACATGAGAGCAATAACAATATATATAGTTATTATATATTTTAAAGTATTTTTTTAAATACCAGAAGATAGAATTATATATTTTAATATGATCATATTAGAAGATAGAATTACTAGGAATTTGTATACAGTTATTATATATTTTAAAGTATTTTTTTTATCGTGATACTATGTACATAGGGTAAAGGCTATAGATAGATAAATTCTAACTGTGTATTACCATATCATCTTCCATGCGCGAATGGAAGTCCAACCATATTTTATTGACATATATAATAAAACTATTGATTATCTATCTAAAGTAGCATTTTGTCGTTATATGATCCACGCCGTTACGTAAAGATCGTAATGGATGAATGAGTATTAAAAATATTCTAGGTCATCATATATACATATGTTTGTTGACCTTTGAGAACATCTTTGATTAAAAAATCCCTAAATCTTTTGAGGAATAAAGAGTTTACACAGCTTAAATGACTACCAAAGAAAGAAAAAAGAATCAAAGATATTTGACACTAAATTAATTGTTTTGGAAGGTAGAATTCCAATAACAATATAGAGGTTGATGAATTTGTATAAGCTAGAAAATGTAATTTCTAACAATATTACCAATCATCTTCTTCGCATGAATGGAAGTCTGACAATATTTTATTCTATTTATTTCAATAACATATATAATAAAGCATTAATTGCAATTTTAAAGTAGTTTTTTTTTTATTTTTTTTTATAACCCAGTTAAATTAAATTAAATTATTGACGACCTAGTTTGATATGGCTAAAACTTGTACAAACCCATACTGTATATTTATCCCTTTCCTTCCATATATAACAGTAAAGTCAGCTCTCTTGCGTGAATGGAAATCCGAATTGTCATGACATATTTTAAATGATGAGGTGCCTTTTTTGTCATCAACATATAGGTTGCCTTGCCTGTCGTAATTCGAATGAGCAATATTATGAATGAACCATCCTCTTACTAGTATCTCATTGAAACATCGTAATTCTAAATAGAAACCAAAAGTATACACTAGTTGCCACATCCTTTTAATTACAACAGTTAATAGTCGATTCAATTGGTTGATAACTGGGTTATTTTCTATTTATTGTCCGGGTGATACGGAAATAGAATTTTTTTTTTTCAAAGTTTATCGAAGTTATAAATTAATTATTGATATTATTTAAATTTTTTTAAATATTTTATAATATTATTATATAACATTATTTTTTTTTTCAAATACCTCCGATACCATTTATAAAATCGATGTTCCAATGATATTAATAAACTTTTAAAACTACTGATATATCATTACCATATCTTAAAATTTCATGAGGTTTTACTCATTATTATTATTAATAAACTTTTAAAAATATTGATCATATCTTATTATTCATCTATTAATGACACATATCATTCTTACTTACTGTCATATTTGAAGATTTATCATTTATAATTATTTTATTTGTCTAGTGGTTTTTGTCGTAGATTTTATGTGAAGAACGTGACTATCTTTGTTTTTCATTCATTCGATTTTTACAGCATTGGTGCTTGTCGTTTCGCCTCGGCGTGCGATGATCTCTTCCGAGCTTCGGATAAGAATTCTAGGGAAGGGTAAGAAACCAAAGCCTTTCTGTTTTGGTCTCTCTCGCAGGGTTTTTGAATTTTAACTATGGTAAAACTTCCATTCTATGTTAGTTAATTCCCTTTTTCCTTTATTCTATTTCATGTCGTGTCAAATGATTTTCAAAAGTAATTAATAGTACTTAATGTTGTTGATTTTTCTTCTTCTTCTTCTTCTTTCTTTCTTTCTTTCTTTCTTTCTTTTTAATTTTTTTTTTTATTATCTAATGAAAACTCAGTGCAATGCAGAACAAAACCAACCTTAAAAAAAAAAAAAGAAGAAGTAAAGATTCTATCTGCTTTGGTACAAAAAATAAATGGTCTTGTATTGCTTTGGGGTTGATAATCCGAGCTTTCATTTACTTTACAATATACGAGTGAGAATTAGGCACATGTTACCTGAATTTATTTGCACTCATTTAGTGCTCTCGACTTGTTTGGACATATTTTACTTTATAAGTTAACTTTTGAGCTAAATCCATATATTTGGTTTGCCGAATAAAATAAAATTATAAATTTTAAGGAATATAATAGAAATAATAGTTATTCCTTATAATTCATTTAAGATTTTATTGATAGATTTAGAAATTTACTAGAAATAATTGAAGAATAACTATTCTTTTGATTTTATAAGTAATTGTAATTCTTTATTTTGCAATAATAATAATAATAATTTGCTAGAAATGATCGAAAGAATAACTAGTCTTTTAATCTTATAAAGAATTACAATTCTTTATTTTATAGTAATAGCAATAATAATTTCGTAAAATAACAATTTTATCGGTTAAATGTAGAAATTGACCTAACGATTATTTTAGTAGTGCTATAAAACTGCCACATGATAATGGAATCCAGTTTTCACTACTCATGATTCTGCTCCTTATATATAAGCATTTATTAAGGGGTAATTAAAGTTTTACAACACATGCTCAAGTTGACACTGGTTTTAGTTCTCTTACAAACAACAAATTGAGAGGTTCAACCTACAAATTCTCTTATATTTATTAAGTAGCTGTAACAGATCTATTATTACTTCTTTCTTAATATTTCAGCTAGGTACGCACTAAATAAATACCTTTCCCATATCTAATTGGATCTCATTTTCAAGTTTCTGCTTTGTGCCATTTGAATGTATGTAATGATCTATCGAAAAAAGGCCTTTATTTATTAACCAGTAGTGATAACAATTTTAGGTGTTTCTTGGCATTTGAACGTATCAAACATGAATTCCTAATCGTGAAAGAAAAGTTCACAATTCTCCTTGAGGTAAAAAATCTCATTTATTTCAAAGTTTTCCTATTCTTTTAGAGTTTAAGTAATGCCACTTACATGCTCAACTATTTGTAATAATTATGATATGTTAAGTAAGGGATTAATTGACATTCACATGAACTTATTTGTATGCGAGTTGGATTTGATAGATTAAAGCTAAAGAAGATATATATATATGTTGAGATTATATAACTTATCTAAAATATTGAAAACTTGCTTAAAAAATTTTGTGTATATGATTTTTTTTTTTATTGAAATCATATTAGTCCTTTTTTAAGATATACATGGGAAAAAAAAAAATTAAAAATTGACAAATAAGTTTAGTAAGCTGGGATCACATATTAAAAAATATAAAATTTGGAAGAGTTTTGGAATAATTTATTGAAACGTGCCTTTAGATACGGATAAATAACTTTATTTTTGACTTTCAGCTGGAGCATGAGATCCTGTCTTAGATACATGGTTCGTCTCAAGTCAAATGGAAAGGGTCGACTATCGGGTCTTTTACTCCATGTTCAGCTGTAAATACTGTGGATGGACGTGGGCATCTATTGTCTCGTTGTCGAGTCTCCAAACCGTGTGCAATATGTGTCGTCATATGTTCGACTATATAAAAGCTACCTATAACTTATGAATATCAAATTATGTATTAAGGATGTTATTAATACTTCTTAAAGATTGTGATCTTCTTATGCACATAAGATGCTAAGATAATGTTAATAGTTCTGGGATAGAGAAAGAGGTCTTTAACATCAGCGGCACACCAATTCTTCGGCGCCACGTTTGGAACATGTGAAGCATTTTCCTATTAACAATGAAGAAAAGGTTGCAAGTGTCACCCCATTGACATGATAACCGAGCCCCAAACCAATGGCGGATGTAAAGAATCACGTTCTGACCCTTTTGATTCTGCATCTTTGATGATTCTTTTTCCGATCAACTTAAATTGATAAGCATAACACCTACTTAGATAATCATCAAAGAGCTTCTTCTTCCCTTTTTTTTTTTTTTTTTTTTTTTAATTTTGGGTTTAGGTGAGATTTATCAAATAAAGAACTTATCTTATTTAATCTACTTAGCTTACTTAATAATCTTCTTTCATCCTTTATAATAGAATACCATGATTATTATATCAGGAATATCAATGAACAGCTAATGATTGCTTGTGATCTTTGTTAACGGTTGAAAAAGAAGGTTGAATGTGGGAACTAACTGTCAAATTATAATAGTCATATTTGCACGTTTTTGCAAACTATGAGGATTCAAATAAAAAAAAAAAGCTAAAAGATTAAGGAGTCAAATAGAAAAGTGTTAAACATTGACGACTCAATTTATATATTTTTTAATATTTTATTTAAAAGTACAAAAAAAAAAAAAGAAAATTACATGTTTTTCATGTGTCAAAAAGCTTTTTACAATATTTGACTCACAAATATTATGTAACTTCTAGTCATACCTTAATAAATTAATGTGAGTATATTATTATAAGTAAAAATGTCAAATATTTTATTTAAAAGTAAAAGTATAAAATGAATGATTTGTAATATGCATTATTACAACTTATTTAGTTGGTTTATATAATTTTTTAATAAGTCTTTAGTTTCTTTTTTTCTTTTAAATTCTTTTTATATTTAAAATATAAATTATAGGTCAATTACAATAAAAATTAAATAAATATCATTATTCTAAAGTAAGAACGCTTGAAGAGACTAATTCGAAAAATGACATTCCATTTTTTTTTTTAAAAGTTGTTTTCTTAAAAATGATTAGGATTTTCTCTTTGCTAGAAAAAAGAAAAAATCTTATAAGTGACAATATTTTCTGCTTAAATAACTCTTTTCAGCATACAAATTAAGATAAAATAGAGAAAATACTTTCCGAAAGATATGTTTCTTAAGACAAACCGGACCTAGGTTTCTAAAGGAAGAAGAAGATGATAGAGTATTAGATTTCTAGGATTTTATGGTTCTCATTGAAATTCGTTCTTTTCATGATTGTTTTAATTTATCATTAAAATGTGATATTGGCTAGCCATGAATAAAATAAATAAATAAAAGTAGACGCTTATACCCGAATTTATAGATACCATAAGGTATAAGGGTGATTCCAAGAGACAGATAGTGAATTCGTTCGTACAATTTTAATTGATAATTACAAAAAGCAGGATGTACTCATTTATCAATTATGCGATAGCATCACTAAACAAAAATACCCTTTTCTGTCCTTTCTGAGCCCTCTCATCCCTTGTAGAAAACGATTCATTTGTACGTTAGTGTATGCTTTACTATGATATTTAACACTTCCAAGAATACCTACAAAATTCAGAATAAAGCTGCACATGATCATCAAGACCCAAAATAAATCTTTGCAAATGCTTCTTTCTGTCAATATTAAGAATCATTGCTTTCATAAAAACCCATGTTTCTCATTTTATGTTGCACCAAATCTACTTACATGCATGTCTCAAAGTCCTAAGGTTGAGTAAAAGAAGATAGGAACGTGTTTCTTTAAAGCATACACACAAGTAGACATACTTATTCAACACATTGTTAAGAGGAGGAATAGCATAAGTTGGTATAATTTAGTGAATTGCAATGGCATCAGCTTTGGCTGGTGATGATCTAGCAAGGTCCATGAGCATGAGGTCATTGAGTACTAGTAGTAGATCAATGAGCAGAAAAATGAGCCTTTCTTCATCTGCAAGTAAGAAGACTTGGGCATCGGCGAGCATACGCGAGGTGTGGAATGCACAGGGAGATGTGTTTCAAAAGAGTGGGAGAGAAGACGATGAGGAAGAGCTGAAGTGGGCTGCTATCGAGAGGCTGCCTACTTATAATAGAATGAGGAAGGGGATGTTGAAGCAAGTGATGGATAATGGAAAGGTCGGGTATGAAGAAGTCGATGTGGCAAACCTTGGATTACAAGACAAGCAACATTTGATGGAGAGTATACTTAAGGTTGTTGAAGAGGATAACGAGAGGTTTCTTCTCAGGCTAAGGGAAAGGACTGATAGGTAAAACTTAACTCTCTCAATACTTTCCACACTAGTTTGTTTCTATCAAGTAATTTAAAAGCTTACACTAAATCTATAAATTTAAACTTCTAGATTAGTTTGATTACTTCACCCCAGTCATTAAGTTGTCCATTTAATAAACTTGAATTACAAGTCTCAACCTACAAGTGAGGAATAATGTCAAGTAATAAATCTAAAAATCCATCATAAATTACGATTGATCACTTTATATCAATTGCAGTGGAGCAAAATTCAATAGTTTTATTGTTTTTAATCATATGTAAAATGTTAGGACATCATAAGAGTGACTAAGCAATGAGAAATTTTGATCATTATCTTGATTGGTCTTGAACAGGGTAGGGATTGATATTCCTAGAATCGAGGTGCGATTCGAGCACTTATCAATCGAAGGAGATGCCTACATTGGAACAAGGGCACTACCTACTCTTGTGAATTCTACCTTGAATGCTATAGAGGTAACTTGTTCTACACCATTGTTTTAACTCGAGATTTCAAATGGAAACCTTGCTCTTGCCCCATCTATTGAAAGATAATTTAACCATTTACTATCATCTTGATGTGATGCACAGGGAGTTTTGAGCATGCTTAAACTTTTTCCCTCTAAGAAAAGAGAAGTTAAGATACTAGAGGATGTGAGCGGAATAGTAAAACCATCAAGGTAAGTTTTCCACTATATCATGCTATATGTGCTAAGCTGCGTTCTCTTCTTCAAACTTCATCTTCCAGTGCTTAATGATCTGCATTACTCTTCTAGAATGACACTGCTGTTGGGACCACCCGGATCTGGTAAAACCACCTTACTGCAAGCACTTTCAGCCAAGCCAGACAAGGATTTAAGGGTAATATGATTTGATAGAGCTCTTGGTAAAAAATTGTACTCTGAGCATCATGTAAACTTCTTTTGGGCCAAAAAAGGAAAGAGCTCATGTATTTTCCTTCCACTGCTTTAACTTAAAAACTACTAGTTTATCATGAGGTGGTTATTGTACATGATTTGTCAAGTTTAGTACTTAAATGTGTCTTGAATATTTGGTTTTGAAGATGCAGCCAAGGTTTTTTTACCTCTACTATAAATATGGTTAACAGATATCTGGAAAAATCACCTACTGTGGTCATGAATTCCCTGAGTTTGTTCCCCAAAGAACATGTGCTTATATCAGCCAACATGATCTCCACCATGGTGAGATGACAGTGAGAGAGACACTGAACTTCTCCGGCCGCTGCTTGGGCGTTGGACCCAGATATGATCTTCTGGCAGAGCTGTCAAGACGAGAAAAGCAATCAGGGATAAAACCAGAACCCGAGCTAGACGCATTTATGAAAGCAACCGCTGTCACAGGCCTAGAAAACAGTATCATTACAGATTATGCTCTCAAGGTATGTTTATCCATCTGCCCATGATCTTTCTTATAACAACCAAACGTCAAAGGGCTAATGAGTTTGACTATTTTGACAGATACTTGGATTGGATATCTGTGCTGATATTATGGTGGGTGATGAGATGAGGCGGGGCATATCCGGTGGACAGAAGAAACGTGTTACAACTGGTAATTTGATAATCAGTTTCTCAAATGAGTCTTCCATATGCATTTGTTTATAGAAATGAGTTAATGTCTAGTATACCTGGAGACTACCATTATTTCACTAAAGCTATTACCCGGAGAAGCATTAAAGAAACTGCTGCTTTATGCAGGTGAAATGCTTGTAGGACCAGCGAAAGCTCTTTTTATGGATGAAATATCAACTGGACTTGATAGCTCCACCACCTACCAAATTGTCAAATATATGAGGCAGATGGTCCATATCATGGATGTAACCATGGTCATTTCGCTTCTGCAGCCTGCACCAGAGACATTTCAGCTTTTTGATGATGTCATCTTAGTAGCGGAAGGCAAAATCGTTTACCAAGGCCCCCGAGAAAATGTACTCGAATTTTTTGAAAGTGTCGGATTCAAATGTCCAGAGAGGAAAGGCGTTGCTGATTTCCTGCAGGAAGTAACTTCCAAAAAAGACCAAGAGCAGTACTGGTCTAGGAAGGATGAGCCATACAGATACAGAAGTGTGCCCGAATTTGTGGAACATTTCAGTGACTTTCATATTGGTCAAAAACTTTATGGGGAGCTTGCGGTTCCTTATGACAAGTCTAAAGCCCATCCCGCAGCATTAGTAAAGGAAAAGTATGGCATCTCAAACTGGGAACTCTTTAAAGCATGTTTTGACCGCGAGTGGCTATTGATGAAGCGCAACTCTTTTATCTATATATTCAAGACAGTCCAGATCACTATAATGTCTATAATTGCCATGACTGTGTTTATAAAAAGCCAAATGAAGCATGGTACAATTGATGATGGAGCAAAGTTTTATGGAGCTCTGTTCTTCAGTCTCATTAATGTGATGTTTAATGGGATGGCAGAGCTTGCAATGACTATTTTCAGGCTTCCCGTATTTTTCAAGCAGAGGGATTTCTTGTTTTATCCAGCATGGGCTTTTGGCTTACCAATTTCGCTCCTTAGAATACCAATCTCTTTCATGGAGTCTGCTATATGGATCATCCTCACATATTACACTATTGGCTTTGCGCCATCTGCTGGCCGGTAAGATTGAGTCTTTCGACTTCCTGATTTTTCTGTATAGTAGTAATGAGCTTTCCTGCCAAGATTGCAGTATAATAAACATAAATCCTGCCCTTGAATTAACTCTGCCATCTCAAATTCTAGGTTCTTCCGTCAACTGTTAGCCTTCTTTGGTGTTCATCAGATGGCTCTTTCACTGTTCCGTTTCATTGCTGTACTTGGAAGGACACAAGTTGTTGCCAATACACTAGGAACATTCACCTTACTTTTGGTCTTTGTACTTGGTGGATTCATTGTTGCCAAAGGCAAGTTTCTTCACTGTCATTTGAAGAATTCTGCTCCTACATTTTGCAATGAGTGTAACTCCAATGTAATATAAATACATTTTCAGATGATCTTCAACCATGGATGATATGGGGCTACTACATTTCTCCCATGATGTATGGACAGAATGCTATTGTCATAAATGAATTTCTTGATAAGAGATGGAGCACGGTAAGAATTCCCAACTATTCACTCTGTGTTAGCCTAATATAATACATTTGCATAAAAAACTGATATTTTACATAATCATGCTTTTCAGCCAAATAATGATGCGAGAATATCAGAACCAACAGTAGGAAGGGTTCTTCTAAAGTCCAGAGGCATGTTTACACAAGACTATTGGTATTGGATATGTATTGGAGCACTTCTAGGCTTTTCTCTGCTTTTCAATGTGTGCTTCATTGCAGCTCTAACTTACTTGCACCGTAAGATTCCTCATTATACTGTTGTTCAATTAAATAAAGAACAGGAATATGTAGAATTTACTGCCATACATATCTCAATTGCAGCTTTGGGTGACTCTAAGTCGATAATCCCTGATGAGGATGGAAAAAGTAGGGGCAATAAGCAATCGGCTTCAGTAGGACATGGTAAAAAATTGGATGCAGATACAAGTACACCATCAACAGCACCTTTGTTTGAAGGTAGGTTGACTTAGCTTAATCTTCTGCATCGAAAGTTCCTATCATTTCCTTTTTGGGTGCATTGCCTTCTTTGCACTTGATGATCTCAACATGAACTGAAATTCACTTGATACTACCGTTTTTATAAGGTTCTCCTTTTTCATTTATTGTTGCTTACGCATAAACGAAAGCAGGTATAGGTATGGCTGTGATGAATACCCCAGATAGAAAAAATGCAAGCACCGCCACTCCAGTGCAACCACATACCAAGAAAGGGATGGTGTTACCATTTCAACCATTGTCTCTTGCATTCAATCATGTGAAATACTACGTTGATATGCCAGCGGTAAGTATCTTACTACATGTTGCAGCATCAACTAATGTGGGACTTATTCTTAGTAACAATGGAGAACACTCCTCCAACTATTGCCTGATTCTTGCAAGTTCTGATCAGGAAATGAGGAATGAAGGCATTGAAGAGACTCGTCTCCAATTGTTACGTGACGTTAGTGGTGCCTTCAGGCCTGGTGTTCTAACAGCATTAGTTGGAGTCAGTGGTGCTGGCAAGACAACTTTAATGGATGTTCTAGCAGGAAGAAAAACCGGAGGATATATTGAAGGAAACATTAGCGTTTCTGGCTATCCAAAGGACCAAGCAACTTTTGCTCGAGTCAGCGGTTATTGTGAGCAGAATGACATCCATTCCCCAAATGTCACTGTCTATGAATCCCTAATCTACTCTGCTTGGTTGCGTCTTTCAAAAGATGTTGACAAGGACACAAGAATGGTACATCTTCCTTATTGCCTTGGAATACCAATAATATTATTGTGAGGCCAATGCCAATTTAGTCATTGTCTTATAAATTCTTCTGTATTTCTTGCTTTAGATGTTTGTTGAGGAAATTATGGATCTGGTTGAGCTAAACCCTCTGAGGAATTCCCTTGTTGGTCTGCCTGGAGTAGATGGCCTATCAACTGAACAGCGGAAACGGCTCACAATTGCTGTAGAGCTTGTAGCTAATCCCTCTATCATCTTCATGGATGAGCCTACATCAGGCCTTGATGCCAGAGCTGCTGCGATCGTAATGCGCACCATTAGAAACACGGTGGACACTGGAAGAACTGTTGTTTGCACAATTCATCAACCAAGCATTGACATATTTGAAGCCTTTGATGAGGTAATTTGTGGCATCTTGATCTTGCATTTTCATTTATTATTCTCATGCTATTTCTCAAAGTGATGATTTCTTCCATTTGCAGCTTTTGTTAATGAAAAGAGGAGGACAAGTTATTTATGCCGGACCCCTTGGTTGCCATTCAAGCAAGCTTGTGGAATACTTTGAGGTGAGTAATTGGATTGGAAGTTGGGAAGTTTCTCTTCCTTGCCCTAGATATTCTTATTTTGCTTTTGGAAAGGCCTTTCAGATCTTTGAAATAATAACAGTTTGATATAAACACTTAATGAATGTGGAACACTATATAAGCTTCTCCCTATTTGAATTTGATAGGTTAGCATCATGAGCATCTAATCTAAAAACAAAAACTTATAAATTTGGTGTGCGCTTTATATTTGTTACTTGCCATTCCCCCTCACTTGTCGACTAAGAATTTTGACTAAAACTTATCAAGTAAATGACTTAATTAAATAAAATTCAATAAGGAAATAGAAGCTAAGACCAACTACTTAATCTGAAAGTTTGAGCTTGTAGATTTGATGTGTGCTTTATATTTATAACCTAATTGAAGTATAGCATTTAAGAAGGTTCTTCCTAAATGAAAGTAGAAAGGTTGCTGGTAGTGACATTGTTTATCTGGAAGAAAATTGGGAGGATAACTTCTCAAGATATGTCCTTAGTAAATAAAGACACTAAGGCTATATATGTCTCAAGGCCCAATTAATTGATGAATTCTTACAGTCTATTCCCGGAGTTCCTAAAATCAAGGATGGCTACAATCCTGCCACATGGATGCTGGAGATCTCCTCTACAACAGCTGAGGCACAACTTGCTGTTGATTTTGCAGAACTATATGCTGGATCTGAACTTTACAAGTAATATTCTCCTAATTGCTATAGGATATCTTCTAACTTTCCGTTTTACTTTGACCTCAATGCTTTTTAATAGCTATTAATGGAATCTATATCGTTCTTATCAAAATGTACCAGGAATAACCAGCAACTCATTAAGGAGCTAAGCACTCCAACACCAGGGTCGACATACCTCTACTTTCCCTCCAAATACTCTCAGTCGTTTTTAACACAATGCAAAGCTTGCTTTTGGAAACAGCATTGGTCCTATTGGAGGAATCCACAATATAATGCAATCCGATTCTTCATGACTATTGTTGTGGGTGCTCTCTTTGGACTCATTTTTTGGAATACAGGGGAACAAACGTAAGTCAACCTAATATACAGTTCCCTTTGTATTTTGCTTACAAGTAATGACCAAAAGCTTCATGAAGTCATAAATGATCCACTTGAAAGTATACTTTTTAGACTAATGGCCGAATGTAAAATGTTATGTTACAGTCACAAAGAGCAAGATTTATTGAATCTCTTGGGAGCTATGTATTCAGCTATTCTGTTCCTTGGAGCTACCAATACTTCATCAGTGCAGCCCATTGTGGCAATCGAAAGAATGGTGTTCTATCGCGAAAGAGCTTCAGGAATGTACTCAGCTCTGCCATATGCTTTTGCACAGGTATCTAAATATGAACCCCTGACATACAACCTTCAATGTATCTTGAATATAAATATTTGCTAAGGTTTTGAGATATGCAAACTACGTGCAGTTGGAACTAACACAATATTGAAATGCATCATATAGGTGGCAATTGAGGTTATTTACGTAGGAGTCCAAACATTTATATATAGTCTTCTCCTCTATTCAATGATTGGATTCGATTGGCAAATTGGCAAGTTCCTATGGTTCTACTACTACATATACATGTGCTTCATCTACTTCACATTGTACGGGATGATGACGGTTGCTCTCACCCCAAGCCACCAAATTGCTGCAATCATAATGTCCTTCTTCCTTAGTTTCTGGAACTTATTCTCCGGTTTCCTCATTCCTAGAACGGTAGGGAGTAGCTAAACGTGTGCACATTATTCTGCTTGGAAAAAAAAACAAGAAGCATAGACTGTATAACTGAAGGTTTTGAGTTCATTTTGCAGCAAATTCCCGTATGGTGGAGGTGGTACTACTGGGCATCTCCAGTGGCTTGGACAATCTATGGACTAGTGACATCTCAGGTTGGGGACAAGAAAAATCCTGTTTTGGTTCCAGATCATGGTTTCATGGCAGTGAAGGACTACCTTAAAGAGACCAAAGGTTTTGACTATGATTTCCTAGGAGTTGTGGCGGTTGCTCATATTGGTTGGGTTTTACTCTTCTGCTTTGTGTTCGCATACGGCATCAAGTTCCTCAACTTCCAAAGAAGATGAAAAGCCCAAGAAATTACACATCAGTGCAATGCTTCTTTTCTTTCTTTCTTTCTTTCTTATTATTATTATTTGTTATGCCTTCTGTGGCCTAAATTATCTGTTTTACGAGTCTTAGAAAGAAAAATGTGACTTCTTTCCAAATTTGTATATATATAATTTTTTGTTTCCTTTCAATGAATGTGTTGCGTAGTTTAATTCCTATCCTCTTTCCAATGAAAGATAAATCGCAAGCATTTAGTTGGCCATAAAATCCGAATTTGCTCAAGATGATCTTCCGATGAGCGGGTTCAGGATCAGTAACGCAAAAATCCAATTCGTAACTCCATCTTCTAAGCACATAATCTAAAAATTTTAAATCAGAATATGTCAAATCTACACATTCTAGAATACTATATGGAATTTGTACGTTCTTATTTTGATTAAAATAATAAAACTATTCAAACCAGATATCATGATCATTTTTTACTTTTAAATGTAAATCATATATAATGGATTTCAATAGTCTAACTACCTACTTAAATTAGAAATATAAAATTAGTTCAATTGTCCTAAAATAATAGGATATAAGCAAAGACAACCTAATTAGAATGTATTTATTTATATTTATTAACAATATTTTTTATAGGGAGTACATCATAACGTACATAACATTGAAAAATTACAAAATATCGTATAACATAAAACTTCTGCTATACATGATATCTATATTATTAAAGAGAAAGACATTTTTTTGTTGTCTTAATATTTATTTCCCCTATTATGTAACTAATAAGAAAAAGCCACATCAATCCCCTCTCTCTCTAATAACTCCTTATAACCACCCTTATCTTATCCAAGCCATCAAGAATTGTTTCTATATTTCGAACTTTATCACCAACAACAAGGAAAACCAAATCCTAGAGAAATGTCTATGTTTTATTACTTTAATATCTTATAAACAATATATCAATAAACATTTATGCAATAATATTTTGAAATTTTAATTTAAAAGAAAACAATCATAAAAGTTTTTCAATGTTTGTATCAAATTTTATAACTTAAAAATGTTATAAACAATTTGCATAAATATTTAACTTAATTTCATAATAACTTTGTACTTTTTAGACACCTAACATAAGATTCAATATAATTTTTAGTATTTTTATTAATAATTATATATATTTATTTTCTATACCTACAATGCGAATGCGATTGCATTGTTTGCTAGTGCCAAATAGGTTTCTCAGTGAGCATTAGGTAATACCCTCTATCATACCCAATGAGTGAAGTTTTAAGCATTTGAAACCAAAACCTCCCCTTGACACACACTTGAATAATCGATCCTAAAGTCTTCCACCATACGAAAAATCATTTGCAAAATATGTTGAATATGAATATGACATCGATATCTTATTTTTCAAGTTTCACACCTATAGTTTGTACACATTATATGTTTTGTGTATCGATTATAATTATAGTAAATATGATGCTTGGAGAAAAAAACTTAAACATTGAATACCCATATTTTCTCAAAGATATCTTATCTATTATCTATATATGTTATGTATTCGATATTTATGTTTTGGAACTTAACGCTTAAAAAACTACTTTATTTATATTTTATACGTTTTCATTTCATAATTATAATAAAAATAGTGATTGAAGTATAAGAATTAGAAAGTGAAAATATCCAAACATTTAAAGAAAATGCTTAAAAAATATATTTTCTGCATTGCATAAAGAACTTGAGTTAAAATTTTTGTAAAAGTAAATAAAATAAAAGCTAAATAAATTTCAACTTTATATGGATTTGTTAGCTATTTAATTTCATAAAAAGAATGTATATGCGCTTTGATTTCTATTTTTCGGTATCTTATTCTTTACAAATACATGAATTGAACAAATGTTAAAAAAAAAAAAACAGTTAATTAATTGGATTTTATTAAAAATTCGAAAAAGAAAAACAGGTGATATTTTTGTTATTATTCTTTTTTTTTTTTGTGATGGAGGTATATACATTATTATACTTCACCTTTTATATATCTTTTATATTCAAATCCCTGGTTTAAGATCAGTATCTACAAATATCCCAAACCCAACCCCACCCACCCACCCACCCCCAAAAAAAAAAAAAAAGAATGAAACAGGCCAGCCGTTAATGATGGACCTTTTTAGTTGGGTCAGTGATGATCTTGGTAGATGTACATTTTTTAGAGGAAAAGAAAATAAGATCAATTGCACATTGAAATAGTGCGATCTTTATTGATTTTTTAATAAATAGAAAAATAAAGTCCATATTGAAATCATGGGGACAGCTTTAAGATGAGTGCATTAATTCTGATAATCGCAGCAAGCAAAATTGAATATAAGTTGCATATTCAATTCCGGCAGATCATTTCTAGATGGTTTTCGTCCAAAATGTAATCCTTCAATACTCTTGCTCACAGATAATTAAGTCCCACAAACTAGAAAACTTGCAAATAATTCAAGAAATCTCAGGCAAATTCACTAAATATAGATATGATTCTTAGCAGCCACTAGAGCAGCAGATGTTATTTTCTACATAACATAAAAAAGTGTCTGACAAATGACGCATCAATGTGAGTAGGCAGCAGCTGAATCAAGCTAACAAGCTGCACAACCCAAGATGAACTCCTCTGTTCATATGCCCAATGAGATGTGAAAACTGATGAGACCTAGCAGATCTGTGCTTGATATGTCATGAGTAAAATCCATTCTTGCTAGGAGAGGATTTGCTTATATTCTGTCTGCAGCTTGGGTACGTCGTCCATGCGTAGCTGAAACCCGCAAATACCAACCAAATGAGAAATCATCACTTAGGGATGATTTAAATATATGATAGGAAAGGAAACTGACGATTTTGTTTCAGGCACCCCAAGCTCCAGTGAACCAGAAAACAATCCCTAATTCACTTTTATGTAGAAACAGGACTATCCAACTGCTACTAGAAGCGGTTCAAGCGAGTTGATGTTGATGTGGGAATAACATTAGTTAGGTTTGATCAACTCATGCAACAAGCATCTTTCTTTACATAGTTATTCATCCAGGTATAGTCAATTACAGCAAAATTGTCCAACCAGATCTCTTACAGTTTACACTATTATATGATCAAATTGGCTACAAATCCAGTACCGTCCAAGTTTCTTTTACAAAAATTGTCAGCATTTATCCGATCAGCTGAAGGATGGAAAAATTAGGTTTTACATGAGAGAGAGAGAGAGAGCAGAGGAAAATGACTAACATAGGGACATTATGTATCAATAAGAGGTATTACAATAGAGATAAAGCTACGAGCTACAGAAGTGTCTCTGCAGTTAAATTCCATGAAATTGGTAACAGATGGTCTAACAGCCCATCATTTCAGGGAAATTGGAATGCCCTAATTCCAAAAAACCTAAGAACTGCATTATTGACGGTAGCACTATCGCTGTCAAGCTTGTAAAAGTTTTACTATACAAACAGCAAATGGTATATGGCACAAGATATTCTAATTTCCATTATTAGGTAGAATACAGAAAAATACATAGTGATAAAGAAAGAAGGACAAGTAGCAACAAAAGAGTCTTGCAATTTGTAGACTAAAACTTCTTTTCACATAAAAATACTAAGAGCACTTTCTTTTCCTGATATTTCAACTCAAACTCAATATTTATAATTCCAATGCACAAGATTAAGTCAGAACTGATGTATGTTTGTATTTTATTCAACAGAAAGACTTCAATAAGATGCTATCCAATTCTAAGGCATCATATAACATCAAAAATTAAGATGCTAGTTTAGAGAGTTGACTAATTAGTCTTCAAGTCAGCATTTCAAAAACAAGTATTACAGGTCGTGATATCTGACAGTGTCAGATCTAACTGGCCTGCCTTAATAATGGTTAAAATTAAGTATTTGATCCCTCACCAGAAAGGAAAGGGAATTAATGTAAACTCTGTTGTAGTCTATATAATGAAATTTTGAACTAAGTGGAATAATGAAGAGCAAAGTTCAGCATAGAAGATACCTGAGATGCACTCTTTAAATGGTAAAAGTGATATGCCTCCTTCCCTGATAAATGCAAGTCGAGTGATTGGGGATCACACCCACCATTTGCTCTATAAAAATAGAGTACAGTAAGGAAACATATAAAACTGAACAAAAGAGAAAAGAAACCTAAAGAAACTGTAAATTTTGATTGGAAGCTCAACAAACTAATCTAAAAGCACATGGACATAAATGGAGAGCCTAAAAGAAACCGAAAGAAACTGTAAATTTTGATTGGAAGCTCAACAAACTTATCTAAAAGCACATGGACATAAATGGAGAGCCTAACACAATATGGGAACTTCAACTCACAGCCTCCCAAGTTCATACCATGCAAATTATTTATTGAAATCACAAGTAATGCATCCACAACCTTAAATTTGGAGACAAAAATGTTGGTTTTACTTCCATATTCCTAACAAAAATCAAAAGGCTTTTACAAATAAGAGATAGGCAGCAGAATCATCAAATGATAAGCATTTTGTGTAATACCTTAGACTAAAAGTAGCCAATAACCAAGTCAACAAATATCAATGGATTTTTTTAAACTACTTGACCCAAAAGTTTCTAATTAGTGTTAACAAGTTATTTACTATTGACCTTATATACTACTACTCAACATTTCTTACAATCCATGTGAAACTTCCATTCTATGCACATGGGTATGACAACCCCTCTTAAATACATGGGGTCATCATAATCTTTTCCCCTTAAACACGTGATATCCTCATCGCAAGACCTTATAATTGGACCCAAATCTTTTCACCTTTTTGGTTGCCCTGTAATCAGACACTTATTGGTAGGGGAGTTGGCTCTGATACTATTTGTAATACCTCTAACCAAAAGTAGCCAATAACCAAGTTAACAAACACTAATAGGTCTTTCTAAACCACTAAACCAAAAAATTTCTAACCATTATTGACATATTACTCACCACTTGACCTTATATACCACCATTCAACATCTCCCATAATCCATGTGAGACTTCCATTCCATTCACAAGAGATATCATGTTTTGTTTGCTGGCTTAGGACAGCAGAAAGTAAAAAAAATGTGAACAGGAGATTAATTAATTGAATACCAAAACCTAACAAGTGCAGCAGAAAATACAAAGTCTGACCTCCCTTGGGCATCAGATGACCTATGGGACAAACATAACTCAGGTTGACTACATACTGATGCTGTATATAGTGTGTCAGAAACAAAATTGTAAAAAGTACAAAAGAGTAAATCATTGACATTGCACAACGAGAATTGGATTTTTAACAATGTACAGACTATTTTTATTTCAATTAAATTGTAAAAACCCTGTCAAGCAGAAGTATTAAGGAAATAATATTGTTGTCATATAATTTTCACATTCTCATTTTTCAAATTTCAAAAAAAGCATAAAGTAGAAGTATTAAGAAATGAAAATTTTGTGACATATAGTAAGCAGTAAATCCAGATATAAATTTCACATTCTGATGCTGCAGTAATTGAATATCTCTTCCCAAGGATTTTTTGATCTGTTTTTCCAGTATTCAGGTACCAAAAGGAAATTATTCTCAAATTAATAGCACTGAAAAAACTGTATTTTACATTAAGTGTGTCATCATAGAATCATCAAAACTTTTTTCCAAAAGAATAGTGGTCCAATGTATTTTGACATGGATATTTGAAAGGAAGTTTATTTTACTGAGTGAGAGCATCTAGTAAGTTGCAGTCTCTTTTCAGTATTGATTTACCAGAGGGAAATTATTTTACACCTTAAATAGCACCTAAAAACATACTTTATTTTAGGAGATGCATGTCCACAGAATGATTAATTTCAAAAGAATGGTCTTTTAAGGGTTTTTTGTCTCTGGGGTCATCACAAGGAAATTTGATTCACCAAGCAAAAGAGCACCATACAGATTGCATTCCATTTTGAAAAGCCTGTACTCAGACATGTGTTTTTGTATGTGTTTCCATTTATTTGAGGATACAACCACATGAACCAAAATAGACACCTATCAACTCTCTAAAATCCATGACAACTTCACCCGAAAATAAAAATAAAAATGAGAACCTGCATACAATCATCTAACTATCTGACTATATTGAGAGACCATCTTACATCTTATGTGCAATCAACCGCTGATGGTCCCGTAGTAAGGGTCCAAGTTCCTTAAGTGGTATTGCCTTAGGGTTTGATTCCTTCCAATGGTCACGAAGTGCTTTTACTGCCTCCTGCAAAGCATATGTAATTTCATCAGTATTTCTTTTTTTCTTCCATCTTACCTCAACGAAAAGATCGTCATCAAACTAGACAACATTATATAAGTCTACCTGTCTGCTCAAGTCCTTATCTTCTACAAACCTAGATGCTAGTTCACAAAATTCCTTATCTTCTGTCTCATTTATCATTTGAGGTGAGGAATCATGCAGAGAGAGAGAAATGTTGAGTCTCTTTTGTAGTTCTGAGACTGCAGAATCTTCTCTTGGTCTTTCCTGTTAAAAATGTAGTGGACCATTTCAAAAGCAGAATTGACTATAATGCAGAATATTAGAGATCGAAATATAACATATAGAGATGCATACATACATATATATGTATATCTGAGGACAAACACAGATAATTATACTTTGTGCATAATATAAAGGCAGACTTCATC
Source organism: Laguncularia racemosa (assembly GCA_037954665.1). NCBI lineage: Eukaryota > Viridiplantae > Streptophyta > Magnoliopsida > Myrtales > Combretaceae > Laguncularia > Laguncularia racemosa. The sequence goes on along the minus strand of JBBMOL010000119.1, from coordinate 1,382,413 downwards.
CAAGGCACCGAGTAACAAAAAAGTGTTGTAAACCATGCAGACTTCATCCAAGGCACCAAGTAAAAAAAAAAGTGATGTAAACCGCATTAGTAAAGGCCTCACATTAGAGCAGTATTGCTCACTCAGGACCAGAAAATTTATAGGAAAAAATTATCTAAACAAAACATACAATGATTTTCTTTCACTCAGATGTGAAGATGTATATGCACCAAATATTGAAAAATAGATATCATCCATGAAGTCAATGACAGCATAATAATTGACCCAATGCTGCCAACTATAACAAAATGCAAATAAATATTGATGAAAAAAATGTAATACCGGTTTTTTTCAACATAAACAGCTGTATCGCAGTGTCTCTGATTTGAAGCATAAGCAGGTAACATTGAGTTGATGAATTGACAACACTTAGTTCCTAAACATCCTTCTTTTTTTTTTCTTTTGCATACACTTTTGGTGAGTTCAGTCTAGAATGATTACAAGCATGAGAACTATGGGGTTGTTTGAATGAGAGAAACAAGAGACTTTTTAATGGTATAGAAACAGAGCTAGCTATAACTACTGTGTCTTATCTTGTACATTTTTCCTTTTCCACACAGCATTCAGTGAATTGTGGGCTTACTTGGATTTTATAGGTGTATCTTGAATATGATCTTGTATAGGGAATTTAGGGATAAGGCACCCATGAATATAAACACCTTCTTTTTGCTATTAAAGGATTAAAACTAGCACCACTATCAAAATGAGTTCATCTAAAAACAGAAATAAAATTCTCTCCTGAAGAGAGATATGATATAGAAGTATTTCTTTTTTTTTTAATTAATTATCTATTGAAAAAAGAAAGTGAGAAATACAATGGTCGATAGTTCAAGTTAAATGAAGATTGAGATTTATAGAGATGATTTATTAGAGAGACAGAGAAAGAGATTAAAGATGTCAAATGCTTCTTTCCTTTTTTTCCCCTTATAAAGATGACAAAAGTTGAGGCCTTATCAAAGGTTTGGTTGGACTAATTCTAGATTTTCATACATCTACCTCACAAAATTACTCAAAAACTAATTTTTCTTAAATGCAGCAATATTCAAAATTTTTTTTGTAAGTAATTAATTGTATTAATGAGAGAGAATGTATAACCACTAAACGCGGTAATGGGTTACGGGAAAATTCTGTCATAAAACTAGAATTTTACAAATTTTATAAAACTAAAGCAAATCCAAATTCAAGGTACAAGAAGCTTAAAATAAGTTAAAATCTATCTAGCCAAGAACATTGGCAGTGGTAGTGGGGATCCTAGTCAAGTTGAGTTCCTTGCTCTCCAAATGCAGTATACTGCTGCTGAAAGTGCTACTCTCCATACTGGGGTCATGGGGTAGCTTCCAAGTGATGGGTTGCATGTGTCCTATTGTTGCATTATGCCAAGATAGGAAGAATATTAGGCATTTAAATTCCATCAAGATTGCCTTCCATACCTGTTTCAAGTATGTACACTAAAAAAATAAGTGATTATGGTTCTCATTTCCATTTGAACATAGGAAGCATGTTGTTGAGGTGAAGTTTGTCTAGAGTGTAAAGTTTCCTTTTTCAAGCTAGGCACATGATAAATGAGTGTCGTGGCATGGAATACTTGTTCCAAATCATCTTAGCCAAAGGGACATTGCCATTTTAATTAGATAAAGCCTTATAAGCACTTTTGATAGAGAATATTCTAGATATTTCCTTATTCCAGATAAACCTATCAGCTTTATGTGCGTTAGGTATTATATTTGATGGTATTATGAACCCATTCCAAAAATTATTCTGTGAAAATTCCCAACCATTGTGTTATATAATTGAGCACAGCCTAGCATTCAAAGGAAGTCCTAAAGCAGAAATCGTTCTAGTGCTATGTATTATGTTTAGAGGTCCAGTTGGTAGCCAAAAGTCTGACCATAGAGATATAAAAAGGCCATCACCCACTTCCCATTTAAACATGTTTCTTGCTATCTAATGAAGTTTCAGCAATTTATACTAATTCCACGAACACTCCCAAAATGAAGTTCCTTTGAGGAAATTGGAATATACCAATTCACCCCAAACACCTCTTACTGAGTCTCCACATAAGTGCTAAATATGTTTTAGTTGGGTTGTTTTATTCCATATTGCAAGTTTATGAATGCCTAAACCCCCTTTAATTGATTGGGGTGCACACCTCTTGCCATTTTACCTTAGCTTTCATTAAAATATTAGACCTCCCACTCCATAAAAAGTTGCGCATAAGTCTTTCAATGGATTCTACTACCTTTTTCTGATAGAATAAACATTGATGCCCAATATACTTGTATTGAAAATAGCATTGACTTGATGAGTTGAAGTCGTTCAGTATAGGATCAGAATTTGGAAGTCCATGAGTTGATTTTCGCCAAAATTCTATCAA